>JANAVB010007399.1:10809447-10818472 GCA_029216955.1 Iris pallida | reverse complement strand
TGTCGTGGGGGGGCGTGGGGGGAAGGGGGGTAAGGCATCAGGGGGTTGGACACGCGAGGGGGGTTTTTCAGGGTAGGGTGTTGGGGGTCGGCGGTAGGGGGTAGGCAGCGGAAGGGGCCGGGGTGGGGTGGGGGGTGGTGGTGGCGGCGGTGGTGGGGGTGGGGGGTGGGGGTGGTGGTGGTCGGCGGTTGGTGGGGTGGGGTGTCGGAGGGATGTAGGGCAGCGGAGAGGGCCGGAGGGGCGGAGGGGAGCCGGGTGGGAGGCAGTGGGGGATGGCGGTCGACGGTGGTGGGTGGGGTTGGGGCCGGGGGTGGGAATTGGGGTCGGCGGATGGGGCCGGGGGTGGTAGTTGGGTCGGCGTGGTGGGGGTGGGGATCGACAGTGGTGGGAGTGGGAGTTGGGGGTTGGCGTAGTAACACACACACACACACACCCACACACACACACACCCACCACACACACACACACACACACACACACACACACACACCACACCGAAATGGAATTTTTTTAAAAATCAAACTGAATCTCTTAGTATATATATAAACTTAGTAAAAATATTTCGATCGTTGGTGGCTACTAGTGTATCCTAGTGTAGAGGATATGTAAAGGAGTATGACTACTACTCTATGTAGAGGAGTATGGTTACTAGTGTATCCTATGTAAGAGTATGGTACTAGTGATAGATAGGTTTATGTGTACGGTATCGGACTATTTCTATGAGTATCGATATCGGTATCAGATTATTTCTATGAGTATCGTATCGGCTATTCCTATGAGTACCAGAATCGTATCGGTATCGACGATCGGTATCGGTATCGGACTATCGGTATCTGTATCGTATCAGTATCGGTATCGGTATCGATATCTGTATCAGAATCGGTATCGGTATAGGTATCTGTATCAGAATCGGTATCGGTATCGGTATCTATATCAGAATCAGTATCGGTATCAGTAGCGGATCCACCTCCTCGACCGTATGTACTTAGTATCGATCGTAGCGGATTCACCTCCTCATTCTCTATTATTGCGTCCGGACAATCGACCTAAATACCCGAGGAGAACAAACTACGGGTACGAAGTGGGGGAAGCAGAGCAAAAGTGCTTGGAGAATATTCGACATCGTCCATAGAGAGCTGCTTGGGTGGGAACGAGTGGTGGTACTGATAAGTAGCATAGTTAGAGACGTAGTACCAGAACTCACTAAGGCTGAGGAAGGACTAGAGTGCATGCATAGTATACGTTAGTTTGGACTAGGCTTTGGTTGGCTGAGAGTGAGGAACGAGAAGAAGGGAGTAGGAGGAGCAGATGGGTCCAAAAATATTATTGATGTTTACGAGAGTGATTGGGGCCAGTTCATGAGATTTAACTGGCCAAACACTCTCGTAAACATCAATATTTAGGAGATTGTTTACTCTCTCGTGACTCTTTTGTAATGGTATTCTACGTTTACGAGTGATTGGCCAGTTACGAGAGTGATTGGAAGTAGGTTTTGTGCGTGATAGGTAAAAATTTCGTATTTGTGGTCTGATTAAGATTTTTCTTGTGTTCCCGAATCTGAACTATTTCTAAAGTGTGTTTTTATGGATATTCATACTCGAGACTGTGTAAATTAATCGTCAAACGAAGCTGAGTGAATTTAGTATATACGTGCTCTCATTGATATTTAATGGTCTTACCAGATGGCACCCAAGACCCGAGGATCTCGCTTGAGAGAGGCACGGATGGCTGCTGAGGAGGTAGTGGTACCTCCTGCTGCTGAGAGATAGTGGGACCTCCTGCTGCTGAGGAGATCAAGGAAGAATTTTGTCACGACCCGCACCCTGATTAGGGGCACGAGAACGTGGGTACGTCCAGCCTACGCCGCAGTATCGGCGGTAGAACGCTGTATAGGTCATCTATAACATCTAACATCTAACATATGATATATAAACCTGTCATCTCCGCACAGAGGTATAACATAACATCTCAACTCTATATCTCAAACATAAGTCTAGAAAAGATAGAGCATGATATGGAATCAGATGAAAGAAAGAAACTGAATATAAATAGAGTTATCACACCACACAAAGTAGATGTCCAACACAAATAAGTACAAGACCTGAATATAACTAAGTCACAACTAACAATTGGAACAATCCGATACAAAATGAAACTATAAACTAGACTAGACTAGGCACCCTCTACTGAGCTAGATGCTCCTCAGGCTCCTGAAGGTCACCCTCATGTGTCCCATAGAAGGTAGGACAGTCACCATCATCATCTGTAATTTTTTAACAGGTCCAGTCAGGACAGGAACGAGCACAATATATCTCACGCAGTTCATATCATGTTGGAAATATAAAGCATGCATGAGGAAGATACATGGACTGTAAAGAATATATATAAAACGAAAGAGATTTGATAACTGAAAATATCTATATATATGATAAGTAAGACTGTAGGTAACCTGTGATTTAGAGCATGAGATGGTTATATAAACAGTTAGGACAATGCAAGGGTAACTCCATCATACTGAGTGTACTATGGACATATACATGATTTCACAAGATTTCATAAGATGGGATTTTGATCACATAACCATTTCATACTCACCCTCCCCAATCAATACACAAGGATCCAGTCAAGTTACGTTACCGTGCACAAGAGATTCTTATCATGTTTGCTCACGTGATCATGAGAGTACAAGATTGCACACAGAGTATACATGAATAGAGGTGTACATGAAATACAGATGTTCGTGAAAAGCACATGACACTGTATTGATGTACCCCGAAGGGGATAACATCGCATGACAGATCCATATAGTACCAATCCGTGATAATATTTGACAGCATCATGTAAAGTAATCTAAGCAGAAGATAAATCCTAACAGTATGAAATGATCAGAGAATATACTCGCATGTCACCCTGTATGACTGAAATGAATAGATGTCCAACTGGTATCACAGAGTCCTATTTAGAGTAAAACAGTCACAATATATCCACAATGGTAAAAATAGAGTATACAATGCATACTACATGATTCTAGGTTAATCTAGGCCAAAGTCAAACTTGGTCAACTTTAACAGTCAAACTAGGTCAACTTAAGTCATACTAGTCATAAGGATCAACTAAGTCAAACAAGGTCAAGCTTAGACTAACTAAGGTTTTTTAGGTCAAGGGTCAACTCTATATGTCAACTCTATAAGGCTAACCCAAATCATGACACAACTCCTAATTATCCCACTTAACCCCATACATATCTTAAATTACATAGGACTATCATCATAACCATATGGTCAACATAATTCAACTAGTATAAAAGTCTAGGGTTTAGTCAAACCTTAGTCATCAAGCCCTTTAAAGTCCATCCAGCCATTTCTAGGTCAATTAGGTCAAGTTTGACCTAAGGTTGACTTTGGTCAACTCTAGTCAAACAAGGTCAACTACCTAGGTCAGGGTCACTTGGTCAAATTAGGGTTAGCCCCTAATGGCCATAGGCTAATCACATAGGTTTCCATATGGCTATCTATAGGTAAACCTACATCTATTAATATATATACATAGCCCTCTATATACAATTCATTATTTATATACAATTCAATATATATATATATAACTAATCATATATATACAACATATATACATATACTTATATAAAAAAATATATATATATATATATATATATATATATTATATATATATATTATATATATATATATATAATATATATATATTTATATTTATATTTTTTTTACATATATATATTTATATATATATATATATGTATAAACCATATATATATAGTGAGAGAGGGAAATAGAGAGAGGGTGTGATGATGTGTGTGTGACGGGGTCATGGGAAGGGTAGTGGTGTGTGTGTGTGACAGTGAGAGGGGGGGGGTTCCCAGAATTTCTGAGAAGGGGAACACAACACACACACACATTACATATATATATACACACACCTATACCTACCTATATATACATATATACACTCACATACATATACACTTATCCACACACTCATATACATATTACATACATAAGTGTATATATACATAAATACGCATACATATATCAATCAAAAATTGATTGAAATTCATTTTAAAATACTGAAATTAACAGAAAATACTGTTCATTACTGAACATTGGGGGTAAACCCAAATCAAAGCCAAAAACCTAGCTAAGATGCCAAAGTAGTGGTTGGTAATCGTGCCCCCATATGTGTACGTGTGTCGTAGGTGTCCATAGGTGTCCACCACGACAGGACACGACATGTCTAGGATGAGAAAACCCAATCGGGTAACACTGACAAAGTGAATTGTCACCCGCGTCGTGCACGCGTGTACCTAGCTCTAGGACATGACACGCGTGTCCTCGTGTCTCGTGATCGTGTCCCTAGGTTTGCCTAGGGTTAGTTTAGGTTTAGGGTAGCCTGCACAGTGTCCACGTGTCCTCAGGACACGACACGAGGTCAGTATCAGTCGGAAAACACGACTGATACGCGTGTTTCAGACCGCGTCGTGCACGTGTTCCAGCGTCTCGTGTACACGACACGAGCCACGTAGGATCTCGTGGTCATGCCCACGTGTAGCCCACATGTTGGGCTACACACTCGTGCAACCACGAGGTGTCCAAGTATCGTGTTCGCGCGACACGACGCGCGCGAAGTGTGCTCTGTGTAGTGCGCACAGTGCAGTGTAAAACCCGTATTCATGTCAGAGCTCTCTCGACACGACACGAGAGGCCGAGATATTTGAGGGGGCCTGTCAGAGGTTGCCTCCACCTCTGTGCCAAGTGGCACGTGTCCATGTGACGTGATGAGGGAGAAATTAGGGTCGGGTAGCAGGGGATTAATTGAACCCCTGTGCAGTGTCAGTGCTGTGGGTTTGTGTCCGATTTGGACACGAAAATGGACCCAAAACATGCTTAGTCAGGTATGGTTGTGATCAGCAAGTCTAGGACTACACACACATGTAATTAGTTTTGCAATTAACCAAAATTCATTTCTTTGTGGCATTTCAACAAACACAGTTTTTCAACCTAGGATACGTGTCTGATACGGACACCAAACCAAATCCATATCCTACCAAACTTGGCCTATAGGTCCATGGTACCTAGATGCATGCAACTATGAAGATAAAATACAATATTAATAGGTTTAGAGGCACTTTACCTATTGAGTGAAAACTCAAGATTTCAATGGAAAAGGGGGGGTGTGTCCTCTTCACTTGTTGGTGTCCACAGCTATGTGTCCAGCTTGCTAGCCTCCCTTTGCACCCTCTAGGTTGTAGGAACCCAATGCAAAAGACTAGGATGAGTTTGGATCTATTTTGAGGAGATATGAAGGTTTAAGGAAATAGGAATTTTTAGGTTTTGAAACATGTAAATTTGTATGTAAAGGGTTTGATATGATTATATAGGAAGGGGTAGTGATAGGGGGGTGCCCTTGGCTGGTCATGGCAAGGGGGGTCTATGAAGACTTTTGTGTGTCTTCCTTCTTGCTTAAGGTTTGGACTTCTAGGTAAAGCTATGATATTTTGAGGGTTTTAAGGAAAATATCTAATAAAGGTATTCTAAGATATTTGTAAATAATGCCATGAGATAATTAGCTATCCTTTAATCTCTAGGTTAGTGGCTAACCTCTAGATTAGGGTAAACTAGGTTAGGGACCCTCATGACAATAATTAAATAATAATAATTCACATAAATCCAATAATTCCAATAATTCCTAGTAAATTATCAAAATATCCCTTAGGCTAAAAAGCCCTAACTTGATGTTCTAAACCTATGACTAGGCTCATATGATCATGGTTAGTCTCTAGGTTAAGTAATCTCTAAGGTTGCACTAGCAAAACATCAAAATCATAAGTCATGGTTTTAAAATAGTTTTAAAATAACTAAAAATTTCCAAAAATCATAATATGGTTTAAATATCATTATTAAATAATTATAATTACAAAATTTTAAAATTACCCTTATTTTAGAAACTGGGTGCTACAAGTCTACCCTCCTTAGAAAATTTCGTCCTCGAAATTAGAATGGTCATACTCCTAAGTCAAACATTCCAACAATCACAGTCTCAAATACACAGTCCGATAATCATATGCGTCTGTCCAAAATCATGATACTTGGAATCTTTGTCATGCTAGTGAGCAAGGCTACGATATTCACAGAGTCCTCGACTAAGGTACATACCTCTAGAATCATGGTATTTAAAATTTTTGCATTGCCGCATGCTTGGCCGCGAAAACCTTAAATTCCCACACCCCAGAAATACGTCCAAAATCCGACTATATGTCCTCACTATGCCAGCTAGCATGACTATAGAAGACTCTAGATCCCATAATCGAGATGACCTAGCCCATACGACTTATCTCAGAAGAAATAATTCACAATAAAATATTCGAACAAAATTTATCAACTACGAGGAACAGATAGAATCAAATTTCAAGACAGTTATAAGGAGGCAAATACGAAAATAGAATCGAAAAGGTTGGAACCTGCAACCAGCTCTCCCTCTGCCTGTGCATCATCGACTGCTTTGGCGAAAGCTCGCCCTGGCTGGCCTCCCTTGGCCTGCTGCTGATACTGGACAAACCTCTGCTGCTGAGTCTGCAACGGTAGTCCCGTCTGCTGCCCTGTCGGAGCCCTAGCTCCTGCTGCTGCCTGAGCCAATCGTGTCAAGTTCTTGGGACACTCCCTCAACTGATGCTCTGTTGAACCACAAAGCAAACACAGGCCCTGCCTCTTCCTGCAGTCGTCCCATCCGTGACCTTGCTTCTTACAGAAGTTATATATAGGGTGCTGTTGCTGCCTAGGTGCCTGCTGGTGAAGTATATGTCCCTGGCCCTGAAGCGGCTGCTGAACTGGCCTCTGCTGTATGTGAGGGCGCTTGGCTGGCCCTGCACTAGAACTAGCCCCTAAGGTATCACTGCCCCTCTTCGGCTTGAGGCCGAAGTCCTCCTCTGCAATCTGTACGTCCATCAATATCTGATCGAACGTCGCGTCACGGCGTCCCAAGGTACGGGTACGCACTGCATGAATAAGTTCCTTACGGAACTTACGAGCCTTCTGCCCCTCATCCTGGATCATATCTGGAGCGAACCTGCTAAGGCGGAAGAACTCAGCTGCATACTCGTCCACCGACGAGTTCCCCTGTACTAGACCCACTAACTGGCTCTCCAATGCTGTAAGAGCCAGGTCCGGGAAGAACTTCTCCTTGAAGAGCCTCCGGAAGTTCTCCCATGTCAGCCCTCTCACCAACGCATGAGGATCCGTGCGGTACCATGTCAGCACGATGTCGAAGAATCGGCTGGCTGTGGCCGAAACCTAAAGTGCTCTAGGAAGCTCTTCTAGCTCCATACTCCGCTGCACGTCCTCTAGCCAGTCGTCTGCATAAAGGATGCCCTCCGTGCCCGTAAAATCCCTGGAGCTCATCTTCCTAAAGTCTAGTACTGTCTCCGGCCTGGACTGCTGCTGGTACGGCTACTGGCCAGTAGGGCCCTGTACCGTACCCGGTGCCACTCTCTCCACTGCTGCCAGTGCAAGCTGATGCGAGTTCTCCATGCTCTGCCTCAGCATCTCAATCTGACGGTATGACGCCTCCGACTGGCGCTGCGATGCCTCTGCCTGGGCCCGCTGAGTCTCCATCATCTGCTGAAGGAGAAGGAACATATGATGTGTATCCGTCGGTATCGGTGGTGGTGGCGGCAGTATCTCTGGAACAACGGTCGAAACCCTCTGGGGTGGAGGTAGTAGACCTCCCTGTGCAACTGCCGGGGTCTCCGGGATAGTAGAATCACTGGAGGCAGTCTCGTGAACCTCCTCCTCAGCCTGGTCAGATCTATCGGGCAAGCTACTCGATCCAGTGGCCTGCGGGTGCGTCTTCGTCATCCTGGAGACGAATTGAAACAAAGAGATCAATATGGCACATGAGTAGATTTATCAAAGAAGGACAGTTAATTTAATACAAGGAAAGTAATCATGATAATCAAAAGATCGGAAATTTCCTAGGTGTGATTGAGAAACTCCTATCATGTCCTAGGTCCTACGTCCTAATTGCAGGCTCGTAATTAGTACTCTAAGTCGAGCACCATTACGAGATCGCACTAATTGCGACACAGACCTACATGGGCCACCACAAAAACGTGTCACGACCCGTACCCTGATTAGGGGCACGAGAACGTGGGTACGTCCAGCCTACGCTGCAGTGTCGGCGGTAGAACGCTGTATAGGTCATCTATAACATCTAACATCTAACAATATGATATATAAACCTGTCATCTCCGCACGGAGGTATAACATAACATCTCAACTCTATATCTCAAACACAAGTCTAGGAAAGATAGAGCGTGATATGGAATCAGATGAAAGAAAGAAACTGAATATAAATAGAGTTATCACACCACACAAAGTAGATGTCCAACACAAATAAGTACAAGACCTGAAATATAACTAAGTCACAACTAACAATCGGAACAATCCGATACAAAATGAAAACTATAAACACTAGACTAGACTAGGCACCCTCTACTGAGCTAGATGCTCCTCAGGCTCCTGAAGGTCACCCTCATGTGTCCCATAGAAGGTAGGACAGTCACCATCATCATCTGTAATATTTTCAACAGGTCCAGTCAGGACAGGAATGAGCACAATATATCTCACGCAGTTCATATTATATTGGGAAATATAAAGCATGCATAGAGTAAGATACATGGACTGTAAAGAAATATATATAAAAATGAGAGAGATTTGATAACTGGAAATATCTATATATATGATAAGTAAGAACTGTAGGTAACCTGTGATTTAGAGCATGAGATGGTTATATAAACGGGTTAGGACAATACAAGGGTAACTCCATCATACGTGAGTGTACTATGGACATATACATGATTTCACAAGATTTCTCAAGATGGGATTTTGATAACATAACCATTTCCTACTCACCCTCCCCAATCAATACACAAGGATCCAGTCAAGTTACGTTCCCTTGCACAAGAGGTTTTTATCATGTTTGCTCATGTGATCATGAGAGT
>JANAVB010007399.1:10736947-10806947 GCA_029216955.1 Iris pallida | reverse complement strand
CGTGTTCGTGTCAGAGCTCTCTCGACACGACACGAGAGGCCGAGATATTTGAGGGGGGGCCTGTCAGAGGTTGCCCCCACCTCTGTGCCAAGTGGCACGTGTCCATGTGGCGTGATGAGGGAGAAATTAGGGTCGGGTAGCAGGGGATTAATCGAACCCCTGTGCAGTGTCAGTGCTGTGGGTTCGTGTCCGATTTGGATACGAAAATGGACCCAAAACGTGCTCAGTCAGGTATGGTTGTGATCAGCAAGTCTAGGACTACACACACCTGTAATTAGTTTTGCAATTAACCAAAATTTATTTCTTTGTGGCATTTCAACAAATACAGTTTTTTAACCTAGGATACGTGTCCGATACGGACACCAAACCAAATCCATATCCTACCAAACTTGGCCTATAGGTCCATGGTACCTAGATGCATGCAACCATGAAGAGAAAACACAATATTAATAGGTTTAGAGGCACTTTACCTATTGAGTGAAAACTCAAGATTTTAATGGAAAAGGAGGGGTGTGTCCTCTTCACTTGTTGGTGTCCACAGCTATGTGTCCAGCTTGCTAGCCTCCCTTAGCACCCTCTAGGTTGTAGGAACCCAATGCAAAAGACTAGGATGAGTTTGGATCTATTTTGAGGAAGATATGAAGGTTTAAGGAAATAGGAATTTTCTAGGTTTTGAAACATGTAAATTTGTATGTAAAGGGTTTGATATGATATATAGGAAGGGGTAGTGATAGGGGGGTGCCCTTGGCTGGTCATGGCAAGGGGGGGTCTATGAAGACTTTTGTGTGTCTTCCTTCTTGCTTAAGGTTTGGACTTCTAGGTAAAGCAATGATATTTTGAGGGTTTTAAGGAAAATATCTAATAAAGGTATTCTAAGATATTTGTAAATAATGCAATGAGATAATTAGCTATCCTTTAATCTCTAGGTTAGTGGCTAACCTCTAGATTAGGGTAAACTAGGTTAGGGACCCTCATGACAATAATTAAATAATAATAATTCACATAAATCCAATAATTCCAATAATTTCTAGTAAATTACCAAAATATCCCTTAGGCTAAAAAGCCCTAACTTGATGTTCTAAATCTATGACTAGGCTCATATGATCATGGTTAGTCTCTAGGTTAAGTAATCTCTAAGGTTGCACTAGCAAAACATCAAAATCATAAGTCGTGGTTTTAAAATAGTTTTAAAATAACTAAAAATCTCTAAAAATCATAATATGGTTTAAATATCATTATTAATTAATTATAATTACAAAATTACAAAATTATCCTCATTTTAGAAACTGGGTGCTATAAATTTTCTCCTACTATTAAGGAGGAAGTGATTCCTAAAGCCGAGATAGCTGTGAAGGAGGAGGCGGCACCAGAGGGCAGTTGCACCGGGAGTTGCAGTCATCCATCTCCTCTGGATATTGATCTTGCTGTCATGGATCCTACGTATGCATGCTGGCTGAGGGAGTTCTATCTGCCCCAGTATAGACGACAATAGATAGATATATATATATATATATGATATAATTTTTGACTGGATTTGTTTCCAGTAGACATTAATTCTGACAACCGACTTGTATGGTTTTACAACTCTTCATGTTTCTTATTTTTTAAACATGGTTTTATCTAGACTTTGATGTTTTAATTTAGATGCTATTATCTAGACTTGGTTAAGAGAGATGCATGTGACCCAAGTGGTCGGGAGTTCGAGCCCCGGTGGAGGCGAGTTCGCCACAATTACCCATTGCTTCAAAAAAAAAAAAAAAAAAAATATATATATATATATATATATATATATATATATATATATATATATATATATATATATATATATATATATATAATATGATATGATTTTTATATTGGTGTGTGTTGTATGTTGGTTTGTGTGATGTATTTGTGATGGATATTTGTTTTTTGGTGTGTGATGTATATTAGTTTGTGTGATGTGTGATACATATTGTGATGTTCCGATGTTTCGGATGTTGTGTGAACAGGAATGCTCCGTTTTATGGTAGAAGAAAAATTTCAAAAATTTTCTAGTTAGCGACGGACTAGCGACTAAAAAACGACGGCTCGCAACAACCAAGCGACGGATTATCCGTCACTAACTGGAGAATTTCAATTTAGCGACGGACAGCGACAACCAAGCGACGGATAATCTATCGATTAGGTTCTGGAAATATGAAAGATTTTCCAGAGCCTTAGCGACAGATAAGTCGTCGCCAATCCGTCGCTGGTTTGCGACTACGCGCGACGGAATAGCGACAGAGGTTGCGTATCAGAAACTCTCTGATACGCGTCACCGACAAGTTGCTGACGGATTACCGATGAATTGACCCCGTCGGTAAGACGATGTATTACTAACTTTATGATACTTGATTTGACGGAAACCCGTCGGTCAGTCGTCGCTAGTTGTACGAATATGGCTGCCGAAAATTCGTCATTCAATCGTCGCTTGGCGACAACTTGGCGACGGTTTTGTTTTAGCGAGGAGTCAAATCCCGACGGATGTATTTGACAAAAATCCGTCGGCAAACCGTCGGTAATCTAATTTACCGACGGATTGGCGACGGATAAGGCCGTCGCTAAAACATTGAATTTTGGTAGTGAAACTATTCTTAAGATTTGAATTTATAACACGGGATATTCCTATTTTTAATCTAATTATATTAATCATTCTCATATTTTATGTTTTATTACACAGCATGCTCATACTTTAAGATAAAAATAAAAAATTATAAAACTAACTATCCATATTTTCAATCTTTTTCTAAAGGAATGGGTGGTCAATGTAACTAGTTTAAATAGGGGTACTCCATGTTATATATCAAAATTTAGGGGTAGTTTGTGCAAATAACTAGGGGTGAGCATTATTCGATTTTGGACGAAAAATCGAATCAAACCGAACTTAACCGAATAAGAGATTCGATTCAGTTTGGAAAAAAAATATCGGTTCAATTCCGGTTTGAAAATACTAAAATTCTTATTCGGTTTCGATTTAGGCCCAAAATCGAAAACCGAATAAGAGTTGTGCAACTATATAAATATCCTCAATTCTATGCATATGTTGTAATTAAATGTGTATATTTTGAAAACAGCAATGTATTTTGAAACCAAACTTTGATAATTTAACCAGTCCAACTTTGGACGCAAAATATTTGTATAAAAATTATAATTTGTAATATTATTTAACCACGATTTAACTTTGGACCATACACATTATACAATAAAAATAGTCCAACCGAATCAACAGAATAGTTATTCAATTCGGTTTCAGTTTTGGCTAGTTTTGGTTCGGTACAGTTTTGGATTTTTAGAATTTCGGTTTATTCAATTTTACCTATTTCGATTCGGTTGAAACCGAATAAACTCGCCCTACAAATAACCCCAAAAATTGAGTATTGTGCACATCAAAAAAATTTGCGATGTTTATTGTTTAATCGCTATCAAAAAAATTCAATCTGATTTTGTATGAACTATATGTCAAAATTTTGATATTCTTATTTTTCAGGACGAACTGTCAGAATTTTGACAGTCCTAGGACTATCAAAAGTGTGTTGTCTCGTAGTAAACCTCGTAGTATCCTTAACATTTGTCCTAAAAAATATCGTCGTCGTATTTTTTGTGACCTAGATTTCATGAGTCCATTTGTGTTCACTAGGGGTGTCAACGGATGCTTATCGGTACGGACATGACAATATCCGTATCCGTATCCGAATTTTTTTTGTAATATCCGAATCCGATCCGATATCCGAACGGATATCTCTTTTGACACTCCGAATTCGTATCCGTCTAGTTTAACGGATATCGGATAATATCCGATCCGATTAGCTAAAAAATTCGAATGCTAGTATCCGAATATCCGAAATCCGAAATACTAAAAATTTAGTTATTATCCAAATATCCGAAAATCAAATTCAATTTCTCTACATATTTGAGTCATTTCTTCTTATGTTGTAAATTGTAATTAATATATTACTATTATATATAAATTATATTATAATTATTTTATGTAAAAGTTAGTTGAGAATAAAATACTTTAATCTTCTCTATTAATTAATATATATTACATATACATTATACTATAATATATATAAAATTTTGGATATCCGAATCCGATATCCGAATTCGATATCCGAATTTTGCAATTTAAAGTCGGATCGGATATTAACGGATTCGAATACCTTAATATCCGAATTCGTATCCGAAAATGGATAATATCCGAAAAATATTCGGATATCCGAATCCGATATCCGAAATTTCGAAAAATATCCGAAAGTTCGGATACGGAATCGGATCGGATTCGAATTTTCGACTATCCATTGACATTGACAGGTCTAGTGTTCACTAACCAAAACTTGGATGATGTTCACCATTTCACTCAAGAATCTAAAATTATTTTTGTTTTTAATTTAATTTCTCTCGTCTCATAATAATTAAAAAGGTGATTTTAGGTCGACACGTGCCAATCCTTGAGTGGAATGTGAACATCACCCAAGTTTTGGTGTGTGAACAAAAATGGACTCGGATCTTATTACTTCATTAACGACCATGTTGGAGTGGGAGGGGTTTTCAACATATGTGGAGAACACCCCGGAGTGTGACGAGCGTCATCTGTGTGTCAGAGAAGCTCGGGAGTCAAAGACGGAGTTCTGGGGAGAACAAACCGAGTTTGGTCCGAATTCGGTCCTATCTCTGCCATATTCAGACAAAACACATTTTCCGTAGCTGATCGAGTTCGGTTTGAACTGTCCAACGTAGACAGAAGTATTATTTTATGTTGATCAAATTCTGTCCGTGGGGACTAAATTAGATTTGGATATTTTAACTACACCATTGGATCCCATCAACGGTCCAGATTTATTGTTGTTTGTAGGAAATATATATATGTTTTCTAAACCTCAAAATCTATCTCATCTATCAATTCTCTATCTGCCATAGAGAGAGATATCAAAGCTTGCAACTTTTCGAGAGAGAAAGAGAGATTGGTGACTACGTCGAAGGAGAGATCTTTACGTGTAATTTCTTTCATTATCTTTTGTTCTTTAGGAGTCTGTAGTCGTGGTGATCCCGTTTGGATCGGTGAAAAGTTTATGACGAATATTTATGTTCTTATTACATTAGCGAAGACCTTTCAGAATTGGACTTTCATCGTCCCGTGTTTTCCACTAAGGATTTTTCACGCTAAAATTGTTGTGTTTGTATTTTGGCTCGTGTATAATTTTGACAATTTGATTTTGTGCCTTTTTTTGGTTTTCTTGCAGTATTTGGTTGGAGGAAAACGGGTTTCGCGGTTACATCCCAACAGACCACTGATTACAAGTGCTTGTGTATTGTATATTTAATAATAAAAAATTGGAAAAGTGTTCATCTGTTGGACTTTGTTTTGACAGTTTTATTGTTGTTATCCAACCGTTTAGATAATTAAAAAAATATAAGAAAAATTTTGAGTGGCATTCCACTTGGATGGTCTATTTGTGCGAGACATTCCACATTGTTTGCTATATGTATAAGTAGTCACACTTTGGACGTTTTCCGTCAGTTTTGACGGTCAGCCGTGTTTGACCCTTAAAAAAGACGAAAAAAGACGAAAATGTCCCTCTTCCACCCCCCCTCCTCACCCCCGCTGCCCACCGCCGCTGCTGTTGGACGGGGGAGGGGGCGGCAGCGGGGGGGGAGTGGGGGGGGGGGAGGAAGGGGCGGAGGGGGCCAGGTCAGGGAGGGGGCGGGACGAGGTCGGGGAGGGGGGTGAGGTCGGGGAGGGGGCGGAGTGGGGCGAGGTCGGGGAGGGGACGGAGGGGGGCGAGGTCGCGGAGTGGGGCGAGGTCGGGGAGGGGGCGGAGGGGGGCGAGGTCGGGGGGGGGGGGGGGGGGGGGTCGAACGTCGGGGAAGGGGGAGGGGGGCTGTGATGTCAGGAAAGAAGACAATGGGAGGAGGGTTATTTTGGTCCAAATTTTTTTTAATGAAGAGTCCATCCGTCAGAACTGACGAAAAACGTCTAAAGTGGGATGGCTTATACATATACCAAATCCAAAGTAGGATAACTTATACATATTACAAATAATGTGGGATGTACCGCATAAATAGACCATCCAAGTGGGGTGCCACTCAAAATTTTTCAAAATATAAATATAAATATCAAAGAAACGCCTAACACCCAACCATAAGGAGTTTTTATGTAAAAGACATTCAATCGTAAAACATTTTTGTTGGCCTTATTTTTATTTGTTAAATCTCCATTCTCATGAGTATAATCTCTCTATCCTTAATAGAAGGGTATTTAGTAATAAGGTCTTATATAATATTTGACATTAGAATTTGGGGCTCTATAATGCTCAACATTAGGGGTTGGATCTCATAAACACTGTTCAAGTCCAAATTTGTTACCAATTTGGAGATTTATGGAGACCCAAATCCTAATGTTATACATTATCGAAATCCAAATCCAAATATCAAATATTATTTGAGACTCTATTACTAAATAATTTTTAATAGAAACACCCAATGATTGGATGTTTGTTTAGAAAAACACCAAATAGCAGTACGTTTTGGTTCTCGATTTATAATTTTGACAAACTATTTACTTTCAACCCAATTTATTTTAAGGTTGTGTTTGATTGGGCTTTTTTCACATGGAAAATATTTCCAACACAAATTTTCTACCAACTGTAGTGCTTGATAGCTTATATTTTCCATGGAATCATTTTCCAAAATACTATTATTTTTTATATTTTCTTCTAAAATGGTGGAAAATAAAACTTGTCCAACCCATAGGAAAATATTATTTTCCACGAAAAATAACTATTTTTCATGGAAAATAATGACAATCAAACACCCAAATTAAGCTTTTTATAGAAATCTTTTAAAATTCCATGGAAAATTTTTCCTAACAATAATTTCATGGAATTAATTTCTTTTTCACATATTTTTCAAGTTGCAATCAAACACACCCTTTAATATTTTCTATGAAAATTTTCGTTCTTTGAATCTACATCCAATTTCTCTCACATCAATCCTTGTTATTTTCAAATCACTAATTTCTGGCACATCAATCTTTGTTCTTTTCAAATCAGTAATATCTTGCACTTCTCATAATGAATTAGAAAGACAAGACTTTAAAGGCATCGGTTGACTTTAATTAGCATGCCCAAGTCCAGTATAATACTCGGACGACAAGGAAGAATCAGTTCCGGCCCCAGGGCCGGCCCTGGTTCCGGGCCTTAGGTCCTGATCTAAGAACTTGAGTGATAGGTACCTATAATGAGCTCGGTAAATTCCAAAGTGTAACCTGCAGTGACAGTTCAAGTATGCAAATATCAGGGGTAGCAATGGCGAATTTAAGTGCAGTCATTTGTCATTTTGAAAAGCTCAGTATCAGGATTCACGTAGTTCAGTATCAGAACTCAAATAAGGCCATGACTCAGCAATCAATAATCCAGCTCTGCTAATTGATTACTGATCAGCCAGCTCAGCAGGAATTAGTTACAAAATTAACAGTCATTAGTTGGTAATCCCATGTGACTCCCAGACTTTTTTTATAAGGGAGAGTGATAGAGGGGAGAAGAGAATTGAGTGGTTTTTTCATTCCAGTTTTCCTTTATTATTTTTTTTTTTTTTTACGTGTCGTCTCTCTAAGCCGGACCGTGACTATATAAGCCATCCAGTCGTCCGAGGGAGGATTCGAATCCAAGATCTGTGCTTGGACGATCCCCCGCACTACCACTAGGCTAGTGCCTTAGGGACAAAAATGAGAAAGAAGGAAAATTTTGGGCAGGCGAGGAATCAATCAAGGTGTGTCAAAGGAGAAAGAAGTACAAGTGGCATTTCTAAAGGGTCCAACTATCCACACCCCATCCCTTACTAAGCACATCCCAAACCAAAAAAAAAAAAAAAAATGAAATTTCTATCTTACCCTCACCCTCCCTCTGCTCCCCTCCCGACCCCTCCTCCTCCTCCTCCTCTTGCGAACCTCATCCTCCTCCGGGGTCAGAGGTCGGGGTTGGAGGGTTGGAGGAGGAGAGAGGA
This sequence comes from Iris pallida, assembly GCA_029216955.1. Lineage (NCBI taxonomy): Eukaryota > Viridiplantae > Streptophyta > Magnoliopsida > Asparagales > Iridaceae > Iris > Iris pallida. Next base: position 10,798,925 of record JANAVB010007399.1, on the reverse strand, counting down.
GGTGGAGGGAATGGAGGGTAGGATTGACATTTCATTTCTTTTTATTTTGATTTTTGATTTGGGGTGTGCTTAGTAAAGGGTGGAGTGTATATAGATTCACCCATTTCTAAAATGGAGGGACGGACTTGCATTTCTAAGTGTGTACTGGAATAGAGCAAATCTCACCTATTCTGTTCATTCCGAGTGCAGAACCAACAAGCAAAGTCAACAAACCAAGCAAAGAATAACCCCAAAAAAGGCCATAAACCAAAGTACCAGCAAGATTTATGGCAGCACAAACTTGGCAAACACTCGATCTTTCTCCTCATCTTTTTGTTCTCGCCTTAACTGTTCTCTTGTTCATGTCAACCTGTGTTCGAAACACAGCAAAATGATGTCCAGAGCCGTATCGTGCCCGTGTTCGTGCAACACAGATAATTACATTTGTACCTATTTGAAACTTATATCCATATCATGGCCTTATTCGTGCAAATATATCTCAACTAACCAATATCCATATAACTCAACAAGTTAAATCAAGTAAACTCAAATACACCAAAACTAGAAGAAAAATGATATTTTATCAAATATATCCATATAACTCAACAAGCCAAATCAAGAGAAATCAAACAAGCGTAAAAAAACGCCACTGACCAATTTTTCCAAATGTTCCCTCAATAGGGGGGGGGGGGGGGGGGGGGGGGGGGGGGGGGGAACTTTTTCAGTGTATTTAATCAATGTAGGATTATAACCACCACCCCCCCCCCCCCCCCCCCCCCCTATATTTTTTTTTCACTAATTTTTTTGTCTTGTATATTCTGGAGTGTTTGTATATTCTGGAGTGTTCGTGTCAGACAGGAGAAATTGCCGAGTAAAAGAAGCAATTTTTCTAACCTGGAGTGTTTTCTTGGGACAAGAATGTCCTACAGTTCTGCAGAAATCATTGTCTTCAACTCTCAGCCGATCCAGTAGTCGCAGCCCAGATGGAGTCGGTTGTTTCTTGTTGAGACGTGGACCCATCTGAAATAAGATTACCAAGGCCACCATCCTCACCCACATAAGCACCTTAAGAGTGATTTTATCATTTGTTGTTTGTCAATAGCAGCTACGGAAATAAAAGTGGCAATGACAACAAGAACATCACAGAGGATTAAAGATTGCTATCGCTGGGCCTAAACCGCAAAGTATATCATCAAATGATGGCATCGGCAAAGAGGACCCAGCGCAACCGATAAATGTTTCTCCAAAAGAAAAGCTCATCCGACATCTAATCTCAAAATAGAACTGATCTCCCACTTCATCTACTTCAATAAATAAATTTGAACAGAGAAAACTATGATACGCTTTACAATGAACAAAACATAGCAGCCATCTGCGACAAGCTGTTAGATGGGGGGATAGAAAGGAAAAAAAAGAAGCGATCCCCTGTTGCAGCTGAAAAGCTAACACGAGCCATTAGGTTTCTCCTATTACAATTATGGATCCTATATCCTCCTAAAACCTGGGCTGTCGTCACCTGGTCGGGGGTTCTGATGCCTGACTAGTGAGAGAAGGATTGGAAGGGATGGATGGGAGAGATCCTCCATTCTCTAGTGGCGGCGGTGCTCCCCACTTCAGCTCTGCATCTGAAGGTTCTAGGACATGGACCGCCCCGTCGCTCATCCCCAATGCTATCTGGTTGGGCTCTGAAGGGTGGGCAGCAATCACCAAAGGGTACGCTGCTCCGGCACTGAGAAGAATGATAACCGTCATTATATCAGCTTTCTATAGGGAAGAATTTTTTATTTTATTTTTGATATCCCAATGTTGAATTAAAAGAAGATATCTTCCTTGACAACTGAAGTATACGATTTATCATAGACTATAAAGATAATATGGTGTAAACGAGAATAAAATGTCTATACCCAGGTTCGATAATATGGTGTAAAAGAGAATGAAATGTCTATACCCAGGTTCATACTGCAATAGTAGTTAATCAGTTCATATGCCCCAATTTATAATAATAAGCTTATATGCAAGTGAACAGAGTCGTACCTAGCAACAGCAGGGGAAATATAAGCAGAAGGTGCAACTCGGCAACGTAGTCTCAGGCTATCGGCATCAAACACTCCTACTGCACCATCACAAAATCCAGCATACAACAACATACCGTCACAAGAGTATATCGCACTTGAAACTGGTGCGGGGAGAGAGTCTTTAGGAGACCACTGCAGATTAGAGAGCAAACACAAGTTACTTAAAAAGAACTCAAAAAATGCTGTAATAAAAAAAACACGGGGCTTCAAAAAGTGAATGGTGACATTGTCAAGTGTCAACCATTATGAGCTTCCCCGGAAATGTTTAGAACTGTCTGGTGCTATATCGTGAGAACCGAAATATAGCCCGAGGAAGTTTGTGACTAAAGAACAAGCATTGCCAACAAGGGAGAGGAAAAAAAAAGCTATTGCATCCAAAGATAAAGGACTAACCATACGTAAACAATCAAGTTTGCTGTCATAGATGGAGAGTTGGCTTTCATGGACTACCAAGATATGTGTTTGATCGTTGTGAAACTGAACTCTGGTGTCCCCAACTAATTGGGCTGCACGGCCAGGAGGTGCCTGAATAAATCTGGACTTCCTTTTCTCCCATCCATCAATGCTCCATACACACAGCTATAAGGAAAGACCAAGAGACATAAGCAAATGCAGCTAACATATATCACAAATTATTTTGTATGCAAGTACAATAACATGAAATCAATTGAGCTACTTAATAAAAACTCGTAGCATGGCCTGAAAAAATTAAGATGATGCAAGACAGCTTCTTTATGTCAGTACAAGTTTCATAACAATTATTTTACCCCCGGTAACAGTTGTCAAGAAATACTTAAAATCTTAGATAAGCAATATTACCTGTGCATCAGCTCCAGAGGAGACGAGCACATTCAAAGACTGTGAAAAGGCAAGGCCAGTGATTTTCTTCTGATGACCCTTAAGCTTGGTTTTCACCTGCATGCAATCATAAGAAGGTTATTAAGGAGAGTGAGATGGCAATATAGTGACAGTTACATATCCATGATAAAGTATTTCTTCATAAGGTGGGAAAAGAAGTGCATTCAGATTTTCATGGACCAATATAGTTTGTAGGCAAGCCATTTCCACCCGTACATGTAAAGCTCATTGGCTACTATATTGTGAGATTGAATGGCAAGATAATTGTGATCATATAAATCATGATAAACTATTTCATGAAAACCCCTGCAATAAGTAGATAAAAGGCTCATTCAGATTCAAGTACATAGAAATTATGCAGGCAAGACCCTTAGGCCTCGTTTGGTTCACGGATTCAAGGAAGTAGGAAAAGAAAGTTGTTCCTTTCCTTTGTTTGGTAACCACAAACTTGGGAATCAATTTCCTCACAAGGGGGAAAATTGGAGGGAATATGGTTCCACTCATGACCCATGGGATTGATTTTCCCTCCTCCTTTCCCAACATTTATTACAAAAGCTATGACAAAAGTAACCATGTGTTATTGCTTATTTTACCATTAATGTTATTTTTCATAATGTTATTTTTATTTTATATGTAAGGATATTATTGGAACATTGCTATATTTTTGTTTTCCTTTCCTACACCAACCAAACAAGGGAAAGGAAATGTGACAGGAATCCTACTTTTCCATTCCCATGGAAAATACAAAGGAATGCATTTCCTTTCCATGAACCAAACGAGGCCTTAATTTCCAGTTGTATATGATGACACATTATCCGTCATTCTTTGACAATAAGGCCCACTACTCGGCCCATTTCACCTTCACGTCTCATACGATGTGCTATGTTAAATTAGTTAGACGTGCTATAACTTCGAAAAATTTCAAGTGCATCAATGGTGTACTAGTTATCTATTATTGGAGTGAACTACGAAATCTCATTGCACATTTGTCAGATGATGTTAACATATAGTGAAATACAACAATAACAACATCAGAGCGTTAAAAAAAAATGCATTTTCCCTACGGATTTGTAAGGCCCGGGTAATATAAAACGGAAATGCTTTCTTGCCCGCAGGCGGGCCAGCCCGCCCGCCTGCGTGGCACTCTCCCATTGGCCCCCCCCCTGTTAGCATGGGGCCCGCGCCATTGACTGGCCAATGGGAGAGGGCCACGTGGCGGGCGGGCTGGCCCGCCCGCGGGCCAAATAGCAGTCCCGAATATAAAAAGATGATGCACAATAACTTTAGATATGATCAAAGAGATTTCTATAGCAATAAAAATGTCCAATATCATAACTGAGATGGTTTGAATACCTCATACCAACATTGTAAATCAGTACGTCTCTCAGGATTTTAGATATGACCATACAAGTCCTTTTAATATTGTCCATTGCGTTTAAACCCCTAAATCTTGTTATTGGTTAAAGATTCCCCCAAAGTAGGAACTTCATTAGTCACAATAACACTTGTGCTTAAATGTACTAATAGAATCTTGTCAATCCTGAAGATGGTAATAATCTTTACAGCTTTACCCCTCTTTTCCCCTCAAAATTTTCATTTAATAACAAAATGTCCTCTTCTGCAATCCATATCCTCTCCAATCTGCAATCTCCGCCAGTTCTCGTAACATCCTTTTTATCCTCCTACAACCTTCCCCGAAGCAACCATTGTCATTGTGTCTGCTGCCACAACATCCCCTTGATCACCCTCATCTCCCCTGTCCACCCTCCCTACCCTCATCCTCCATACCACATCTTCCCTCCTCGTCCTCCTATACAAATCCATCATCTACACCCTCCCTCCATGAGACCACCAGTTTCTTCAACATCTCTTATGGCTGGTGTTAACTGGAGACAAATTCGGTCCTTTGTCCTATGATTACTGCTAACCCAGCAGTTAGTTTAAGCCTAGACGGAAATAAAAATTCTCATAATTAATCAACTTACAATTTGAGGGACATCTATGCAAGAAACAAGATTTAGGGGAAGTGGAAAAGAACAAGATGTCACATCTAAATAAACAATAGTCATCATAAATATTGTGCAAAATCAGAAAATTGGTGTATTTCATGTGCATCTAATTGGTTCCATCATTTGTTTTGAGACAGCTGGTAACGAGGCATCTCACGAATGAAGGATTTTTTTTTCACAAGCTTCCTCTTGATATCATTTTTTCAAGCGGAAGGTACATAGAGATATATTCCTCACTCATGACTGTTCAGCTAGGTTAACTGGAGATGGATATTGTTTGTAACTTTGTACCTTGGGACACCTGCCTATTGCAATATTGGAAAATTTTCCACGATAAGCCAAATAGTCAAAGATGAGATATATGGGAAGATACCACGTATGGAAGATCGAATGAAATATAGTTGAACCCAAAAATTACTGAAGAGAACAAGGACCATTTTACTGAAACAAGAACTGTTTTTGTGTTCTCTGTATCAAATGATCAAAGATCTAGCTAACTTTCAGTTGGTAGAGCTAAAGTTCAAGAATAACAAAAGGTGGTCTGTAAATGCTGGTCATCTCATTATAAAATCATTTCTACATTGATGCTATTGCTATTAGTGTGTTAAAGCACTAGAACTATGGGATAAGTATCAAGATACATCGTCGTTGTCAAACCTTCTCCCATCAGTATCAAGATCGAATGAAATATAGTTGAACCCAAAAACTACTGAAGAGAACAAGGACCATTTTACTGAAACAAGAAGTGTTTTTGTGTTCTCGGTATCAAATGATCAAAGATCTAGATAACTTTCAGTTGGGAGAGCTAAAGTTCAAGAATAACAAAAGGTGGTCAGTAAATGCTGGTCATCTCATTGTAAAATCATTTCTACATTGATGCTATTGCTATTAGTGTGTTAAAGCACTAGAACTATGGGATAAGTATCAAGATACATCGTCGTTGTCAAGCCTTCTCACATCAGTATCGAGTCGGCTATGGAGCATGAGAAATCTCCGTAAAAGAATTTCCCTTTTTATGGCCAGTTGTCAACCTACATCAACCTCTATGCCAGTCCCAAATTCCGAGCAAATGTTATCTATGACTCGCGAGGAACATGCCACAAAACCTAAACTGCCCGCTTGAGGGTATGTATTATGTAGACCTATCATGCAACCAAGGAGCACCCTCAAAGTTCTTCTATACTATGAAGAGTCTAAATGATGAGGTAAGATGATGCAATTTGCTACAGGGAATAGCATTCATCTCTATAACAATTTAATCCGAAGAGTAAGATTGGCATTACCATATGAGAAGTATCAAGATAAAAGAGTAAAATTCTACATGAAGATTGTTCATATTTCTTTCAAAACGAAAAGTTTGTTGCAGTAGTACCTCATCAATCCGGACATTGTATATTTGAATGGTGGAATCTTCCATCCCTATTGCAATAATATTATTATCCTGAGGGTGAAAAGCCAAAAAGGTGGCAGCAGGAGGTGGAGGCATGAATGTAGTCATGACCTGTGATAAAGTTACAAGATTAATATCAAAGATATAACAAAGACAATGTGAGCTAACATGGAGATAGATACAATAGGGAACTAGAATATAATATAACAAAAATTTGTGGTGTATATGTTGTCGAGGACCTTGAATGTCATCATGTTGAATAAAGAAACCTTTCCACCAGATGCAGACATAACATAGGAATCGTTCTTTGACAAAGCAATACATGCAGTTGATTCTTCTGAATTGCTGTCATTTGTATCATTGGCCATAAGAATGCCATTTGCTGGTTGCCACAACTGGGGTACAACAGATGCAGTAGACTGAAGAAGCAATAAGAAGGGCCATCATTAATAAAACGTAGAAAGAATTAAATTGGAGACTTGATCAACAATTTTAAAAGCTGCTAACCCTGCCAGACGGATTCCGTTCATTACGCTGCCACTTCCACAGCTTATGGACGGCATTTGACGCAAGAGCTAAAACAGACAACCCAGAATTGGTATATAGCAAACGCACAACCTGCAAAATCACTAAACAAGTAAATAAATACACAAGATAATAATAATAAAAAAAGTATAGAACTAAAGAAACCTATAATAAGAACAGAATTTATTTACTGGAAAGTTGTTGCCATAACATGGATATATTTACTAAGCTAATACCCTAAGCAAGTATTATAGTGTTAAGACATTGGCTGCATTAAATTGTATATGCTTCGAAACTGCATGAAGCAAATACCAATGTAGGGGATGCATTAATAACATTACAAGTTTGCATCTGGTTTGAGATACTTGATTTAATTAGCTTTTCTATGCTTTTTATTTCAATTTAGTATTTTATTTCCAACTTTGATTTTTTTCACCTTAATTGGCTTTAACAACACGTTTCTGTACAGAAGTCCTTATTTAGTAGATTATGTACTCCCTGTGTAAGACAACCATATAAATATATGGGGAAAGAACAAGCAATTGTGAATGATCGAACAAAGTTATTATTGATGTCCCTCGAGAGAGAGTTACTTCTACATGCAAACTTTGTTATGCAGTGTGACTCCTATATCCGTCTTTTTACCCGTCTAAATCCTCCTATTTTTCCACATTTGTGACTAGCTAACCCTGCTAATTAATATTCCAAACCTGAAGCCAACAGCTGTTGGTGACATCTTTTAAACCCAGTCATCCTTGTTAACCCTTCAACTCTCCTTTTCAATACTCCAACAGTCAAACCAATATTCCAAACCCTCAGCACCCTACCGCTACCTGGGGAACTCCCAAACCTTTTGATACAAGACGGGTCTAAGGAACCCCTACCAGGGAAATTCCCAAAACATATGATACAGGACAGGCCTAAGGAAACCCTATCAGGGAAATTCCAAAAACCTTTGATGTAGGACAGGCCTTAAGAACCTTCTAAAATTAAATAGACACGCAAAGGTCAAGACTTTGAATCCATATGCAAGCCTGCAGTCTAAGACAGCACGGTCAGCACCAAATGAGAACGTGTATAGACAAGACAAATCATGGAGGAATTGGCTGAAATATCATCATTCACATGGATATTAGTTCATCTGTAACACATTGTCATGTTGCAACAACAACAACATCAAAGACTTTATCCCAAATTTATGGGGTCGACTGTTTGAATCCTCTTCCTCCATTCGGCTTTGTTAAATGTCATCTCTACGCTAACAAGATCAATATCCTTCTTTAACACTTCGAACCATGTTAGTCTAGTCCTACCTGTGCCACATAAATACTATATTATTGTTGCTCCTTACGGAAGCATCTATTGGTCTGTGTTGTACCTCCAGTCATAGTGGCCCAAATGAGAACGTGTATAGACATGACAAGTTGTGGAAGAATTGGCTGAAATATCATCATTTACATGAATATTAGTTTATCTACAACACGAATACTCAAGCCTTTACCTTGTCATGTTGCAACAACAACAAAGCTTTTATCCCAAATTTATGGGGTCGACTGTTTGAATCCTCTTTTTCCATTCGGCTTTGTTAAATGTCCTCTCTAACGCTAACAAGATCAATATCCTTCTATAACACTTCAAACCATGTTAGTCTAGGCCTAGATCTAGTCCTATGTTTTGAAAAGCTTGCTTAAGCGACGCTTAAGCGAAAACTGGAATTTGGGCGCCTCGCTTAGGGAAATATTGCCCCATAAAAGCAATCGTCGCTTATGCGGCGTTTAATAGCGCCTCGCCTAGTGTTAGGCGTCGAAAAAAGCGCCTTAGATCAAAAAAAAAAAAAACTGAAAACAAAAATTGACCCTTGAAAAAATAGGAACTCTGAAGACTTGGGGTCTATTTGGATGTTGTTTTAAAGTCACCTTTCTGAGTGTAAATGTTAAGAGCGAGAAAAATAATGTTTGGCAAAACCCACTCCGAATGTGTGGTTCAATTTTTTTTTTTTCAAAAGCAGGTTTTAAACTCTGCTTCCGGAGAGCTACAAAAACTTGTTTTTCCAAATTTGTTTTCAGAAAACCAAAGCACCCAAACCCACCCACCCCACTTTCTTCTTCTATCTTCTCCTTTCTCTAAAATTTCCTAACCCCCACAGCCCCTTTTCCCTCCGGAGCTCCTCTTCCTCTACGTAAATCCTAATACTAAAAATCATGGCATCATCAGCCTGCTCTACGCGGGGCTCGAGAGCAGGGATCTTGGGTGTAGCAGGACGTCGAAGTTGTGGGGCGTCGTCGCGGCGTCGGCCAGCTCAGACTGCGGGAGGACGTCAAAGTCGCGAGATCTCGGTTGTGCTCTACGCGGGGCGCCGCTGTATCGACCAGCTCAGCCTCGGCCAGCTCGACTGTGAGGGAAGGCATATGCGGCCAGCTCGATAGGGAGCAGCGACGTGGAGACCGAGGCAGCGGCGGCCCTCGCCATCCCCTCCTGTTTCGGGCCCAACGGCCTCGAACCCCCTGCTTCAGTTGGCTCCGGCCTTTTAATCCCCCTACTTCCGATCCATGCCATCGGAGGAAGATGACGACAAATTTCTCCTCCTCGCCGGCGACGGGAGAGGGTGACGATGAAACGGATCCGAAACGGACATTGGTGGTGGACACGAGATTTCAGAACCCTCGATGTCGGGTTGTGTGGACACAGGAAAAAACACCATCGACGTTGGTTGTGTGGACACATAAAATTTTTATTTAACAGTGTCGGATGCAAAAATTTGGATGGGGACACCCTGAAGTCGAATCCAGAGGCTGGATACGAAATGTGTCCGGTTGGACACATATTTTAGAAAAACATTGTTTCACAAAAATTATGAAATGTATTAAAAAATATTTTCAGAAAAAAAATTTACCAAACAGAATTTTTAACTTTTGTTTCTAAAAACTATTTTTCTCAGATGAAAGTAACCAAACGCAAACTCATAAACTATATATCCATAAAACAACTTTATAACATTTTTTCTAAAAATCTTTTTCCGAACAAAATTTTAGAAAGTCTAACCAAACGAACCCTTAGGTTTTATGTTTGATGGTATTTTGATGGCGATGTAGTATGTATACATTGCGTAGCTTGTTGACTATTTTGACCATGGTATTTTGATGACTTCGCATTTGATTATAGTATTTATATTGTTACTTTGTTTGATTGATAATTGGTATTGTTATTCATGCATATACTAATAGGGTTGTATGAAAAAATATTGTAATTATGTGTATACAGAGTATTTTACATGTAGGAGGCTCCGTAGGTAAAAATGGGGAAGGGTTATGCTTAAGCGCGCGAGGCGCCAGCTTCATCGCCCCGCCTCACGCTTAATATAACATAGCTCTAGTCATAGTGGCCCAATTAACTACTATATTATCGTTGCTCCTTACGGGAGCATCTATTTGTTTGCATTGTACATGTCCAAACCACCTAAATCGATTTTTCTCCATCTTCTTCTCAATCACCTCTAACTTCTCATGGATACACCCCTTTCTTATCCTATCATTTAATGTATTGTCACTCATCCTTCTTAATATTCTCATTTCAGCTACATTAACATTCGGGACATGATGTTTCTTAATTTTTCAACACTCTAATCCATAAAAGAATGGTTGGTCTTATAGTAGTCTTGCAGAAGTTTCCTTTCAACTTCGGATGTATCTTGTGATCCCAAAGTAATACATTTCAACAATCATATTTTAACTCAATGCATAAGGTCCTCCTTAATCTCTCCATCATGATGAATGATTGATCCTAAATACTGAAACATGTCTCTCTTAGGTATTTCTTGTCCACCATATGGACTCCCCCCCCCCCCAAGAAAATAGTTCAAAATTCGTTAAAATTGGATATTATGTCATGGAGTTTAAAACAATCATATATTTTTTCTGGAAAATTAATCAAAGTGCAAAGATTTATAAAGCTAAATAAATCAAATGACAAATTAAGTTGAAAAAGTTGCCACCCAATATATATATATATATATATATATATATATATATATATATATATATATATATATATATATAGAGAGAGAGAGAGAGAGAGAGAGAGAGGCTTAAACACGAGTAGATGAAGGTTGTTCCACACAGAATTTGAAAACAATACTGGAAGACTGATGACAGGTTTTACTGTGAAAACAATGCTGGGTTGGCCAGGCAACAACCTGTCTACTATTTTGCGGTGCAAAACAATGAAAATTGTTTTATCTTTTGTGAATAACAACATATAATGGGATTCAGCACTCTAAACCATACAGAAATGAGCAGGAAGGAGCAGGACTTGATGATATTTGAAGAAAACTGAAAGGAATGAATGATAAACAATTTCTATCCAGAACCAGCTACCCACTACCATTACATAACAATTGCATACAACTCACTCTAAAGATAACTAAATACTAACAAGTCCTTACAAATAACATAATGATGTGAAATGGAAAAACACATGAACACATAAGAAAGAACAAATAACTATGAATAATCTCCAGAACCAACCCAAATTCTTGCAAAGCTGTCTTGTTACACTTAAAAGCCATCATTATCTCCAGCAACCTTACAAAAGCTGGTTGCAGTCTGGCAATTCAACCAACAAGTCCCAAAACAATCCTCTAAATAAAAAGCTGATTCGCTATAAACACTAATCCTCAAATCTTCATCTTTGACCTCCAAAGTCATTTCCAACTCGACTTTAGCAGCACCTAACGTAGCACCAGCTGCCTACATTCCACCCAGTACATACTTAAACCTGCAAATTTACCTCCAAAACTAATATCCACAATTCCTTTGAAGTCTAAATCTTAAAATGCCAATTCCTTGCAAAAATCAGATTATTTGGAGGATCAATGTCAGTGGTGTCCTGCATAAAAATTATTATCAAAGCAAGTTCACACTTTTCCTGAGATTCAATCTCCCTCACCACGAAGTATTCCTAATATCCAGTAACAATACGGGTCTTACAAATTCCTTCTGTGAAGGTATAGAATATAGCAGTTATCATATGGATAGCCTACTTTGTGAAAGTTGGGAGATTAAGACCTGACTAGAAAAACTAGAGGACGTGAAGAATGATTTGTGCTAGCCACGAAGAAAAATCGCATAATTATGATGAACCTACAGATACAAAAAAGAAGCCTATACAACTGTCGGCTCTGTAGCTGCAGGCACAACTGCAATCTCCATAACAAACAAAGGAGCCAAGTACTAGTAAAACCTGAAATGACACTCTTGTCGAAGCTAGTGTAGTCATGTAGCCTTTAGGAAAGGAACCCTTATTGCCATTGTTGATCTTCAAGCTCGACAGGAATACTTATTTGTATTATCAAGTCATAAGAAAGTTCAAACTTATCAACCCAATATTATCCACAGATGTTTTCCACGACCGTACTTGTTCATTCAAGATGGTCGTCAAGTTGGAATTTCACTGTTGGTGAATGGCAATGGACCTCTGCGACCTAGTTGCCTATCCAAGAGGATCCAGACTTTCAATTTTCAACTTTCAGAGCTGTCGAACATGTTGAGACCAAGGAGCAATGCACGACAAGCTTATAAGTTATAACATAAACCTAATAATCCTAACCGTAATTCCTCGCAATTCCAAGATTCTTAATTTGTTCCCAAATTTGGATTTGTGGAGGATAGATTAGTTGTGTTGTTGTCCTGTACCTTATACCCGTATCAACTGTGTATAATGTCTGCTAATTGGAGAGAATATCTACTAATTTAATAGTACAATTGGTATATTTCAGTATGGTTCTTTGTATAGATATTTTCCAACAAATGCTCATAAAATCAGCACAAGTAGCAACACTGATGCAGCACAAACAATGGATATTGAGGCCCGAAGCGCATTACCATCGAGGAGCATGGCAACGCATGTCATCATATTGATGCGGATTCGAGATTTGGTCTTTGGGCTTATTTTTATGCATGCAGTTATTTGGGTGTAGTCTTAAAGCTTAATTACTTATCCATACGTGTACATGGTTGATTTTATTTTGGTAACCTGTTTTTTCTAGGACTAGTAGTATTGATGGCCAAGGTTTGATTGACTACATAAACTTTAACTTTTCTTGAAGAGAGAGAAATTTATTTAAGCTATGGTTTTCATGACTTGCTTAGAGTAGATTTCTTCTTCCAATTGTCCACAAAATATAACCCGTCAACCCTTTAAATTCTTTAAGACCAAAATCCAACTGAAAAACTCTATTCTTTACCATTACATCCAATACCCAATCATTGGAACCCTGGAAAGAGGGCTTCGACGTGTGAAACCATCATCTTTGTAGTAAGATTGGGCTCGTTCCAAAAGTGTGCTTCAACTTTGCAACTTTTTGGGCTATTTGTTGGTATATTAGTGGTAATCATTGCTTGATAATTAGTCTTCCCCAAATCTCAGTTTAGTTCATCATGATTTGATCCATTTAGATTTTCCCTCTAGGTCTGTCCTGTGCCAATAAACAACACTTTCAAGTAAACAAAATATGTACAAGGCCGTAGAAAGTGGTTTAGAACTACAAACTTTATACATCTTTGGGAACATATTATAATATCGTATCATTATCAGAAATGAGAGGAACATTTGCATTGGAATATTTATCCTTAACCAGTAACAACAATCTGTAATACCTTGCTTGTTGCTGGCACGGACTCTGGCAACCGCAAAGCTTTGAGGTGGGCAGAATCGACAATGTCAGCCAATTTCCAGCTCTTACTCTTGTCAGAGTCATCTGTAATCCTTGGCTTCACATCTACTACCCTATTACTATCCATAGTAGCCTGCCATGTTGTAAATATGATCAAAAGGCTTCATGCATGTTAGCAATAACATAATGTGACAGGAGATTGTTGACATACCAGGCTGCTCATTGGGGCTGCAGCTGGGGGGACTCTATCAGGGCGCTCAAGGGACAGAGGGCTAGAAGCATTTGAAGCAGAAGCCAACGTATTGACAATTGGAGGCTGTATAATGCAGGGGAAATAAATATAGCATACATGCAACCCATACTATAAAAATTAATTAAAAATGCAGAGAAGTTAGGTATAATGCAGAGAAGTTAGGTACAATGCTAGTTACACAACCATGACAAAGAAAGCCTTTATTCAGAATCTTTGGGATTTAATAAGGTATAGAGCAAGGTTCACAGTATCGGTATCGGACTATTCCTATGAGTATTGGTATCGGAGATATCGGTACAATCGGCAGTTTCGGATCGGAGTATCAGATTTGTTGGTATCGGAAAACAAATAATTATTAATAAATTATTTACATTTAAAAACATATATTTTATACATTTAGGCATAATTTTAAGTATTTTCAGTGTTATTTCTTAGTAGTTTTGAAATTAAATGAAATAGTAGTCGCCCTTACCGATTGGTTTACATACAATAGTTTGATTTTCTTCTTTTACATGTTTTTAAAAGCTTATTATGCTTTCTCTTGCTGATTTATCTTTTTCGTTTAATTTTCTTTAGCGAATTGACCGAAAAAGAGATCCCCAATGTCGGTATCGGTCAGTATCGGGTATCGGTTGGTATCGGATCGGGACATGCCAAACCGTATCGGTATCGGCCATATCGGATCGGTATCGGCCGATACTTTAAACCATGTATACTGCATTGCAGTTATAATGATATGCATTTTTTGTTTGTTGTTAAGAGTCTTGAATCTTGATTCTTGATGAGTATAACTGATCTAATTAGTTTGGATTGTTTAGTGTGGGATTTTTTCAACTTGGCCCCTGTGTCCTTATGGGACAGGTGACTTAGATGAGGTAATGGCAGTTTCAAACTTAAAGGGGTTAAAAAATTAAAAACATATAAAGAATGAATGGAGTGGCTGAAAGGAGATAATTGAATTTAGCCACACAGGAGTGTATCGAGTGGATAAAAGAGATCTGACCAAGGACAACCTTTGGCACCCTCAAGTATCTTGTAGGGAAAGTCTAAGAAACCATACGTTTGTCTTAGTTCTATCTTCACAATCACAACTGAAGATCACATAATACCCTCTGCAGAAATTTGTCAACATGCATATGATAACTTGGTTATATGACCACCACTTATACACATGTACCATGCATTGTGACTATGAAAGACAATTCAAGAAGTTGGGCAGGTGCATATTGCAATGTATCAGCTCTGCTAAGAGTAGCAACTCGTTCATGATAATGTTACCTTGGTGTTAACCTGTTGGGAAGGGCCTCGAGAACCCTCAAATGTCCTGCTCTCAAGCATCCTCAGCAAGCGTTGTCCATCAGTGTTTGCTAAGATTTTAATTCCACTATCCCCAGTTGTAACAGCTAGCAGTGACCCCTCTCTATTAAATCTCAGCCGAGGACTTGCCTGAAACAAAACCAACAAGCAAAGTGGTCAGTATTCATATAAAGGCCAAAGGGAAGAACTTTAGAAGAGACATTCTACTCACAGCTAAGCCGCCCTCGGCATCCACAGTGGTCAGCATGTTGGAGTTATCCATATCCCAAAACTTGATCATAAATTCATCTCCGGCAGCTAAAAAACGGTTCCTGGTTGTGTCAAACTGGACAACACCTAAAGAACGTTTCCTAAAGCCAGAGTATGCCCTTTTGATGGCTCCTTCAGTCTCATTCCACTCTACTAAATGGGACTCTCCATCTTTACTAGTTCCACATGAAAACAGCCTGAAAGAGAACAAAAGTTAGGCCACAAAAGAAGAGAACTCGAGTTCTATCAAATGAAGTATCACAAGAGATAGAAAAGGACAGTGGCCAACTTGAATCTGATAAGGTTACTTTAAAAAATTAAACGTCTGAAAATTTGATGTCATTTTCTCGTTTTACTTCCAAAATTATTTATTACTTTCTATGGACTCAAGTTCAGTCCAATAAAGATTGCAATCAGGGGAAGGATAAAGAAAAAGAGATCTACCATTAGGAAGTGAATGTCAACTTGTAGCAGCAATAGTGCCAAAGTTAAACGCCATATATGTTGACTGTTGAGTAAAGCTGTAGATTGAGGGAATGTCCAACAATGGGGGTGTGATTGTAAAAATGATGGCCTGTTCCCTCCAGCCCACTAATAGACAAGGTGGAAGGGATGAGAATGGGGGAACTCTCATTCCCTTCATCTGAGCTAAAGCAACCATCGAGCTTGTAATATTAAGAGCATTACTCACTTATAAAGTATGTTAAAAGGAAGAAGTTTTCTTCTTCTTTCTTTAACAAATGACAATACGTGATGTTCATAATCAATCATGTAAGCACTTAGCATATTTCACCTTGAGCCGTCAGCACTGTATGCCATTGTTGTGCACCAAAGACCAGGAGCATCATAGTCAACTCTAGATCCCGCGAAATCATAAAGCCATGCTTTGATCTTACCATCAATTGCAGTAGAAAATATGAACTGAAAACAGAGCTAGAGTGAGAAAGAGCCAAGGAGTCAACTGTTACATCTGGAACTTAGTAACTTCTTTAACAATTTAAACAGCAAAAGATATAGCTGAATGTATATAAAAAAGGAGAGGCCCAACAGAGTAAGTGTAAGAGAATCATCAGAAAAACAGGAGTATGCGAAAGAAATAACCTGGATAGCTTCCTTATGGTGAGGGCAGACAGAATATACAGGAGCTTCATGGCCTTCAAAAACATATTGCTTTTGTCCTGTTGTAGCATCCCACACCTGCAGTTTATGTAGCAAGTATCATCAAAATATATACGAACTTCAGAAGTACTTTTGTTGAGATCCAATAGGTACCCAAAATCCATACCTTAATTGTCTTGTCATCACCACAAGTAATGATTGACAAGCTTTTGTTTGGATGAGAAAATGCAATGTCATTAACACCGCCTACATGAGCATCAAACTACATGGCAAAGAAAAATCAGAAATCAATAATATGGTGTCTTAGTACTGCAACAGTCTATCCTCACCTCTAACTGCTGTCTCAGCTCTCCATTTGGGCTATAAGCGTATGTTTGGACAAGATGCTTTGAAAATGCAACACCTGGAAAGTCATACCAGGACCTAGTAAAATTTCTTTAGACATAAATCCTCTCACCAGGAAGCAAAATATTAAGGTGTGTAATACAATATCACTAATACATAAAGAAATGCTTCACTAAATACCAATAATGGATCCATCAGGGCTCCATAAGCATCGATTGACAGATATAGTAGCATCCTTCATCAATGTGTGCTGCAATTTAAAAAAACGTTTAAGTTCACCACATATGAAACTACAATGCCAAAAAAAATATTCCAGACAAAACATATGTGAATATCTAATGTACACCCCACATCCATGTATCAACAAGGCCAAGCTCAAGATATACCTGTAGAGGCACTGAACAAGACTGGGGATCCCAAATCTTAAAAGTCTTATGTGCTATCCTTTCTCGAGATCCAACTTCCCATATCCCAATGTCACCAACATTTGTTCCAACTATTCCAACAAGTGGCAGATAATTCAATGCAGTGTACGAGAAAATATGTTATTGACATGGTTACTGTAGAACCGCTCATTGTATTGTTTAAGAAACATACCTAGAAGAAACGTTTGATGTTGAGGATGGAAATCCAAGCTCATGACTGTAGAACCCTGGCTAAGTGTCCGTACCAGAGTCTTCGGAAGATCATCTTGGGAATAAATGTTGGGTGGATGAGTTGCACCAGAGAAGGACACCTGAAATTTCATTTTCCTTCTTATGACATAATGTATAGATGAATCTGACTTGTGAAGAGACCAACATATAACAGAAAGAATGTTCTGAGATTTTATGAAAATAATTTATCCATCTTTTATACCTCATCAGACTGGCTGACCCGCATTCTCTTCATCAAGAGTTCAGAATCGGCAGTCTGATAATCCATACCAGGTGCACCTGAAGGAGTTCTAGGGTGCTTCAAAAATGCAGCTACAAAAGATAAAGCAATTTCTGTTAACAAATATACAACTACAAAAATCTAGTCAATCAACATTTTAGTCATTTGATTGAGGCTGACCTGTGTTAGGAGGCTGCACGAGACCTGCAGGCCCTTGGGCCACAGCAGCATGAGGTAATGATGGATTACCACTCGTCATCCATCCAGCAATTGTACTAGCAGATGGAGAAACAACTTGTTGAAATGGCTGCATTGAAGGAAATTTTGAATTATAATCATCAGACATCCATTCGCAAGGGATGACAAGTCTTTGTCCTAAATACATATATGAAAAAAGTTTAAGTCGCTTACACTATGACCAACAAGTGGAGGAAATGGCCCAGATTTTGGCATAGGTGGCCCAACAAGGGGGCCACTAACAGAGGAAGGAGGTCGTGCCCCATTAGCAGGAGCACATGTGTGATCAGTAAACAAAGTTTTAATGTCAGGGTTGGTGCGAGGATTCTTGCATAACTGATGCTGCCAATTAAGACTACAAACATAATCCTGATAAGTATGAAACCGATATATGAAGAGTAAGTATGACAGCAGGAAAGAGAAGCTAAACAAAGCATAATAGAAATGTTGAGTACATAATGGTTATCCTATTTCCATCACGCTAATAATTTACCAATGTAATCAAACTAACAATCTCTTCGCAGCTGGTCAGTAGATTTTTACGGAGAAAATATGATGATTCTCCTAATTTATAACATCTAACTGACAAGTGAAGCCATATTGTATATACTTTTAGTAACAAGATGGAGTTGACATACTATAAATGCCAACTCGAGTAATTCCCCAATTACAACAGAGCAGTATTTGTTACATTCAACAACATCCACCAGATTGTACTATATATAAACTAACTAATGTACCTCTGGTTGATCAATGTTCGTAGTCTTGAAGCTTTGAAAACCGGAAATGCGAGCTTCTCACGGAACAACGGGTTGGCTTCAATCAGCTTCTTAAGCTCCAAGAGCATGATATTCCGGGCAGACTTGGTATCCCCGTACTTAGAAAGTTGCTCGTTCTGCCTGCATAAGTTCAAATGACACAAATTAAAATGCACTATTTTAATCAGTAAATCTTGTCTGCTGCACATTTTGAGCAGATTCTATAATAATAAAAACACTGAATAAATGGTCATTGGACCTTTGAGGGCATACTGGAATAGATTTAGATGTATAACTTATAAGTTTAAAACCCTCAACCCAAAAATAACTCTAGAGTTACGGTGTTAGTGGCAGCTAGTTAGGAAGCGGGCACACTCCAGAAATCACTGCTATACCCATGTCAAGTTGTGTCGGACACGTATTGGATACGACAGAAGCTCCATAAAACAACTTGTGTCGTGCCCATGTCCTCGAGTCCAAATCGTGTAATGTCATATTCATGTCCATGAAACATAGAGCAGAAGGGACTCTTAAAGAACGAGAAGAGGAAATAACCGTACCGGAAGTTCTCAAGAGTGAGCAACTGGGTAATCTCCTTGAAAAGCTCTTCATTGAATGAAGCAAAGACCTTAAGATCTTTCACAAGTATTTCCACCGCCTTTGCTCTGTCATGTCTGGAACAAACACGACACAAGACCTCAAATCGCAACAAATTATATAAACAAGACAAATAATATTAGAAAAAAACATCAAAGTTCGAAACTTTGATGTTTCAATCACCTGTCGAGAGCTTCAAGATACTTCTGCTTCCTAATTTCGAAGAATATCTTCATGGAGTATCGATTGTCTTCGACCTTTGTAAACCCGGACAGATACTTCTCCACTTCATCCCATTCCCCTGCCTGGACTTGGTCCTCGAAATGCTTCATATTGAAGTACAACCCAGACTCCTGCTCCAGCCTACAATTTACAAAAAAAAAAAAAAAAAAAAACACCCATGTTGGAAAAAAAGGTGTTTTTTTCCCCAGAAAATAAAATTATTGATGAATGAAGGTGCTTACTTATGGACAGCTTCCTTGAACTTCTCTTCATCCAGGAACTGGAGTATCAGGAAAACGAGTTCCCTGCTCAGTGAGGACATGGTTCCCGGGATCCCTAACCGCTCCAGCGCAAAGTCTGAGTTTTTCCGCTTCCTTTAACGCTTCCGGAACAACTCCCACTTCCCCCGAGCTGGAACCCAACCAAAGCCCTAGAATCCCACAAAAGACCGTCAAAACAAGCGCAAACAGCAAAAATCCTCCCGCTAAGCCCAAAACCCCAAAGATCTGAGCCGGAACCCCAACCAAAACCACAAAATCCAAGGAAAACCCTAGTTTTCAAAGCCCGCACCAGAAACCGACCGTGGAAAACCGCGAAAACGAGCAGAAACCGCGATCGGATATGGAACGGCGAGCTGCTGACTGATACGGAGCTCAACCGCCGGAGACCGTCGATCCGGCGTCCGATCGCCGAGGGGGAGGTTGACGGGGAAGTGGCGGCGAGTTCTGGGCTCGGATATGGAGCCTCCTTGGAAATTCTAGGGTTTCGAGAAGCCCTCTTCTCTTCTCTCTCTGTATCTCCCTAAAAAAATGGGTTTTTTTTTTTCTCTCCCTATAACGGAAAGAGAAAAATCCACGGCGACTAACCCGGTCTGTAATACGCATCTGCCCCTACACCCGACAGTCAATTACCAATTGGTTCTTTTGCACATTAATTCCTTGCTTGTTTCTTATTGCTTAAAGGGGCTGCTTGGTTGCTGGTAACTTTTACATCAATTTTCAGCATTTAATAAGTTATGCGGCAACAGGTGCTTACAATATTTATTGCCAACTTTTTTAGCATTTGTTCTAGAAGAAAAGAATGTTGCAACACAAATTATTGTACTTTGGTTGCAACAATCAACAAAATAGCTCCTAAGACCATCTCCAATGGGGGGTTTCTATCTTCCCTATTTCTACGGAAGAAATCCATTTTATAAAAAAATTCTCCCAATAGTGATTTATATCACCATTTCTATCCTAGGTGGCAATGATTTCTAAGAGGGTTTCTACATGTAGAAACTCTCATATAAATTTTCCTATCTCTCATGACAATTATTATTGGGCCCCATACCATTAAATTGGTCCTTTTACTATGTGATACATAGGATAGAAATAGAGAACCATTGGAGAGCATTTTTTTATGTCTACAATTTCTATCTAGAAACTCTTTCAACTAGGATAGAAATCTCCTTAAAGTACAATGCCAAGTAGGATAAGAACTCAATTTTAGAAATCACCATTGGAGATGGTCTAAGAGTTGCATATTTCGTGTCAACGTAATGACAAAGCAAAACATCTTGGATTCCTTTTGGATTGTTGATATAATTCATCGAATACTTCAATTACTTGGTGTCAAATTTAACGAGAGAGTTAAATATTTTATCTATACGATAGGGTTTTCATCAAATTGGTTACTCATTTTATAGTTTAATGAGCATTTGTAAAACAATGACACAACAAAGCTTCCTAAAATACGCACTTAAGAAGAAGACGATCTTCCGAATTACAACCTACATTGAGCCATAATATTAACTGACAAAATTAGTAAAGATTGTGGATGTCATTTTGACATGAGATCCAGACATGTATGTTCTTAGAAAATGGAGGTCCTTCAACGGATAGTGCTGGAGCGGATAGATCATATTCGATCTTGATTCAACTCAAGTTTGTGGTAACTATACAAGTAAGGTATGTTCGTGTACAAATAGGATCAGTGTCTAGTAAAAGTACTATCGTGACGAGCAACTTAAATTTAAGATATAAATGTATAAATAGTCTATATCTAAAGGACTTATATACAAAATACCATACGTCACGAAAGTCAAAGAGAGAAAAGTTCACGTTGGTCTCCACGAGGACAGAAGAGCAAGACCGTAATTCCAGTCCCGTAAAGATATATAATTTTTTCGGGCCTCAAGCGAAGTGCATTCCGGTTGTTTCCACATTAAAGTTTCTCTTGTTCAATTGTCTCGTCGACGTCCTCGTATTAATTACCACTTTCCTTTATTTATTCCCAAAATATTACACTATAAACTCCATGCCCACTAATGCTAGTTGCATGACAACTGGCATGGGAGTATGGAGAGCATAAAGGGCGTGGGTTTATCAGTAAAGTTCGACGGAGGTGAGCGGTTATGAATGCCTAGAGAATTATAGTCGATTGCTTAGTTGTGTAACCCCTCCTCGTGATTTGATAAGGGAAAATGTTCCTATATGATGGGTTGGTTGTCTTTTCATTTGATCGAAATAAAAGCATACTACGGATTGAGGGGCAAGTTGGCTTGTGCATGTTATGCCCCCTTCCGAATTCTCATGTACGGGTAACATAGATACATTTAGCCTCGTCGCGATATCGACAGTAGTACGTTGTCTATACCTAAATAATAATAATATATCCACCAAGATCTCATAATAATTCACAAGATAATCATTCCTAGAATTTATGTCAAATAACAAAAAGAAGCCTAATCGTCTTACTTAATTAATTAAAGAAAATCCATCAAATAATTCATTACAATTCAGAAATAGTCTCGGGAACAAATCTGGTTAAATTAACTAAAGAATCTAAAGTGTACCAAACTCCACCAACTAATAATAAATGAGAAGCGTAATAAAAGAAATATGGTACTCCACATCATGAAATGCAGGTACCCCTGTGACATTATGTATCGCCAATGTACTCATTGTAGACCTCCGGACAAATATCATATTCTAAAGTTGTTCAACATATTTAGTCATAATTGGAGCAAGTACAGTCGAAGCAAAAAATGAAATAACATACATATAATCATGTGAAATACTAACATGTAACAATGGGACAATCAAAAAGTATACAAGGATGCATGTATGTACAAGTAAAAAAGGTATAACATAACTAAACTCTAATTGTGCAAGTGTATACGGAAGCAACTTTCAACACGTGGACATGCTCAGGATAAGGATAATTACGTACTTATGAGTCATTGAAAATGTCACGCGAGTTATAATATATTTTTACGTCACATGAAAATTTAACACGTTCTCAAGTTCATAAGATATCACACAAATGAGGTTCACATGTCAAGTGACCGTACTTCCCCCAACTCCTACATGTCACGACAAGAGTGCGTATATGATCATAATATAGTAACATGTGAATCAAGAAACTATATACAAGAAGTCTCTCCCACAAGTGCGTGTATGACGTGATAAACAAAAAATAACTAGCATGTCTAGTCTACAACAAACAGTATAAAGTATAATTGACATATATTGCTTATAGTGGTACTTACTATTTTTCAAATGTGATGTGGTCACAATATTAAGGCAACAGGAATCCAATCTACTAGATATCCAACAATGCCATCAACCCAACAAATGTCGTACAATTTAAGAACATTTAGATTTGTCACGTCTCGGTCCTGTAGGACCCAAAGTCATCACTAGACGCGATGTCGTCAAAGCCTAAATTGTACATGTATTAGGCAAGAACCAAACACGTTTGATAAAAAAAGTCTCAAAAAAATAATCAGCAAAAAATAAATAGAAAAGTTGATAGACATAAGATATATGAAAAACAAATCTCTTTATTGATAATTTACAGCGAAATTACAACAACTCTAGACTAAAAGAACAATTGGTTTCAAGCACTGGATCACATTACAATGAAAGATGTCACAAGATTTACAACTCATGAAACTAATACAATTAACATTGTTCCATACATTATGTCATTTATAAATAAAAGAAAACATTCCTAGCCGAATAGCTTAAAGTGTCAAGCACGTCCAAGCAGCTCCCGCACATGGAAATTTTGTTATTGCCGGGGCACAATTTTTCCGATGAAAAACTGGAATATCGTAACAATTGTACAAACAATCGTTATTACGTAACTCTTCACAGAAGGTACGTAATGGAAACTTCAATTAGTGCTACACTTCACAGAAGGTGCACAGAACGTAACACTTCACAGAAGGTACGTAATAAAATTCCACAAGTGCTACCCTTCACAGAAGGTGCACAAACAGAATTATGATAATATCAACGCTAACACTTCACCGAAGGTGCGTTAATAGAATCCTGATAGAACCAACAAAGAAAGTGACAGGCGAAAGGTGGAAAAAAACTCCTGCTGGGGTGAATGATCACCGTTGCTCAAAGCTTTATTCGCCCCACACGAATAGCTTCCAGGAACCAGCAAGTTCGTCGGAGAACTTGGAACACTCTGCTCTTCTGACTCCTCGGATGAACTTGAACTCCTGTGCAAAACGTAACGCTGGTACAATTCCTCTCTTCACTCTCACAGCCTCTAAGCACTTGTAAACTTTCTGTCTACTACCTATGCATTAGTACTAACCTGTGAGAGAGAAGGAGGAGGCCTTATATAAGCCCCTGCAACAACTGCCAGGTTAGCACAATGTTAGGGACGTGGTAGTAACCACCTCGAACATGGAGCAACCGCTCAGAACATGCTAGGACACGTTCTGCTGGAAGTTGTGCCACCAGCGTAATTTGCACTTTACGCACACTGCCCCTTTACGCACCCTACGCACAACACACACTCTACGCACACTGCGTACGCTGCGTACACTGCGCGTACTGGGCGTACTGGGTTGCGTAACTGGGCCAGCGTAACTGGGCTCATGAGCCCTTGAGCCCGAGTCCGAGTCCGAGTCGCGGGGCTTAGCTCCTATGGAAATAAATTTTTCAAGAGCAAAAAGCATGAATGCTTTAATTGTTAATTTTAGCCTTTTTCCCATTTAGAAAATAATCCCACATGACACACCCATGTGCACCTCCACACCTCATGTGCATCTCTTAAACTAGCAAAGCTAATATATAGAGATACAACCTATTTGGTTTTTCCAATGTGGGACTAAAGTTTCTAAAAGGAAAGCCAAAAACCCAACAAATTTCGTATCTTTTGAAAACGTATAATACTTGCGTACTGAATTATTAAAAAATTGGCACAAAAAGATGTGGTGGGAACATACTTAATTAACCAAATTTGATATTCTGTTTAAACATGTAAAGTTTATAACCTCATTATTTCTATTTTAGGAATATTTAATCAATTTTTTTAACGTATTTTTTGTCCCATTTTTTTCTCGTTTGTGGAATTGGCAACAAGGGTAGAGGTACATATATAAAAGATTATAAAACAAAATTAAATTGCGAAAGAGAAAAGGAAAGAAGAAATCCGATGTTGCTCGCCGTGCTCTTCTCCAACGGCGCTGGAAACATCCTCATCGAGCGGTGAGCCAATCTGAACCGTACATTTATTTTTCTTCTTTCTCATTCTCTCTAAATCTATAATTACCACCGTCTGTTTTGGAAATTGGGGAAGAATTTCACTCTCGATCGTGAATAAAAATCTTCCCTTGTTTTCTATTTATTTTCATGAATTTGACGAGGATACGACACGGTGACACGGACACGACACCTATATTTACAGGTATGGAGAGGGCTTGGCTTAATTATTCTTGCCGATGAGGGGGAAAAAGGAGAAATATTGAGCTAATTTGTCTCCATTTCCACCATTTTCCATAATATTTACGTCGTGGAGATTGAAGCGGTTCGATTCATCTGGGTGCACTGATTTCGTAACCCCGATGTCCCGAATTATAACCCAATTCAAGAAGCTATTTATAAGATCTAAAAAGGGGTTAGGGTGGGGGGGGGGGGGGGGGGTGTGGGAAGATTGCATTGCTGTATAGTAATCTTAGTGAGGGATTGACCTCGAACCATATTCAATTGCCCCATCGTTTTTGATGCACGAGTGGATGCTATGTCTAAATGATGAGCATTTTGCCCAAGCAGTTGGAGGATAAATCTTGATGAATTTCAAGTTATCGATACATCGGTATAACCATGTTCTCAAGCGGTTCCCTTATAGCATCTTATAATCGCGTCGCATAAGCATACCGCGTAGGAAATACCACTATCATCACTTTCATACTCCAAATCCTTTCTTATCGAAATTGAGGTCGGTTGCATGACTGGAGGCTTGCTTGACCTTTGTGACTATGTTAACATGACATCACCCTTATAAAGCATAGCTGCCTAGAAATGAACTACATACAAGATGGTATTTGCACGAATGTAGAAGGCTAGTCGGCACGTAAGTGACCTACCTTATTAGTCAGTCGTAGGCTAGTTGGTGAATAATTAGTGATTGTTAATAGTCTATAAATAAAACACTTAAAATAACATAACTTTATCTGAGGACTGGTGAAGTGAGGCCAGGTAATCGAAACATGTCTAAATCTAGGTGTGAGCATTCGGTTTATTCGGTTTAAACCGAACCGAATTAGCCAAAACCGAATAAACCGAAATTCTAAAAATGCAAAACCGAAACCGAACCGAATTAGCTAAAACCGAAACCGAACCGAACCGAATAATAAATTCGGTTTATTCGGTTTGTTCGGTTCGAATTAATGGGTCGGACCCAATGTTGGAATCGTGGTTAAATTATACTAAAAATTATAATTTTGATACACATATTTGTTGAATTTCGAAATTATGCACAAAGTTGGGATAGTTGTTAAATTATCAATGTTAGAATTGGAAACACAAACATAGAATTATTATTTTCAAAATATACATTTTCTTAAATTGAGAATATTTACATATTTGTATAATTCTTATTCGGTTTTCGGTTTGGACCGAAACCGAAACCTAAAACCGAAACCGAAACCGAATAAGAAATTATTGTATTTTGAAAACCGAAACCGAACCGAATATTTTTGAAACCGAACCGAATCTCTTATTCGGTTCAGTTCGGTTCGATTTTCGGTCCAAAACCGAATAATGCTCACCCCTATCTAAATCTTGCCATTGGAAGTAATTCCTTTTTTTCGAAGCCTTCGCATTGGATATCTGAGGTTTAGCCATATACGATGGTCTTGATCCATTTTTTAGGTGGTATGTATATTGGCTTAGGCTATAAACTATGTTGCACTGCATGTATATGATACGAACACAACACCTATTTTGGTGTGTCCTATGATGTTTTGGAGTGTTGAGTTGTATCCAATACGTACCTGATATGTGTCCAACACGACACAATAAAGATTTTTGGCTTGTCCATGCTTTCTAGGTTATAAGTGATGTTAAGGATGAATAAGAGAAGAGTTTAGCTGATTCTGTTAAGGGGTGAAGAGGAAATTAGATGCAGTGGATATAAGGGCTATCTGGTGCATGGGTTTGCAAAGAGGGGAGATCGAAGGTCGGAGGGGGGGGGGGGGGGGGGGGGGGGTTGTGAGCTATCGACAGATGTTGACTTAGGCAACCGGTCGCAAGTGACTTGTGGCATATTTTTTAGGTGCGGGCAACACTATAAAATATAATAATAAATGAGACAAGGGAAAGGAGAATTGCAGCTAGGTGAGAAAAGGAATGGAAAATGATTACTTTTCTAGGGTTCACACCTAGGATTAGCGTTTTCAGTTTCAACTCTTGCTTCAAGCCAATTTTGCAAGTCATGTGTAGCTCTCTATTAGAAATCTTGACTCTCAATGAATATAAAAAGTTTAATTACATCCTTCTTATAGATTTTGTAGACTTGGAACAAGTCCTAAATAAAGTAAGTATGAGTAAGTAGAACTATACAACAACGACAAAGCCTTTATGTCAAAAGTTTCGTGACAGCTATTTGAATTCTCTTCTTCTATTCGGCTTTGTTAAGGTCATGTCTTCTGTAACGCTAACAAAATCATATTCTTCTTTAATACTTAAAGCCGTGTTCATCTAGGCCTAACTCTAGTTAGAGCATCTCCATTAACTACTATATTACATCCCCTCCTTACAGGAGCATTTATTGGTTTACGTCGTATATGTCCAAACTACTAAGTTAATTTTCTCTCATATTGTTCTCAATTGACACCACCTCTAACTTCTTACAGATACACTCGTTTCTTGTCATATCCTTTAATGTATTGTCACTCATCCATCTTATCATTCTTATTTTGACTACACTAACTTATGGACATGTTGTTTCTTAATTGTCCAACACTCTGTTCCATAATGCATAGTTGGTCTTATAGCTAGCTTTGTAGAATTTTTCTTTCAGCTTCAAAGTTATCTTGCGTTCACAAAGTACTCTAGAAGCATTCCTCTATTTCATCCATCATGTTTTAATTCTATGTATAATATCATCTAATTCTCTCCATTATGATAAGTGATTGGTCCTAAATACCAAAATTTCTCTCGGACTTCTAGTTGAAATTACATTTCATATACTTTATTTTTTCGTTCTACTAATTCTAAATCCCTTAGGTTCTAAAGTTTCTTTAACTTTATTTTGGAATCTTAACTTTCACTACTCTCATCATCTAACACAATCATCAACAAATATCATACACCATATAATCTCCTCCTGTATACGCCTAATAATTTCATCCATAACTACCGTAAAAAGGTTAAAGACTTAACATTGGTCCTTGATGTAAGCCCAATGGTAATAGTAAACAGTTTAGTATCTATTCCAATAGTTCACACAATAGTCTCAATATAACTAATCTTAGTTGAGAGTTTGACCTTGAACCATATTAAATTGCACGATCGTTTTCAATGTGCAAGTGGGTGTTAAGGCTATAAATGACGAGCATTTTGCCCAAGTAGGAGAAGGATGATGAATTTCAAGTTACTGATACATCTATCTAACCATTTTTCTTTACCAACTCCTTTATAGCAGCTTCATGTCGCATAAGCATATAACATAGGAAGTACCACTACCATCACTTTCATACTTCCTTTGTCATTGAAATTGCTAACGGCTATGGAGCACAATTTGGGGGTTGCTTGACCTCTGTGACTGTCCGTTAACATGTCATCACCCTTCTAAAGCATAGGCACCAAACAAATAAACTACTTACAAGATAGTGTTTAATGAAAGTAGAAGGCTAATTGGCATGTTAGCTAGTGACTTAACTTATCGATCATCCATAGGTTTTTGTTCATGCAGCCTGGGACCACATCATTTTTGTGGTTGTATCTAGGGCTGCAAATGAGCCAAGCCGTTTGCGAGCTGCTCGAAGCTCGGCTCGATAAAAGCTCGATTGAGCTCGGTTCGTTTAGTAAACAAGCCGAGCTCAAGCTTCGTTTTCGAGCTCGTTTAATAAATGAGCCAAGCTCAAGCTTAGAAGTACTCGGCTCGTTCGAGCTCGCAAGCTGACTCGTTTATGAGCTTGCGAGCTGGGTCGTTTAGAAGCTCGTTTAGGAGCTTGTTTAGAAGCTCGTTTGTTTGTTGAATTCTAATTTTATGTATGTTTGTATAATGATATGGTTGTGTGCTTTATATATTTATGTCCTTAATAATTGATATGAAGGAACTTTTTTAATTAAATTTTTATAAATAAATTGTTAAATTACAGGTACTTGAATTCAAGCGTAACTAGGTTGAAATCGAGCTCATTAAGCTTGAAATAAAGGTGAACAAGCTTGAAATCAAGCTTAATGAGCTTGATATGAGCTTATCGAGCTTGTTTATCAAGCTTGAATCAAGCTTGCTTATCAAGCCAAGCTCGAGCTCAAACCAAGCCAAGCTCAAGCTTAATATAAACAAGCTCAAGCTCTAAAATAAAAAATTTATCAAGCTTGAGCTCAAGCTCGAACTCGATTAATTCTAGTCAAGCCAAGCTCAAGCTTACAAAAGCTTGGCTCGGCTTGGCTCGTTTGCAGCCCTAGTTGTATCACCATTAATTTCAAATAGACCATCAGTTGTTGAAAGTTATTCTAGTCTCTGAAATATGTGCTTTGCTGGCATTCAAGTTGCATACTATGCAAAAAGTCAAGCTAGATAGAGCTCGTCAACTAATAGGGGTGTGATGAGGGTAAGTACTTAGTTTCTTTTTTTAGGTGAACGTTTCCCTTCCTTAGTGCTTAATATTGTGCATCCGTATTGCTTAATATTTTGCAGGTAGAGGATACACGTATTTGATGCAGGACAAGACTAAAGGGAACCATAGATGGAATGATACATATGATTACAATCAAGCAAGCGGATGTAAGAATCCTAAATATATCTGATAGATGAATCAAAACCAAGATTCGTGGTATGCAACATATATCAATTTATAGATGCAGTCCTAAATAATGATGATAGGACACACAGGAAATCCACACAAATGAAGCAAAATTATTAATGATTATTACTAATCTACCAATAGAAACCTAAAGGATCCCAAAACTTTGAAATCAAATAATAAAGCAAGATTAAGGCTATATGAGGATTGGTGAAGTGAGGTCACACAATCGAACATATCCAAATCTTGCCATTGGAAGAAATTCCTCCATTTCGAAGCCTTCACATCCGATATCCAAGGTTCAAGTGTGATCTTAATACTAGGGTCTTGATCCATTTTAGATGGTATGGAGATTGGTTTAGGTTAGAAGTGATATAAAAGATGAATAAGAGAAGACTTTGGCTGATTTTATAAGGGGGTGAAGAGGAAATTGAATGTAGTAGATGTAAGGGCTATTGGGTGTAGTGGTTTGCAAAGGGAGGGGGCAGATACCTGCAAGTTGTTTGCATATGCTTACCTAGGCCACAAGGAACAAGTGACTTGTGGTGGGTTTTGTAGGTATCGACAGCACTAAAAATAATAAAAACAGTAAATGAGAGAAGGGAAAGGAGGATTTGCAGCAAGGAGAGAAGAGGAAAGAAAAAGGACTAGTTATGATTTTCTATGCTTCACTCCTAGGATTTGGGTTTTCGGTTTCACACGCTTGGCTTCACACCAAGTTTGCAAGTCATGAGCAACTCTTAGTTAGAAATCTCGACTCTTCATTCAATAAAAATAAAAGTCTGATGCATCCTTTCTTATAGATTTTGTAGACTTAGAAAACAAGTTCGAACAAAGCAAGTTCTAAATAAAGTACAATTACAAGCAAACTAGAACCTAACCTAGACTCGAACTTAAATGAACACAATAAACTCAGTTGGATACACACTCAACTAAAGGAAAAAAGACCCAACTACTCTGTAGCTCACATTGGATTTCCATCAGTATTGCTCTACAATCTAAAATTTTCTGACTATCATTTTTGTTGAGTCTCTTTTGTACTTCTCAAATTTCATACACTTTTGAGTCGTGCTTCTAAGGACATGGAGTCTGGAACTCAACTTGGATGCCGAACTCAAGGTTTCTTCGGAAAAAGGATCCCGTATTTTATGCATTTATCTTGAAAGATTCTTTGGAAAAATTATTTGAGGACGTCTTTATATGTACAGCACATAAGCTTGTCTACTGTAAATGAGCAACATTGGTGCTATCATAACATTACCATCATCGTCTACTTAATCACATATTCAAGTATGCTACTCAGTTACCTCCTTGTACTATTAATTATTTTTTAGAACAAGGGCCAGTCTTCGACAGCCTCCTACCAAACCTTTTGGTTGCCTGTTCTAATAGTTTGTATGCCAACTTGGTTGCAATTCTACTTTACTAAGGCACATAAGGTACACTAATATAGAACCAGTAGGCCTTGTCCTCTCTGCTTGTCTCTTACTTCCAACTTTTGTAGTATTATATGTTCTGGTCTTGTCTCTTGTTGGCACTGAAGATACACTTGTACACAGCCAGTAGGTCTTCTCATCACCGTCTGTGTTTAACTTTTCTGTTTGCACTTCTTGTACTATTTTTGTTAACTTCTGGTCTCATCTCTTCTTGTTTTACCCATTCACCTTGTGACCTAGATCATTGGTTGTCTCTCCTTATTGAGGGCCCTTGTTTTTTAATGTAAAGTCTAAGCATATCCATGCTACTCCATCACTCTAGTATCTAAAATTTTGTCTTCTAAATAAGTAAAAAGTTTCTTTGATGACCTCACTTCATGATTGCATTATATATATTTATAGTTAATTTGTGTTTCTTACCTCCACATTCCATCTTTGTTATGCTAATATTCTTGAACTCTTTATTTTCTTAACATTTCAATCAATAAAACACTAGCAACTTTTATTTAATTATTTATCTATTGAACATCTGCTGAACAACACTCTCTATTAGCACGTCTTTTCACAACTCAGAGCTTGGTTTTCTATAGCAATTGTGCTTGTTGTCCATGATTTAATATACTTATTACTGAAAGAGGTTCTCGAATCACGTCTTAATGGGAAATGGAAACTGTTATTTCCCAACATTTTCACTCTTTGAATTGATGTTGCACTATTAGTAGCTACTGTATTACTTATGCTTGCAAGTGGTTGATAGCCTGATAGTTTCAGGGAGGAGGTAGGAAGGATCCTCGAGTTTCCACAGTTTTTTCCTCGTGTACCCCTGACATCTTTATTTCTCATTTATTTTAAAATTCAAATTTCTGAGTTTTTTTAATTATTAGTATTTTGATGCAGCCATCACCCTGTAAAATGGATAATTTATTAAAATGACCTAGATATCCTCTACTTCATATTGCAGCTTTCATGGAGTTCCTGCAGAGGAGCGTCTGCATTGGCAATCTTTCTTAGTAAAATTGGGAGCAAAGAACCTCAAAGGAGCAAAAAATGAAGAGCTTTTTGTTGCTTCACACAAGTATGTAAATACATGTCACCATATATTGAACTTTTGCCTGTGATAGGTGCAGCATTGGTTACCTCACCGATTCTAACAGATGATCCATTAAATCCATATTTCCTTCATGTAATATGAATGGAACAAAATTAGTTACTAAAGTTAAAATCATATCATCTAAAAATCACAGTGGTTCGGCTGAATGTTTTTTGTTGGTCGGCCATATAATTCATGATGGAAATGTAGGTTGAACGGTGCTTTGAAATAAAAGGCTCAACTTGTAGGACCTTTATTGTGGATTGATAGGTTAATTAGACTAAAGAATTAGAGAAGGAAATGGAGTCATGTTCTAATCTACGGAAGCGGTAGCTCTTATATTGTTTAACATCTGTAATTTGAATTATAAGTCATGCATCAGTTTCCGGTGACAAATATATTAGGATGCTGACAACATGTGGTATAGTTTGTATGTCCAGATTTTCTAGTTGCAACAGATGATGTTTAATAGAAGTGAGACAAATGAAAAGATTCATAAGATGTTCACATTGTACTCAAATTTGTTAAGAACTGAAAGATGGATACCGGTTATGGAACCCGATTTCAGTGCTTGAGGTTTAGTTTCCACCAGTTATTATTATGAAGCTTAGGGTTGAAAAATATTCTCTCATACATAAATGATTTGTAGTTTTTCAATTGATAATAAGCGTACAGTATTACCTTGGCATAATGCTCATATTCTTTTTTGCAAGTCAAGTTACCAAAAGGTACGGATATCTATTGGATTCAGTTGGTGGTAGTTGTTGCTATGCTTTTATAAAATAAATCTTTTAAATCCTATGAGAAATTAGGACATCCGTTGTAGGTGGCTCGTCCGAGTTATGGACTTGGGACCTTCCGTCCCCAAGGGAGGCTCCTGAGTCACCCTGGTATGCCCTTTTTTGGCTCGTTCAGATGGCAAATTATCCTCATGAAGTAACTCACCCTGCTGGCTTTGGCCCTAAGTTGTTCAACATATGTGTTTTATGTTAGAAGTTAAGAAACCTTTAAAATGAATGCATATAATTGACGCAGCTACTTGTAAGGCTGCTGTTAGACAGCGGTTGTGCTTGATTCCAGAGAAATTGAAAGGTTTTCAGTAAAAGTTGCTCTTCCTAACTTTATTATTTAAAGAAAGTAAAAGGAAAGTTGCGAGAACGGCAGCTGAAACTCACGGTAAATGGAATTTAACCATATGCTGATGTAGCAAAGTGTGAAAAAAAAGGATCAGCGCTAGTTTTACTTATATTTCCTTGTTTTCTTTTTTTTTCTTCTCCTGTCACATATCATACAAGTTAGAACCAATATCATGTCCTCATGTTTGAATTTTGGTCCCTTTATATTGCGTGCTCCGATGATCCACCACACATGCTAGTATAATACATCACACATTTCTGTGCTTCATTTAGATTTTTTTTTTTTTGCAACAGTAATTCTTTCCATGTCCATCAGGTCTGTGTATATTGTTTACACTATGCTAGGGGATGTTTGCATATTTGTTGTCGGCAAGGATGAGTATGATGAACTTGCTTGTGAGTCTCAACTCTCCAAGGTTTGATTCCTTAGACCCGCAATTTAATTTTAATGAAACCTTATGTTTCTCTCTAATTTCAAGTGTCAGAGGTTCTCCATGTGATAACGTCGTCGATAAAGGATGTTTGTGGGAAACCTCCATCTGAACGCCGCTTCCTTGACAAGTATGGAAGGATTTGCCTTTGCCTTGATGAAATTGTTTGGAAGGTAGATTGGCAACATGTTGTCTTTCATATGCTTATTTAATCTTAAATTTTTAGCTGTTTCTAAACATTTAGTTATTTCATTCTTTTAGGATATATAACCTTGTTTTGTAATGGGAATGTGATTCATTTTCACTCTGTGTCTTAATATGTCATATATGAATGTAATCTCCACTAGCAAATTGTAAGATCTTTTCTTCGTCTTGACTCTATAGCATAGGGGAACTTTGAAAGTGTTCTTTGCTTGCATGAGTTTAAACTTAAAAATGCAGAGCCGAAAGGTCGGTCTGCCTACCTGCTGACCGTCCATTTAGGTTTTATGGTATGACCCTCTCATGATCATAGTTACTTTAGCCTAAGGTTAATTACTTGCTTCATGATACTGCAAGTGTTTCATATTTTTGTGTGTTGATTGAATAGTAATGTAATGAAAGTGATATGGGCTAATGCATTGTTCTTTAAAATGTGAAGGGGATGCTGGAGAACACGGAAAAGGATAGAATCAGACGACTGATAAGAATAAAGCCCCCTACTGAAGCCTGATGTGTAGAGCAGTCTACCATTCTCTGTTCCTTCTACATCTGGTCATTTAACTTTTTCCTTATTATTGTGCTAATAAATGTGTATAAATTTCTTCAATTACACATAATTTTTCCATCTATATTTCGTGTGAACTTTTCCATAGTAAGCGTCGGTGCTTACTGGTAAGCCAAGTGCAATTTGATCATGTATTATATTTGAGAGTACAAAAGTTGCTGAAAAATTGGATTTGCTTCTGAGATTTAGCCATGTATGCTGCACTTGAACTATTTGTTTTTCTAAGAACTATAAAAAGGCTTAAATCTTGCAGAGGTTTTACCAAAAGCACATTTCCTAAGCAGAGTCCATATATCAAATTTTAACTGAATATTGGATTCCGCGTAATCCCAACTAATTTTATCAGAGTGAGGTTGTTATGGGGAGGATACAATAAGCTATACCAATTATCAATATATTGGGATTGATATTGTACTAATGTGTGTTAGTCTATTTGGGAATGATATAAATCACCATGAGAACAAGTAAATCACAGTGAACAAGAACAATAACCTCAAAGGGGCTGTTTGGTTGCTTGAAATCGTAAGAAAGTGTGAAATGACTTTTTGTATGGTAAAAATTCAAATGTGCATGCTTTTGAGTTTTATGCTAGTTCTTGTCTACTGAAAGTGACTTTCAATGTGCCAAACTCGAGTGACCCTTGTCGTTATTAGAGAGAGGCATAAACCCACGATGGGTGATGGAAGATCGGTAGACCGAGCCACATGTGCGTATTATTTCTTTCATTTATAAAATTGGTGGGAGTTGGGGGCAGTGAACCAAAAGGCATGCAACACAGATTTTTAATGTTTGAATATGTGATATTTTGTAACTTGGAAGTGGTCAAATCCGTACTTTCAATCTTTGGATGGCTATGAAAAATGTCATAAAATAAAAATGTATTATATCAATAGAAAATTAATTAATTAGCTAACAAAGTTAATAATTATGTAATAATACTACTAGTTAACTTTTTTAATTTAAAATATTAATAATTAATATAACTACAAAATCTATTAACTACTAAACTACTGTAATAAATGGACATTAATGACTAATTAAGATATTTACTAAATATTTATTAGCATAATTACAAGTACAATGTTTTGTTTATCACGTTATTAATTAGAGATTAATTATATAATTATACTATTAGTTATGTAATAAACAAAGTGAATTATATTTATTAACTATACAAAAAGTTGGATAACAACAGTTTTGAGGAAAAGCTCCATTTTCAAAAAATGAAAAGAAAAGAGGCTCCTTCTTTCTTCTTCCCAAGCCCTCCCCCTCCCCCTCCCCCGCCCCCACCCCTAC
Organism: Iris pallida; assembly: GCA_029216955.1. Taxonomy (NCBI): domain Eukaryota; kingdom Viridiplantae; phylum Streptophyta; class Magnoliopsida; order Asparagales; family Iridaceae; genus Iris; species Iris pallida. The sequence continues at coordinate 10,763,027 of JANAVB010007399.1, read as the reverse complement.
CACTACCACATCGGAGTCCAAGTCGGTCGAGGCCCACCACGATGTCGACTTCAAGCTTGTGCTTCCTTTATAGTTTCTAGTGCTTTTGTCAACCTCCTCGCCACCGCCATCGCCGACCTCTTTCGTCACCGCCTCCACTATGCCTCCTCCTCCTCCCTCTCTCCTTCCTCATAGTCGTTCATCTGCACCGCCGTCATTGACCTCTTCGCCGCCGTCCTATCTCCTTCTGAAGTAGTGACCTACCAGAAAAAGAGGATAGGGGGAGCTAAAAGTGAGAGAGGGACAAGACCTCGACTGGAAGTAGGGCTGTAGAGTTTGGTAAATTCAATCCAAATCATGTCAGTTGCAAAATCCAATTTTATTTTCATGTACCCAAACAGCCCCCAAGAGAAAAATAGAAAATCAGTACGCATGTAGGCATAAACAAAATTACAAAGTAAATTAACACAGTAGAAAGCACAAATATGTTTGTGCAATAGAGAACAGAAAAATCAGCCACAAACACAACTGACATTGCCAACTGATAAGGGGTAGTTTGGATTACATTAACCACAAACACAACTGAGCCGACTAGTAAAGGCTAGTTTGAATTGCAGAGTAACCATTAGCTCTCGTTTGAGCAAACGTGATCCTTCAAACAACAATATAAACTTATTATTATTCGTCTTTTCATATGCAATCTAAACTTATTGTTGTTTTTGTGTGAATATTTTATACTCCAACAACGACTTCAAAGTACAATTACATATGTATAGTTAGACTTCACAAAAATCGCTTCTCAAAACAATAAGCCGAAGCAAACAAAGTTTTGATTTTGCTTATCAGTATCGCTACTACTTATGCTTATTTTTTGCAAAAGTAGTTTTACAAACATGTTTGGTAACTACAACTTATTAAAAAACTTCAAAAAAAGAGTATAATTTAATTTTGGAATAGCTTTCGAAAGCAGGTAGAGAACTGTTGTCAGAAGCTGCTTTTTGAAAAGCACCAGCACTCCCAAGCCCAAGACTAAACCCTTCGAAGAAGGACCATTTCTCTCTCCCTCCTCCAAATCGCACACAACACACACAATGAACAGAATATGCAGCAGCCTCCGCCGCCCCCTCCTCTCCTCCGCCTCCTCCTTCCTCCGCCGCCCAGTCCCCCCAGTGGCACTCTCCATAATTAAACCCTTCTCCACCGCCCCCCTCTTCAAAACCCTAGGGTTCCAATTCCAAGCCCCCACCTTTCCTCCCCAATTCCAGCAGGTACCACCAAAAACCCTAACACCCCCCCCCCCCCCCCCCCCCCCCCCCCCCCCCCCCCAAGATCTTATCTTTACTTAGGGTTTAGGTCGGCCATGTCGTAATTACTAGTGGCTCTTGCCTCTGATTCTTTGTTCAGGTGCGGCATTTCAGGAAGGACCGGCTGTGGGTGCAGAAGAAGAAGAAGAGGAAAGCCCGGTCCAGGGGCCCGACGGCTCCGATCGTCTCCAAAGTGAAGAAATACAAGATCAAGGGCTACTCGTACGTTCCGATTTATTAGTAATTTCCTTGGGCTTGTGGAAAATTTGTAAATTTTTTGGGTTCCTTTTTTTAGGTCTTTTAAGTCCAGGTTCCGGGCTCGGAACGATGGGACTATCCTGCGCTGGAGGTCGGGGAAGGCGCATAATGCCCATTCGAAGGTACATTCTTGGAAACATGCGACCTTTCATGACAATATAGAATCTTTCTGTTCATAGTTCGCGGAAGTAATTAAGGTTCCAGTGCCGTCGTGTCTATGTTGTGTCGCGTAGTATTCGTGTCGGTGTAACATAGGAATAGATATATATACGCAATGCTGGAACTCTCTTTGCTTGGCTGCAAGTGCATTGTAAGGCATCCATTTCATTAGGTTCTCCCTTTTTGGGGGCAGTCTCATCTTTTGTTGTTGGATATTAAGGGAGAATTTTATGCAAGTCCAAACATTGATCTGTTGTTAAAATGAGAATGTTGAGAAGGACGAGTGGTAATACAAGATATGATAAGGAATGATTGTATTATTGGGGAGCTGGAGGCAGGTTGATCGAGCATAACGTGAGAGAAAATCCTTTTGAGGCGGTTTGGGGATGTGCAGCGGAGGCCGATAGATGCACCAGTTAGTAGTGAGGATCTTAGTTGAAGGAACCAGTGGAAGTACAGGTTGACCTAAACAAACTTGAATTGAGGTTATTGAAAAAGATATGGCCATTGCAAATGTTAGAAAGGAGATGGGTCCTTAACAGAGGAGAATGGAAGAAATGATTCACTTAGCTGCCCCCACCCCCCCCCCCCCCCCCCCCCCCCCCCACCACCACCACCTCTCCCCCCCTTTTCCGGAATTGTTTTTGTTGTAGGTCAGTGCTACTTTATGTTTTCATGTTTTTCTAATAACTGCACAAAAAAAGATTATTTTGTGACACTGAGATTGATTTTATATGATTTATTTCCATCTTTTTACAACTTGAATGAGATGAGATGACGGTCATGACTGAGGATGGTTTTGAATTTGATGATGGAAGTTGCACCATCTTTAATTTACATAATCCACTTAAAAATCAATGTAAGAGAAAGCGACATCGTGAAATTCTAGGCCCGGATTCGTCTTTGTTAGGGTCCAAGATTGAGATAAAAGGACAAGCTGTACCAAATCATGGGTGCAGCCAAGATCATCCCAGACTTGGAGATTCTCACCGAGCTATACCAAATCATGGCAGTCTTACCAAAATTCGCTAACACTGCAGGGAGTTGCCTTCCGGAATACATGTTTTCCTTTGTGTTCCAAGTACCACATTTCCATTTGATATGCACTTTAAAGTTTAACCAGTGTAACACATTCCCAATTTCATTATGCCTTTCGGAGCACTCCAGGTAACCATGGGTTGTGCTACTTTGGTAAACCTTGGTGTTTCCAAACCTTGTTGGAGTTTTTGCAATTGGAGTTACTCGTAGATCAGAAATTAAGAGAGAATAGTATTATATCAAGTTGCATGAAACAGTTTATGTTATGCTTGAGAACAGCAAAAACAGTGTTGGTAATGCCAACGTGGTAATGAAAACCAAAAGCAGTGTTGGTGAACACCAAAAACAGTACTGAATGAAGTAGACAGGTTAAATGTTATATCAGTAGAAATTCTTGAGAGTTTAGTCTAGATAGCTTTAGCTTAACTGGAAAATTCCTTAAGGATACTTGGGTATTTATCAGCTCTTGATATTTAGTCACACATGAATGTGATGGGAAACCTCATACCTGTGACATGCTAGAAACTTCCAATTCTGATTATACATTTGGAGCATTGATTTAAAACTCATTTCACTTTGAGTATTAGTGCATTACATAACCTGCGAAAAATTATGGATCAACTAGCCAGGATCATCTGTCAGGGCAAAATTTTGTTTTCCATCCAATTTGTACCCATGAATAGAAAGTTGTGACAAGTTGACGCGTCCTGGTTTTCTAATCTTATGTGCACCATGGTTAACATATCTAAAGAAAAGAGTGCCTACGAAATTGCAATTATACTGTTAATAAGACCTGGGAATATAGCACACCAACTGATCTTTAAATATAAATCTAGAATCCTCCTTTTATGTATTCTTCCTGATGCTAGTTTCACCAAAATTATAGTAATTCACGATGAACATAAGTCTCTTTTCATCTACTGCATTTCTTCTCCTCCACAAGTAGCATGTAGACTTTCCGCATTGAGTTATTTTATGAGATGATTGATTTACAAGCACACAGACTAGTTAATATACATGCAACTAACATGTGACAATATTTTGTTTGAAAGTGCAGTTATGATCATACTTAGGATGGAACTTTAGGAACATAAAATTTTGTTTTCTCATAGCAGTATGGGAAGCAAGTTGATATTTCCCAATAATACTCAAGTACAAAGAATTTTTTAGAATCAGGAAAAAGTATAGTAAAGCACAATTAATTATGTGTATCCATCCTTTCAACATTTCAACATTGTACGTATATCTTGACTAGTGCTACTTACAGAAAGCTCTTTTAGAAATTGAGTTCTTTATAGATGCCTTCAACATCAATGGCAGCATTGTTTCAGGTTGAAAAAACATAGTTTACCTGGAATATTCATGCAACATGTAGTTGCAGGTTGATTTAATTTCACCCTTCAACTACCATCTTGTTTTGGCTAAAATTCCTGTGTTGTGCACCATGCGATTATCACTTTTAAGTGTTTTGTGGTGAATGGCCTTAATGTGGTTCAAGCTCCCATGAAACAGAGTATTTCTGGTGCTTGGTAATCATGGAAAAGCAGAGGTGTAGGCCAAGACGCGTACATAATTACAAGTGATGTAGTAGTTACTGCTGCTCAACATCTTTTTAGTTTTCTACTTTAGTGGAAATGAATTCTGCAAACTCATTTTTTAGGCATAGGTACCAGACTTGTTCTTCTCATTTCCAACCTAATATATGAACTATGACTAATACCCTATAGGTTCACCAATAGCCAAAAGTAAATCACAAAGATTGTGGCACGTCACTTGAAGTGTAAGCTACATCAGCATACCATTCCACTTTTAGCCTCTCACGCAAGGGACTTGGACCTTTTCTCACTCACTTACCCAGATCCAACCCTTAGTTTAGATACAAGTACCATAATATTACTCTCTAAACAACTCAATTCATTTCTGGCATTTATGAAAAAATAATAGGATTAAAAAGAATACAGGTGGTCTATGAATCTAAGATATTGATTATAAAATTTGAAGTTTTATTGTGGAGTGTTTTCGTGCAAAGTGCAGAGAGGTGGCTCTAGATTCAACCTTTAGTTTAGATACAAGTGCCATGATATGACTTCCTAAACAACTCAATTAATTTGTGGAATTTTTGAAAGAAAAATAGGATTAGAAAGAAGACAAGTGGGCTATGTGTTGGTTATAAACTTTGAAGTTTTATTGTTGAGTGTTTCATGCAAAGTGTAGAGAGATGGCTTCCGTCGAAACTAATCATGAGGGTACTTGAAAGGCGAGTTGCATTGGTTTTTGTGATACTAATTTAAAGGGCCTTCCATGTGAAAGTTTGAACATTGAGTTCTAATTGAAGTCTTAGGCAATGAAAACCATGTGTCTTCCATGTAGAGAAATAGTTACTTTCAACTATCCATGCACATTGGCGTTGTGTGTGTGAAGTGTTTGTTGATATTTGGAACTTTAGGTTTAGGTAGGATACCTCTAGTGACAAAGGAATATTAGGCTACATGCAAGCAACATGTAGAAAGGAATGATGTAAAGAGGAGAAGAGATGACATATTCTCTTAATTGTTTCTTCACCAAAGTGATTGAAGGAGGTACAAAGATGGAAAACAATGTGGAAGGAGAATATAGGAGGAAATAGAGGAAGTGATCTGCTTAGGATTTGTGATTCTAATTTGGATCAGTATGAATGTCAAGCTGATTTAGCAGAAAATTGTTGTTTTTAATGGAAAAGTAGTTTGGTCTAAGTATAATACCTGCAAACATAAGAATAGGAGCATGCGAAACTCATAGTTACAATAATGAAAGTTATCTTCAAATCCCTATATATTTAACGTGGACACTTTCATCAATTTGTTCCCTTGACCAAGTTGGCCACATGACCATGATGTGACTGAAATATGCAGAGGCTGGTGACGTGACTGAAATATGCAGAGGCTGGCCCTGAGTCGGTAAATATTTAAGTATAGGAGTTCATCTTATAGAACTTAAATTGTAAGATCGGGGCATTCAGGTGTTGTTTAGATGCATGCTCTGATGATGCTGTTAGCCCTTCGGATGGCCTGGATTCAGCACAACTTTCAAGCAACATTGATGTCCTGTTTTGAAAATGAAAGGGGTTATCTCTTTTAAAGTTTGGAGGGTTCACGGAAACTTTGCCTTATAATAATTACTAAATATTTATTATGTTTCTCAGAAGAAGGATTATCGACGAGAGGGTGGACATTCATAAGGGAGTGGAAGCTCTCTGATTTCTAAAGGATTTTGACACTCAATGAGAAAGAAGATAAGACTTCCCTTGAATCCTTTCATCTTTTCCTTCTTCCCTACCGATGCTGCTACTCGTTTACATTTTCTTTCTTTGAGACTTCACTCTAGAAGAGAATATATTTTCTTCTTTCAGTGCTACTTCTTTACCCCTCGTGCGCATGTTCCTTGATATCCTCCCTTGGCATCTTACCTAAATGTCAATTTAAATGCCATCTAAGATATTCCCTCCTTGAATTGGAACTTAGCAATATACTAACTATACAAGAGAATTAATGTCTTATCCATCCTCCCCCCCCCCCCCCCCAAACCACCACCACCCACACACACACACCCACACCCCTCACCCCACCCCACCCCACCCACAGAGTCACTGAACCTTCCTCTCTCCCCTCTGAAACAAAACAACCAGTATGACAATGGTTCAGAATTAAAACCCTTGTCTTCTAATACCCTCACAGTCTTTATTGATAATAGCATCTCTTTACACTGCATGAAAGACACTTGGCACCAGAAACTTTATAAAATCAATATTATACTCACCATTTTTTTCTTTCTTTCTTCCTTTGGTTCCTTTTGTTGTTAACTAGCTAGCATCCCCCACGGACACCACAAGGGCATGCTTAAAATTTGCTATGCCCTTATTTAATTAGGGAGGATGGTAGTTATCCAGTTCCTTCATTCCTCAGCATGAACGAAATTCTCCTCCCGTAACATATTTTGGTGGGAACACAATTTTGGAGTGCGGCAGCAGAATATACCAGAATCTCCTCTAAACATTTATATATATTTATATTAATTACACGACCTGTTTAGGGTATCCGGTTATTAAAACAAGCCCCTCCACCTATAGGGAAATATGATCTTTATTTTATGACTTGTGATAAGATGCATGCCTGATCAATATATAATGCTCTTACGCAAACTCAATCTTCCTAGTTCTGTTATCCATAAATATGCACTGAACTAAAAACCAAGCAGTGAGGGCCCTCCAGTCGCTGTGTGCTAAATAAGAAAGTAAGGCACTGTAAAAAAAAAACTTTTCCATAGTTTATGTTATTTTTTTGTTTTAAGGCAATAGGAAATTATCTATATATCCTGATAGGCTGACTGGCTGAGAAAGCCTCATTTCAAGAGTGCTCGGCTCGAGCATATTAATTGTTGAACTTAAGCACAAACAAATTATATTTACATCAAGCTAGCACGTAATTTGAATACTTTCTTTTTTTGGAAACTTCTACTTGCACTCGATTCAAGCATGCTCGAGCATATTTGATTGTTAAGTTTAAGCCAAATAAATTAATTTACATCAAAGCCAGCAGTTAATTGGAATAGCCTTGTTGGAGACGTCTACCTACACGTTTGATTAACAAGAGTCTTTTGATGCCAAAATCCATGTGATGTTTGTATGATCCATACCTCGTGCTTATTGCCATGCATAATAGTTTCCTAGCAATGTGAAAAGCACGTGACATGATTTCACTCTCAATTTTGGGGAAACATTTACTATCAGCAAGCACAACTATCTCCAAGTCCCAAGTCCGCAAGTTCACCTGAAATTCCAGATATGTGATCTCCACTAATATCTAATCTTTGATGTAAAAAAGATTTAGCAGTCATTATACTTCTTAAACAGAGGTATATGGTAACAGTACATGGATGGACATCTCGATGATCTCGTATGGAATCTCTATAGCATTAAGATCTCCCTCAATCTCGACAGTGAAATTACTAGTATTTTGCATAGTACCTTCTTAGGAAATAGAGAGTGGCCATGCACGTGGTCCTTATTACCTAGGAAATGATGGTCATTATTCTAGTAGAGGACTAGTGGTTGAGAGATAACTCTGAACAAATGAGCTTATGTCTCCCGCGACTAATTTTGGTCCAAGACTATGCAATGGACTGACAGTAATGAAAAGTCTCCGCTAGAAGGTTGAATATTGAGTTGGCTTACACTATAGGTAGAGCAACTGCTGTCACTCTAATGAAATCAAGAGTTTGCCAAGCGTGTGAGGAGGAATAGGCGTTCTATATTCACTTGGATAGCTTTAAAGGTCATTTCTTCCATCATTATTCATGACCATCAACTTTTGGACGTTCAGTGAGCTGTAATAATACTGTAAGTTGATCCACGTCTCGACTTTTTTAACTAAGGTGTGAAAGTATAACGTTAGGTTTTGATAAAAGGATTGAAGAAACTTAACTTCAAATGTAAGTGGTGGATGAAGTTGAAGTTTGTTTCATTTAAGTTGATCATTTCGCGGATGAGTAGACACTGATTTACTTTCACCAATTGATCAATTATTATCAATCAAACTGCGGCCCAACAGGGTGCACCTCGAACAAGTGAAACAAAGGAGTTGTGAGGGCATATGCCAGTTCTATCTTTTTCTCAAGTGGCAAAGTATGTACCTGTACATGCAGATGTTTTCTTGTTCATGTGAAACGTATATGTTGTGAACATGGAAAGCTCGATCTAATCTAACATCTCAACTATTATACATAAAGTGGAGTTTATGCTAATTAAATCATTGTTTTAGTTTCTTGTGATTATTGGTTGTGAGGTATCACTCGGCAGGCCGGTTAGGCTTGCATCCTAGAGGATGCGGATTATACAAACAAAATGTCCTATACAAGGTGGTAAAGTTGCATACATCTTGACCGTCCCTAGACCCTACAAAAGCAGAAGCTTCATTTGCACTGGAACGCCCTTTTTCAATACAGAATAGGTTTCTCGGTGATAATGTTACCTTTATCCATTATAAACCAATAGTTTCTTTTGTATTTCTCACCTCTGAGCCTAACATCATGAGGAAAAAAAACTGAATTCAACTATTCTAAAAGTAGTATATTTGTTATTTATGTTGCTAATTTTTCCATAAGTTGCACAGTATTAAGTAATTTTCAAGTGATTCTTGTGGTTACCTGGGAGAGGCATAAGACCCCGGTTGGGTGACAGAAGATTAGTGGATCGAGCCACAAGACCGTATTATTTCTTCCATTTATGAAAAATAGTGGGAGTTAGGGACAGTGGGCCCAAAAGGCAAAAGGCATGCAATGCAGCGTGCATAAAGTCCCGTGCGTATCGCAGGGCATCTCAATTTTTCTTTTAATTCTCATCCTTTATGATTGTTCAATAAATTGCCTACTGGTTTTACGAATCATCAAAGTCCAGTAGTTTTTTTTCTTTCATCATTAATTTCTCATTCTTACAAAGTGGAAGTCTTCAGTTTTGAAGCAAATGTGATTTTTAATGAATTAGGCTTTAGCAGCCGTGGGCATTGCTTAAATTTCTGTCTAGAACTTCGCTCGATACTCTTGGACTAATTGGGAATCTTATGGTTGATACAGTCCAAGGAGGCAAAGAGAAGACTTCGGAAGCCTGCGCTTGTTCATGCAGCTTATGCAACGGTGATGAAGAAGCTAAATTTTTGTGGCTAGAACATGGGATATCATTCCGCCATCTGCTTGCTGACTTTTGATATTGGTAGATGTCTGATTTAACCTAAATGCCCTTGTACCAATTTCAGAAATTGTTGATGTTTTATTTTAGCTTCGGTTACACCAGCTCTGTTTGCTAGTTTCCACTGCAAAAAAGCACGAGAAACTGATTATTTGTTCTTAGTGTTTTGCACAATGATAATGAAACGAAGTTACAGAGCTTGAGCAAAACTATTCTTGTATGTTCCATTTTTTTTTAAATTTTTTATTCTTGTATGTTCCATTGAATATCTTCATTCTTACTGATGGATAAAAGAGGTGGTGGATACTCTTCTCTTCCCACGTTTCCATGTTCTTCTAGTCTTTGAGTACCAAAATACACACATTGATCCATCTCTCCTTTCTGCATATTGCATGTATATCTATATGTATATTGTTGGCATAACAAAAATTCTTGATGTTCATCGATTTGGATGTCACTTCTGAAATGAATTTTTTTGCTATAGGAATATGTATCAAAGGTTTATATTTTGGTTGGCTTCTTAAACAACAGTAGAAAGAAATTATGTTGATTGATGTTGTAGAGATGGATTAGTAGTTGTTTCTGTAAGAAGTTACATTTGAGTGGTAGTGTATACTTTATGTGCATAAACTTAGTGATATGCACTTGCGAAGAATCTCTCAATCCGAAATAAAATCATATCGAAATTGCATACCATCAACTGATATATACATATGGGAACATTGGTACATGACATTGAACGTCGTCAAGGTCAATGGCACAAAGCTGGCTCGAGCTCAAATAATGGAGTGAGCCACACAATGTTTGTGTTGAAAAAAATTCATAGATTCCTGACGCCAAGCTATTATTGTCAATGCTTTTCAATCCCTATTGACGTCGATAGTTTCCAATCCCAACCTGCTACGCTTAAACTTAGATTATTATGACAAGACCGGTGGTTAGGCAGATGCGTGCATCACGCTAATAGTGCAACGCTAATGTGTTCGTGCAACAGTGAGGGGGGAACTCTAGAACCATAGGCGGAACCAAATGCGGCCGAGGGTGGGCTCCAACTAGGGCTGCAAACGAGCCAAGCCGAGCCAAGCTTTTGCAAGCTTGAGCTTGGCTTGACTAGAATTAATCGAGCTCGAGCTTGAGCTCAAGCTTGATAAGTTTTTTTATTTTAGAGCTTGAGCTTGGCTCGAGCTTGTTTATGTTAAGCTTGAGCTTGGCTTGGTTTGAGCTCGAGCTTGGCTTGATAAGCAAGCTTGATTCAAGCTCGATAAGCAAGCTTGATTTCTAGCTCACTCAGCTTTATTTCAAGCTCATTAAGCTTGATTTCAAGCTTAACGAGCTCGATTTCAAGCTAATTATGTTTGAATTCAAGTACATGTAATAGTAATAATTTATTTATAAATTAAAAAAAGTTTCTTAATATCAATTATTACGGACATATAAATATATAATGCACACAACCATATTGTTATACAGACATATAAAATTAAAATTCAACAAAGAACAAATGAACTTCTAAACAAGCTCCTAAATGAGCTCCTAAACGAGCTTCTAAACAAGCCAGCTCGCAAGCTCATAAACGAGCCAGCTTGCGAGCTCAAACGAGTCGAGTACTTCTAAGCTTGAGCTTGGCTCGTTTATTAAACGAGCTCGAAAATGAAGCTTGAGCTCAGCTTGTTTACTAAACGAACCGAGCTCAAACGAGCTTTTATCGAGCCGAGCTTCGAGCAGCTTGCGAACGGCTTGGCTCATTTGCAGCCCTAGCTCCAACCCACCCAAAAATAAATACGTTCTTTTTTCGTATGTATTTTTGTTTTTTGTTTTTATATATTAGTCAGTCCATACCAAGTCCACTCTAGTCCATCTAAGCTCAAATTTCTGATTCTGCCTTTGCTCAAAATAGACTAGTTAGTCATCGAAAGCCCAATTCCGTAGTAGCTTCTCGATACACATGTAACATATAACGACAAACAATCATAAAGCATAACAATTTATTGAGAGAAGGCGATTATAATTTGAAGAAACATGCATGAACACATCCTGCATATGTGCCGTCCAATTGTCATTACTTATGTCAAACAAAATGCTGAAAATATTCGTAAATGCTGCAACAAAATATTGATACAACACCATATCCTGTATGGGGTTTTCACAATAACAAATCTTGTTCAAGACTGTTAAAAGCAAATGGCTCTAATAGTTGATATCTTGATCCTCTCTTAATTCTGATATACAAACCTTTCAGTTATTCAACCCAAACTATCAATTTCAATCTTTATTGCACCGAACAATCCTTTCTGAACGCAATCCCTATTATATCTAACGAAATGCCAACACGTTATGAGTACGTTCTTTGTCTGACATGTGAGCCAGGGTTATCGATCCCGAGAGAAACTAGTTAGTTCCCATCCCAATCAAATAAGCTCAAAGGATCTAAGGCCTTAGTTTCTCCCTCGAGTTGTAACCTGTCCCCAATGGCATCTCTTGAGGAGAGGATGAGGCTCACCGGGTCGGGGTCCAGCCCTCCCAGTTCGGCAAAGAAGTCCAGATTCTCGGACTCCAGCTGCGTCTGCAGGGGCTGCAGGTAGCTACTACTGAATATTTGCTCGAACGTCTCATCCCAGTTCTCTTCCTTGACCGCTTCTAGAGGCGGACTCGAGCGCGTCAATGCTGCCTCCTCGTCAGGAGTCGAATCCTTCAACGCGGGGGCGGTGTCGTCAGTGTTAGCACCGTGGTTCTTCGGGTGCGGCGAAGATCTCGAGGAGCCTGCAAGGGAGTTCCTCTGGGTCGGCCACGGATGGTTGTGCTCGGCAGTGTAGGTGATGACCAGCATGGTCGGATCGCTCGGGCTTCGCTCCACCTGCTTCCTTGCTAGGCATCCTTTGGAGCTGCTGCATTTGTAATACCCCCTGAAATGAATATATCTATATGGAGTTATTAAACAGACTGATCAGTATAATGAGTTCAGACCTATTGTTGTAATGACGCACACGGAAACGGTGTCTGGTATCGTGTCTATATCTTTATTCATGTCCATCTTCATGCAACACAGGTAACAGGTTTATCCATATCTTTGTCCCTAACTTTATCTGTGTCCGTATTCATGCGAACTTTATTCTAATAAGTAAGATTGTGTTGCATAATATGCCCTTAGTTCAGTCTCATGGTTTACCTACAAGTTTTGAAAAATAATATGTTTGATCCTCTGTAAACTAACAAAAGTCTTATAAGTAACAGTCTTAAAACACAAAACTAATACATTAATTTAACAACACAATTTAAGTACTTCGCCTAAATCGTATTTTCTTTTCTTTTCTTTTCTTTTTTAGGACACCGCTATTTTGTCTGCAGTTTGTGACCGTGGACGTGATTGTAGTCCATGTGGCGGCCTCCCATTGGCCTCCAGGCCCGGGTTTTAAGGGTGTGGGGCCCGGTGATAACGGGAGGGCTAATGATTGGCTGCCATTTGGGCCTGCAATCACGTTCGCGGTTACAAATCGCGGACAAAATATCATTCTCCTTCTTTTTAACATCTTTCTTTGTAGATTTCTCCTCTTATATATTTTCTAGCTACTAGCTAGCTATACTAATATGCTTCTTAGCGTATGCAAATATATATATATATATATATATATATATATATATATATATATATATATATATTGAAGCAATGGGTAATTGTGGCGAACTCGCCTCCCTGGAGCTCGAATTCCCGACCACTTGGGCCGCATGCATCTCTCTTAACCACTAGAGGTTATATATATATATATATATATATATATATATATATATATATATATATATATATATATATATATATATGTGCACGTGCCTTGCACGTATTTTAACATTTCTTAATTAGTTTAGGAAGACTCTTTAGGAAGACCAAAGGGTAGTCTTCCTAATTACTAAGTTGTCCTTATTAAAATTAATGAACTATTTTTAATTAGTATAAGTATGTAAGGGTATTTTTGGAATTCAAAAATTTCACCATCTAAGTTTTCCTATATATATATATATATATATATATATATATATATATATATATATATATATATATATAAAAGAAACAAGAAAAATATGAAAATGGACATGCCTCATCTTTCTGCATGTACATCCTTGGCATCTTTTATCCTTATAGAGTCACGGAAGAATGGTGTATCTATACTAAAATTGTATTGTGTGAAGTTGGATAGTGTTTCTTGGTTGCATGAGATGAAAAGTTATCCGAGTCACAACTGATAAGTTATAGGGTTGAGAAGTGTAATTAGATCATAACTAGCCATAGTAGGTACTTTCACTAGAATTTTCACTATACTTTCTACTATTTAGGTTCATTAAGAAACCAAATTAAAGAAACCTCGGGAAAAAGAAAGGAAGGGGTGCGTTTATTACAAGGTGGAAAATATGTGAAAAATAAATTAATTCCATGGAATTATTTAATAGAAAAAAATTCATGGAAAAATTCTACAGAATTAGTTTGGGTGTTTGACTGTTGTCATTTTCAATGGAAAATAACTTGTTTTCCATGGAAATTGATATTTTCTTATGGGTTGGACTAGTTTTATTTTCCAGCATTTTGAAAAAAAATACGAAAAATGATAGATTTTTGGAAAATAATTTCATGAAAAATATACGCTATTAAACATTACTATTGGTGGAAAATTTGTGATTGGAAATATTTTACATGGAAAAAAGCTCAATCAAACACAATCTAAGTGTAGTACCTCTCCCGCAAATAACTTTCTAGGTTTTATAGCAACACCCTCTCCTAGTCCACCTTTCCAATAGCATAAAGGGTCGATGCCAGGTTAACAGTCCATCCAATTGCCAGGTTAACAGTCCATCCAATTTTATGGAGCTTGCATGCTCCATAATTAGGAGGAAGAGAAGGAACTATACTAAAATTGAAGAGTAGAAATCTACGTCGACAAAGCGATTATAAATTCATATTGAAATTAGAGGAAAAGTAGATGAAGAAATTAACCTTGGATATGGAGAGCCTTTGATTGGTTTCTGTCCATACTTCCTCCAAGCCCAAAGATCAGATGGAACCACAACATTTGCCTTGTTGTTGCTTTCTTGGTCTGCTGCTGGTGCTGGAACACAAACCACCTTCTTGGCCTGCCCTTTTCTACTATACACAGACAACATAATTAAGGAGATCAGCCACATTAATTATAATTCTCTGTATAAAAGTATGCATTGATACTATTTATTTGTGACCATTAACTTTATTTTATGTTCTAGACAAGATTTTGTACATATATAGCTTCAACGTAGTAGAAATATAGCTTAATTAAGGTAAGGTACAAATATTAAAACCCTAGAGTATATATATCCATCTTTTGTGATTAATTGATCTATTCAGTGAAAACAGATGACCCTATCTATTTGTGATTCCCTTTTAAGTAATTTATATTTTGGACGCTGCTACGTCATCCGCAGCACTGACCTGTAGTTTTTGTCCATTCGCCACGTGTCGGCCTTCCATTGGAGAAATTTTTGGTGACGGATCCGAGCTAACAAGAGGGCCAGCGGGCTGCTATCATGCACGCCCCCGGTCTGTGTGACCAAGCCACTTGTATTTTTTATCTTAGTGATATGAAAAATATAACCCCCAACCTTCGTTGCAGCAAGACAAGTTGGTTCTAACACGGTGGTAGATGGCAAAATACTTCTACAACATTTACATCTAAACAAGGTGTACTTACACCATTTAAATCAAGATCCACCATGTCTTTAGGTCATGATCTATGGGAAGAGTGTGTCCTAGTAATGTACTAATGTGTGAGAATGCAAGGAGAATTCCTCATGACCTTAATTTATATATTATAAGTTCCAAAAATCATTAATTATAACACTACTAATTATATATATATATATATATATATATATATATATATATATATATATATATATATATATATATATATATATATATATATATATATGTAGATCTCCTTCTATATGTATGTTAAAGACGAAGAACATGATCATGAAGCTAGCTAGCTAGCTAGTTTAGGAAACCCATTAATGGTCGTCCAGGAAGTCAGTAAGAGCTGATTGTTCCTTTCAAGTTGCATGCATGGCTTAATTTTCACTCTTCCTACTCGAGAAGATCAAGGAATTAAGCAGTATTAGCTGGTTAAAGACCAACATCCTCTTAATTTAAGATTACTGAAATGATTATAATTGCTAAGTTTTATAGAAGTTCACAAATTAACAGATCCAAACCTTCTCTTGCCGATCCCTAGAACACGAGAATTAGTCGACGACAGTGGAGGAACAGCTCTCGGAGGGGGCTTCGTCGTGGTCGTCGGTCTCGGCAAGAATGGAGTACTAGAAGCCTCCACGCCCGTCGTCAGTAGTTCTTGGAAATTCTCGATAGGGTTGACCAGCACGAATTCATCGTTGGGCAAGTCGGTAGTTAGGATCTGCGGAGTACTTATGACACGGTGGTCCTCAAAAGCGTGGCCGCTGAAGCTGCTTCCGCCCCCGGCTCGAACCACATCGCCGAGGCCTCCGTCCACGTCGACTGTGATCTCGCCGGCAGCATGGTAGAAGAAACTATGCATGGCACTCGATCAGACAAAAACTCTCTCGATTATATATATAAACCTAGCTATATATATTGAAGAAACTCCAAATGTGTATATGTTAATTGAACAAGCAATGGTTCGTTGGAATTGAAAGAGAGAGAGAGAGAGGGAAGAAGCATAAAATATAGAGATGAAGGCTGACTTTTGCATCCCAAGCTCTCCTCCACACGCAAACTGAAGGAAGCCACAGGTGATGTAGATGATAGGTGGATGATTGTATAGTGTAGTGTGCTATATGACTTAATCCTGGCTTACTTAAGTAATTGAATATTACATTTCTTAACTATATCTTTCTTATTCATAAGATCAGTTTGAATTAATTACTCTAGCCACTGGTGATATAAAAATTATACTTACCTATGCACATGCATGATTAAGCAACGTTGATTGAGATATGTAATTAGCCTACCTCACAAATATATAAATAAGATGGTGGCCTTCGCAAAAGTTTTTATTTTCTTTTTTCACAAATAAGTAAAAAAAAATGTTGGAAAACGCTTGAAGAGTCACTGCTATAGCTGCTGCTATATAGTGAAGGAAATGGTCGGCACACGCAAACAATCTTTAACAAAGTGGAAGAAAGCTAAAGATGAAAGTGAATTACTTTGTATTAAAAACTTGTACATCTTGTGAATTGAACAACAGCCTTTATATAGGCTATGAATCACAGCCACTAAGAAAAGAATTCAAAGTCCTATTGTTTAGTAACAGTAACAATGACTTATTCATTGTTTGAATTATTCCTAACATGACCCCTTAATTCAAACATATCTTACTACTCCCGTTGCAGTTCTGAATTTACAAAACTTGTCCTCCGCCAGAGCTTTTGTGAATGTGTCAGCTACTTGGTTATTGTATTGCAATGCTTCAACTCAACTTCTCCTTTGTGCACCATCTCGCGAATGAAGTGATGACGTGTCTCTATATGTTTGGTTCTTTCTTGATGGACTGGATTTTTAGACATTGCAATTGTTGATCTGTTGTCGCAGCAAATTGTAGATGCTCTAGCTTGATGAACCCAAATCTTCTAGAATCCTTCGCATCCAAATTGCATGACAAACGGTAGAAGATGCTGCAATGTACTCTGCTTCTGATGAAGATAATGCTGTTGTGTCATGCTTCTTTGCAATACAGCAAACAGCTCCAGATCCAAGATTGAACAAAAACTTGATGGTGCTTTTCCTATCGTCCATTGAACCTGCCCAATCACTATCACAATAGCCATTCAAATTAAAGTTAGTCACATGAGAATACCAAATACCATAACCTACGATTCCACGGATATATCGTAAAATACATTTAGCAGCACCAAGATGATGTTTTGTAGGTCTGTGCATAAACCTTGATACCAAACTGACAGAGAACATAATGTCAGGACGACTATGAGTCAAGTACATAAGTCCTCCAACGATACTTCGAAAATATTTGGGATCAACATCTTCAGTTCCATCAGTAAGACAACTTCTCACAAGCATTCATTGGCGTGTTAGAAACCTTGCAATTCATCATTTGATATTTTTTTAGAAGATCATATGTATACTTTGCTTATGATAAAAAAATACCGTCTTTGGTTTGCTTAATTTCCAAACCCAAGAAGTAATGTAAAGGACCTAAGTCGGTCATTTCAAATTCATGCATCATTTGTACTTTGAATTCTTTGATCATGATCTTTGAGGAACCAGTATAAATATTAATATCATCAATGTAAAGACATACAATAAGAATGTCCTTACCATTTTTCTTCAAATAAAGTGTTGGTTCACTATGGCTTCTTTGAAAGCCATTTTGACAAAAATATCCATCTATTTTGCTATAACAGGCTCTTGGTGCATGTTTTAATCCATAGAGCGCTTTCTTTAGCTTATAAACCTTTTCCTCTTTTCCTTGCACAACAAACCTTCTGGCTGATTATCATATACATCTTCTAACAAAACACCATGCAAAAAAACATATTTAACATCAAACTGATAAACAAGTCATTTCATTTGTGCAACAACTACCAAAATAATTTTAACGGTTTCTAATCTAGCAACAGGTGAAAATGTTTTATAGAAATCTATACCTGGTTGCTGAGCATACCCTTTAGCAACAAGTCTCGCCTTGTACTTGTGTATGCTGCCATCAACATTTAGCTTTGTTTTGAAGATCCATTTCAGCCTAATTGCATTTTTATCTTGCGACAAATCCACCAACTCCCATGTGTGATTCTTTCAGTGGATGCAGTTTCCTCTTCCATATAATGATTACATTCTACAGTTTGAGCTGCCTCTTCATAAGAAGTAGGTTCTGCATCTGTTAAAGCAAAGCTGCAAGATTCATAAATATCTATTAAGGATCTTGCCTTTCTTGGTGGGGTTTCGGATTCTGGAGTTATGGGACAGCTTGTAGTGCCTTGTGTTGGAGGTACAGCAGGTGACTCAAATTCATTCATGTCTTCTTGAGTCGTTTCTGCCTCTTCATATTGCACATCAACCTGATCATTTTTAGTACACTTCCAAAAATTATTTTCGTCAAATACAACATCTCTATTTATTATCAATTTCTTAGATATATGATTATACAATCGATATCTTTTGGTTTCATCACTATATATCCAATAAAAATGCATTTGACACTTTTCTCATCAAGCTTATGCTGTTTTTCAGAATTGACATGAGCATATGCAAGTGAACCAAAAACTTTTAAATATAAACTTACATTGGATTTCTTACCAGAACATGCTTCTAAAGGAGTTTGATTATGTAATGCTTTTGTAGGAGATATATTTAGGAGGAAGACTGAAGTGTGCACTGCTTCCGCCCATAACTCATTTGGAAGATGCTTGTCCTTTAACATACTTATCGCTATCTCAACAATGGTTCGATTTTTACGTTCTGCAACACCATTTTGCTCTAGTGTATAGCTTGATCTCAAATGCCTGTGTATGCCATTAGCTTGACAAAAAGATTTAAACTCTTTGGATAAAAATTCTCTCCCACGATCTGTTCTCAAAGTTTTTATAAAGTAACCACTTTGCTTCTCAACATAAGATTTGAATATTTGGATTTAGAAAATGCCTCTGATTTGTACTTTAGAAAATAAATCCAACTCATTCTACTAAAGTCGTCAATGAATAAAAAAAAATACTTACAACCGCCTAATGAAGGAGTTCTCTTGGAACACAAATATCAATATGGATTAACTGAAGTGGCATTCTTGCGCTCCACCCCGACTTAACGAAAAATGATGCTCTATGTTGCTTCGAATTTCCATAGATGCATCCTTCATATATATCATCTACATTCTCAATGCAAGGTAAACTATTTACCATATTGTTCTGATTCAATAACTTTAAACCACTAAAATACAACTATTCATAACGAAAGTGCCACAACCAAAAATTATTTTAATATTGACAGATAAAGTATGATCATCAAGATAAGAGAACTTGAGTGGAAACATCTTATTAGGTGTCATCTTTACTACAATAATACTACCAGATTTAGGATCACAAATTTCACATGTGTCATTAAAAAATAATTGAAAAACCATTTTGACACTACAAGAAAAATACCATTTTATGACGGGTAAAAACCGTCATATATGACAATTTATGACGGTTTTTTGAAGTAGTCAACCGTCATGAACACGGGTGTTATAAAAGTTTAGAAAAATCGTTATATATGACTTACACTTATATGACACATTTTTATAAAAAAATGAGATATTTAAGTCAATTATATATAACACTAAATTTGAAAACAACATTAATATTATCATTATATATAACATATCTATCCGAAAGCGTTATGACTAAGTTATATATACATAACGCTTACTAAAATGATCTGGTTTTGGAACTATTCATAAAACATTCATGAAATGTTATAAAAATAACTTATACATAACACTTTCTAACGTTCTTTTCTGGTTATTCACACACATATATATCACCTGTCAATGCTTATAATTCAATACATTATAAAAAGCATATTAATTATCCGAGACAACAGAAATATGAAATTTAACTAACGTTTGAAACATTTTATTAAAAATATCCAAATATCACATCATCTTAATTACATTTCAAAACATATCACTCTTTTTCCAACTTTCGTTTCACCAACATATCACCATTACATTTCAAAATCCAAAAATATATACATCTTTCCCTTTTAGGGAAGTCGGCCTCAAAACGTTGAAACATTGCATTTACTAACACCAAATAGTGACATTCCTTAAAAAGCCAACATTGTATATCCCTTCAAAAGTCAACATTGTACCCTACAAATAACATATGAACTATGCAAATGCACATGACATTACAGAAAGATGATTTTGATACATATGAAGGAAAAGCTTACCGTTGTTTGCTCCTGTAGAAGAAAACATATTTCTGCTGCCTTTGTTTAGACAATCCTTGGCCAAATGGGTCACTCCACCACATATCTTATAGTAACCACCCTAAAAGCAATAATATAATGTTAACATCAATGCATTTGTTAAGCCTTCCAAGTTGATCTAGAAAAATGAGAGAATCAACTCTCTATGATCATGGCAATAATAGTAATTTTTCAGGACTTGAGAACATTATAATGATGAAATAACTATATACTAGTCCTTACATGAAACACATAAAATGGGAAGAAGCCTACAGGCAAGTAAAGAGGCATCCAAAATCCAGAATCCAGACTAAAGTGGGCAACACATAAAATAAGAAGAAGCCTACAGACAACACATCCGGGCAAGTAGGCAACATAGCCTCCAAAGTATCAAGTACTAAAACAAAATTAAATAGTAAATAATAAATATATATACTATAATGGGCTCAGAGATCAGAGATGGATCACCACATCATAATAAAAAAAGTTACTGTCTACATGCAAGTAAAGAGGCATCCAGATTCCAGACTAAAGTAGGCAACACATAAAATGAGAAGAAGCCTACAGGCTACAGACAACACATCCAGGCAAGTAGGCAACATAGCCTCCAAAGTATCAAGTATGAAAAAAATTAAATAATAAATATATATACTATAACTGGCTCAGAGATCAGAGATGGATCACCACATCATAATGAAGAAAGTTACTGCCTACAGGCAAGTAAAGAGGTATCCAGATTCCAGTAGGCAACACATAAAATGAGAATGTCACGACCCGCACCCGGCGGTAGAACACTGTCACGGCCAAGATGCTCAAAATCACAAAGATACATTTATTGCTCATTCACATTACTAAATTAATTTTACAAATTATAAAGTTTTATATTCTTCACATTTGTTAGAAAATACAATGTCTCACAAAATAGAAAAGACAGCTAATTCAACTATCTAGGTTGACCTCAGCATACCCATGCCTTCCCAGTGCTAAGAGTGATCGCGGCTAAACCTGAAAAATATTGGTTTTCAGTCAGGAATGGAACGAGTACATTCTCACAACAGAATCAATAAATGATGAAATCCATAAATCTGTAATAATACTGAGATACATGATAAGGGATAAACAGAAAATTATGGTAGGAATCATGCGAGTAAAAGCATGAAGACATGGTACACAAGACAAGCAATGATAAGAAACTGTAATGTAGCAAGACTATATCTAACAAGTGATTTGAAATATACTTTCGACATGTAAACGGCTAAGGGGTAAATCCGGCACCTCGCACGTGAGTTGTGCGACTGCTATTAGGCAAGAATAGACTTTTGGGATATTTCTGGGTATGTTTACATGTCTACTAATGTACTTCCCTGCCCAGCTAGTACCCATGGATTCAAACAGGTCACGAACACGAAGATATATTGGTCACGAACAACATGCAAGAATCCATAACTACTATCTCGTGTGACAAGCGTGTCAAGAATCAACGTAATATCAATGTAAAACATTGTTAAATACAGGAAGTATAGAGATAATTAAATACGAAAACTATCAGAGATGTACTCGCCTGAGGTCATGTGCTGGTAAAATCGATAATACTATACCACTCAGTGAGCCACAACAGTCAACACATGCAAAAGTCTCCGGATGCTGAAATAAATATTACAAATATTTTTAGAATAATCAAATTAGCTAGAATTGCCTGTCCTTAAGTCCAATTCTATACACATAGACAAAACGGTAATTTTAGGTCAAAACGGTGTCCGCCGTTGGACCCGCTTTGCACCGAAAAGCGTGCCAAAGTCTATGGTCTCTAAAGTCGTCAAACTATATGTCTACAGGTCCAATTTTTCGATACGAACCCAACCGTATGTCCAGAGTTAGATTCCGGCAGGCCGTGCATAAAATCGCCCGTTGAGTCGGACCGTGGGACCCGCAAAACGGCGATCCGATCAACTGTCTCAGAATCGGACCAAACTTGGCATACAGGACCAAAAAATGATACGGTCCTATTGGCACAAGTTTTGTTTCGATCTGACGAGCGTGCACAAAGTAATTAAAAAATTTATACATAGGTCGATACGGTAAATTTCGACGGATACGCATCAAATTCATTGCGCACACGCGACCAATTTGAATTCCGTCAAAGCCCAAACGTCCACAAACAAAGCCGATATGCACCCTTCGATACTTTCGGTTCGCGACCACGTCGTCCGGATTGGCGGGACGCACGTCATATCGAAGGAATTTTTTATACTTTTAATATTTTAAAATAGTTTTTTGTCAATTTTAGAAATCGGTTTTCTCGGCATATAAGCGATAAATTTTGAAACTACAAAAAGGGATCTCGTGTCCTATAGGTTGGCTAGGAATCTCTTAAATTAGAACTTCTAAACAGTTACTTGGTTGGCCAGGAATCATTCTCAAATAGAGGTACTTGGGGAACTTACAAACTGTTTTTTGAACAGTTTTTTCGTGATATTCCCATCGATTTCTCGAGAAATCTGGTCTAGTATTTCAGAATCTAATTGAAGGGACATGTAGATGGTTATAAAGGCTACGTGCTGGTTTTTGTAGATCGTAAAACGATAAACTAGTAAGAGAGAAAAACAGGGAAGAACAGGGTTACCTGCGCGGGTTGTTGTCGATGCTGTCCGCGTGCGCGCGCTGCTGCATCCTTGCGCGCGCTGCTGCATCCGCGCGCTCGGTCGACCTGGCGGTGCTCTGGCTGGCCGACAGCCCCCCTGTCACGCCCCAGTACCAAAATACGGAGACGGACTAGGCCAGCTACTCCATATGAGGTACGTAACGTCATACGACGATCGTGGCTGTCGAGAGACTAGGGGGTACATGCTACAATCAAGTCTCCTATGGTCCCACAGAGTTCTATGTCTCAATCACTCAAACCACATCAGCAATTAAATGAACATTAAAGATAAACCAGTAAGGCGTCCCCGACGCTTCATCAAAATGGTCATGAGAGACTAGCTTTATAATTTAGCTATCTCAGAGAGTCAGGAGTACAAAATTATATACAGCTGCAGTCTGTTTAATTACAATGATGTACTGACACAAAATATCAAGTAATCCGGCTAACAGGTGCCGGTGGCTAAACACCGCAAAAGTATAAGCAGGAGTGGTGGAGAAGAAACCCACTCGAGTCCCCGAACCGCCATGCTTCTAGTATGCACCATGGATGTCAGGGAGGAAGATCGTGTCCTCTGGCTCTGCTACGAGATCTGGCCAAACAAAACCAGCGGGGTCAGTCCCAAATAACAAGTACCGCCAAAGGGGCACAAGAGTTAAGATTAAAAACCCAGTTAATAGAATGATTGATAATAGTAATACTTATGCTACTATTATAGGGTAGCGCAACATCTTCGAACCCATATGGCACCCTTACAACCAAACAAGGACAAAAGATGCCGCATGGAGTCGGGACGTGTCGTACTCTATAACATTCACATAAGTTAAAAGGTATAAACAATAAAACCTCCTGATCGTGACTTCGGTCGATAGCCTATCGCAGCACAATAACCAACCCAACAATCAAACAAGAACATGGGTTGGATCATGTACCATGATAGACCATGTTCCTCAGTCATTCACAGAAGTAGCACTTCACAACCAGAATAAGTCTTCCGTTCATAACTTCGGTCCACAGCCTGTCATAGTACGATAACCAACCCAACAATCAAACAAGAACATGGGTTGGATCATGTGCCATGACAGTCCGCTTTCTTCGGTTATTCACGAAAGGTAATAGGACACAAACAAGTCGTTTTCACGGCCAATCAAGTCTACGAGTTTCTAGTGGGACGAGGTTATCCTCGCATCATATTATTTAGAAAATCCTCAGATCGTATCTTCCAGCAAGGCTAGCCAACCCAGGGGTTCGCGTAGACAGGTGTTATTGAGCACAGGTCCCTCGTAAGGCCACCTTGTCAAAACATATATTATATAGCAGGAATTAATCGGATACAGTCATCCACTCGTTGCAGATGACACAGTATCCGTGGAGACCAGCCGGCGCGTCAAGACAATATCTCAAGGCGGCTGGTGTAACACGATCTCGGGATTCTGCCCTCCCCATGCATCTAGTATATTTAGTTGCCTAGTTTAACCCTAGGTGAGATCTTGGACTCACATGCTGTGGCCTGCATGATTATCCTCCTAAAGTCATACTTTAGTACAAGTACCCCAAAGAGGATCCATGTCAATCAGTATGTCAACATGTGCTACCCTCCTTAGTGTAATGCATCATTGCAAATACGCCACATGGAGTTACGAGTCATTTGTCGAGCATGAACAAGAACTGGGACATTCAGGTACATGTATCAGGTAGGAACTCTTTGTTCTCCGGGGTTACATTAGTGCTCATATCATGCTCGGGACAAAAGGCGTAAGGATATAAAATGGTCATATAACATCTGATAAAATATCAAAAGCGTATGCACAAAAGCACGCACGCTCAAGGGGTGAAAAGTCACGCAGGCTCACTCAAGGCAGCGTGCATGAAAAGTCACGCAGGCTCACTCAAGGCAGCGTGCGTGAAAAGTCATGCAGGCTCAAGAAGAGAGAGCTGCGTGAAAAGTCACACAGATTCAAGGAGAGAGCTGTGTGAACAGTCACGCAGACTCAAGGAGAGAGCTGCGTGAAAAGTCACGCAAACTCAAGGAGAGAGCTGCGTGAAAAGTCACGCAAACTCAAGGAGAGAGCTGCGTGAAAAGTCACGCAAACTCAAGGAGAGAGCTGCGTGAAAAGTCACGCAAACTCAAGGAGAGAGCCACGCTTTGCTCAAACAGGAGCACACTGCTCACGGTCTTCTCCAAACAGCAAGAACACCATGGCTGAACCCAAGCTTCAAAGCATCATAACTTGGCCATCCGAACTCCAAATCCAGATTTCTAAGGTTCCAACTTGGGTGAAACTGAATGCTCTTCCACATGGAAGCATCAAAAACCCATAAAATCCAACTAAAGTAAATCAAACCATGCAAAATTCGAAAATGATTAAAACTTAGATCTACAAAAATCAAAGCTTCAAAATGGAAATTTCCAAGTTCTAAACTAGTATAGATTGAGGAGAAGAACATATTTTGGCAAATAGTTTTGTAAAAAATCAATGACAAAATATGGATCCATCTCTTGAGCAAGTTGGTACTTGCCTTGGTTGGGGGAGGAAATAAATGA
The DNA here is from genome assembly GCA_029216955.1 of Iris pallida. Classification (NCBI taxonomy): domain Eukaryota; kingdom Viridiplantae; phylum Streptophyta; class Magnoliopsida; order Asparagales; family Iridaceae; genus Iris; species Iris pallida. Next base: position 10,737,428 of record JANAVB010007399.1, on the reverse strand, counting down.
GAGAAGTAAAAATGAGAGGAGAGAGAATGAGAGAGTTAGTATATAGAATCTTGAACCCATGGGTTCATGATGAACCAAAGGGTCATGATGAACCATTGGTGAACCAAAAATAGGTTACCCAAATGAGCCAAAACTGTAGGTCCAAATGCAGAAAATAAATTAGGAATAATATTTGTCGAATATTCTGGGAAATGCATGAAGAAATACTGCATAATAAATAGTATAAATTCAAGGAAATAATTTATCGATTTACGTATTAAAATACGTATTCCAGGATCGGGGAGTGACACCCCATGGCGGCGTGGGGAGGTCGCCAGGGGGCGCGGGTTAAGGTTAGGGTTTGTGCACATCTCTCGATCTCGGTCCTCTCTCTCTCTCTATTCCATATATACGGGCTGAGGGGTGCAGGGGTCGCGCGTGGGTTTGCTAGCTTGTGGGGTTTGGGGTTTGTTCTAAAGGTATTATGTATATATCTATATAT
>JANAVB010007399.1:10365411-10735844 GCA_029216955.1 Iris pallida | reverse complement strand
CATTGTAAGTATAGTCTAAATATCGCCAAAATGTACAAGGATGACTACGGAAGGTATTATCCTATTTCCAAGGTATATACAATTAAAATAATAACTAGTACATGCATCATATTTAATATTCAATTTATAGAAATTAGTCATTAGAAAATGAACTATCAACGTATATACACATCTACATATCTATTTGGACGTCTCTGAACGTTCTATCCAACTACATGGGCTTGGTTCGGGCCCAGTCCTGGCTAGTTTGGTACAACCTTATCTTCTATACGTCAATAAATTAATTAATTAAATAATTAAAACATCTATAGAGGTTAAGTCGTAACTTGGCCTGGTTTCCTAGTTAGGGCATACTTATGGCTGGGTCTTCCTTGACATGGCTAATACACTAGTCAAAGCACGCCACTGCACTATCCGTGCCATGATTCCTAGTCGTCTGGTACTTCAAAACTCAACTATGGCTAAAGTCATCTATCGTAATAATTAACTAAATAATTATTTATAAAAATCTAAAAATCACCATTCAAATAAAAAATAATAATAAAAATATTTAAAATTTCCGGGAAGGGGAGCTACAAATCTATCCACCTTAAAAATAATTTCGTCCTCGAAATTCTAATTCGTAACTATTCCTTAAAATTCAAAAGGAAGTCTACTATCACCTTAATCTTCTCTAATTCAATTCCTCAAAATATTTTATAACCTTCTCTAGCCATTTATAACTCCAAATACTGGAGGACTTCTACCCACCTTGGTCACACTACTCCCTCAAATCTCCTGTCGCTAAAATTTTATAATCTTCCAACTAATTGCTAAATTCTACCAATAGATATCTACTGTATATGGCATCTATAATCCTCTCCTATCTATCAAGCACCCAAAATTTAACAAGCAACAAATTTACACAAATAGCTAAGAAATATTGATAAATTCTAATAAGCATGACCATTCGTCGCTCTGAAATAGGGAGGACAGGAAGATAAGGAAGAATAACCGAGAGCAAATATGAAGTTTCAGAGCGGTAGAGAGTTTCCAATGATGCAGATAGAAAGAGTTTATAACTATTGACTTTTGCTAGATTGGGCTACTCGTCCAGTCACTTACTAAATCGAAGAGAACCCTTGTTTCTTAGAGGGGCTTGCAATCCATGCAACACGGAAATTTTGTTCTCGATATTAATCTAAACAAGGTTCTATAATAGAACAGAATTTGAGAAATCAAGATTGTGATCTTTTACGTAGTTTTTTAAACAGACGAGCAAGGGATATAAATGCAATACAAGATCGTGTCGCGACTTCCAGGTGGATGGTATAATGGTTACGAATGACTTCATATTCTAAGAGGTGGAGACTACATAATAGGTATAGGGACCTATTTCAAATAGTTCGATTTTAGTCCAAATACGGTGGTATGTATGGATGGGTTTTACTGGGTCTTAATGGGTTCCCTATTTGGACATCACTCGTTGGTTGGATGAACCTTAGATTTCAGTCTATATTGTCTGGACAAGATTCCAAAAACTATTTCTACTAGGTTAGGGTAATGTGAAACCCGTAATTTCAGATAATTATTTATAATTATAATTGTTAATTTAGGAAATTACATTTTTAAGAAAAATTATTAAAACTGGAAATTTATCGAAACATGTAATTTTCTAAATAATTATTATTATGTTATTTAGATTAAAATTATTATTTTCAAAAATATAAATTTTGGATTTTTGTTTGTCAGCCAGACCCGAACCCAATTGGAACCATAAAATATTTCTAAAGTTGTAAAATATTAAATTATGATAATTATATTTAGTTGTCATTTTTTTAGAAGCCCAAATTGTTGGCCCAAAACCCAAGCCCATGAATAATTGGTTCATTGGGCTTACACTCATTATAAATGAGTTATGATTTTCTTAAAACTTTGTTTTTAGGCCACAGCCTTTTATAACCCAACAAAACATCAGCTTATTTACTATTAGGATTGAAATAAATATTTTCTTCAAGGGAGCAGACTTACCCTTCCTATTCCGTAACCGACCATGGCCTTCCCTTTCCTTCCCGTAACACCCCGAGCCTCCTCCGTTCCTCTTCCGAACGGCCATGGCCATTGGTCTTTCCCATGGTAACTTCTCTACTCCTATTTAAACCCTTCCCCACCCTTCTCCATTTTGCATCACCATTTTCCCCTTTCCCAAAGGGTTAACCCAAACCCTAGCCGAGTTCTGGAGCCATTCCGACCGTCGGCCCTCCCCGAGCGGCGATCACAGGCGCCGAACCACCCCGAGGCCGCTCGCCCTCAGCCGATCCGCGCGGCTACCCCGCGCAACCCTCCAGCCCGCGCCCTCCAGGCCGCCCCGTGCCCTAAGTCGCTGGCGGCTAAACCCCGCAGCCCCGACCAGGTTTTTCCCCGACCTTCCGCGTTCCCAGCGCGGCTCCATCCGCGAGTTCCCGGCCGACCGTTTGCTGCTGTTCCCAGCGTTCCTTTCGGCTCGCTCCCCCGGTGTCGATCCTAACCTGTGTGCTGTCCGCCGCAGCAACCCGAGTCCAATTTGAACGCTGTCCAGCGTTTCCCGTGCTTGACTTGTTGTTCTGAGTCCGAGGCAACCCTTCGGATTCCGTCAAATTGGGTAATATCTGATAATCACAGTAGTTCGTCCCCTGTCTTGGTCAATGATGAGATTTGGTCCACGAATTTTCTTCGGAAAATTCGATTTTCTGTTACGTTTGTGGTTTCAGAAATTTTTGGATCAAGTGTTCTGTGATAATTGGTTCTGTGGATGGTTTCGGGTTTTTCGAGAACACTTCGGAAATAGTTCTGATGTTATATCAGAATTTCCGAGTTTATTTGGGTTTCCAAAATTTTTGAAAACGTATTGCTGATTCAGGTTTAATATTATTTTGGTTGGAAAATATGGATTTTCCCTGGTTTGGGATATGGTTGGCACATTTTCCCAGTTTTGGGTTATCCCGAAAATAGAGGAAATGCTGCCGAAATTTTTATAAAATTTAATTATATAGTTTTAAAATAATTTTCGGAAAATATAAAATATTTGGATTTATTGGGCGACGACCGTATTGGTCAATGGGCCCTGGCTAAGTGCAAACGAGACCGGTTTCGTCCGGACGTTAAGGCATTAGCTATTTTGAAGAATGGACCAATATTCTGAGACTCATAAAATAAATTCAATTTAGTTTAAAATTATTATTTTATTTTGTAAATTTAATTGTAGGATAATTTTCAGGACTAACTAAACTTTTATTCTTATTTAAATTCATGTAATTGGTCTGTAAGGGCATAAGCCTATTTATTTATTCTGGTTATGGGATTGTAATAGCTTAGGTTTATTTTATTTTTCTTTTATTTTTTCTGGATGATTTTGGTCGTGGGAACGTAGAAATAAAATGATAATTATTTATTATATTTTAAAAGAATATAATAATAAATGTTTTGTCACTTAGCAATTAAGTTATAATTTTTAAAATAGAAATTCATGTATTTCTCATGAAAAAGGAAAATCTTAGTTTTATATTTATATAATTATAAAATACCAAGTTTTTTCCAAATAAACCGATAAATACAATTTTTTCGAAATTAAATGTAAATTGATGTTTCTTAATTGCAACGCATTAATAAATAGCATTTTGTTTGTGTTAGCTAAATCAAGACTAAAATTGACTAGGACACAACTAGAGATTGCAACTAGTATAGCATCATTGGCAACTTTAGTTTTCTGAGACAAGTTTTCGAATGTAGGATCTCAAGGAAGAATCTGAATTTCCATCCCGACGTATCGACCCATCAAGTCAAATCATTTGAGGCAAGTACATTTTTGTGGTAGATTACAATTAGTTAATAATTGTTTTAATACAAGTTTAAACCACGATACAACACGGAATATTGACTGTAACTACTGTAACTATTGGGGACTGGGGGAGTAGTGTAGTGATATGACCACATCCAATAGTATAACTGATTGTATTAGCTTACCCCTCAAACACACGGGGATAAGCCATACCATATCACTAGGATATTACTGTAACAAACCCAATCCGGTCATATTCATTACCTTTTCATATTGCACTGTTTTAACTGTTGAAAAAATCATTTATTTTAAATTGTTTAAAAGTGCATAATTCCATTATTAATTTCAATTGTTAAAATATCATGAATTTGTACTTTGCTCCCTCCTGACTGGAGACTATATTTTTAGGTCCTGTTGAGGATGCATAGCTACTGATTAGTAGCTACTATGACCCTGAGCTATACCCTGCTGTTCTTCCTGAGGATGGCGCTGATGATGATGTTGCTTCTTTTTAGATGCTATTTTCCAGTTCGATAGTTTTGTTTAAAAACAATGTTATTTCAGTTGGTGGTTTATGTTTGTACTTTGTACTGGACAAGTTTAAGTTTTAATTTATCGAATAACAAAGATTGTGGCAAATTAGTTTGAGTTGTTGATTACCTGCATATGGAGATACAGCTTACTGCCGCCGTCTCATCAACGGTGCAGGCTGGGCATGATCCGATTCGTTCCAAGTAATTGGGACCGGGTCGTGACATGTTTCCTAGAATAGGATTCCTCCCAAGTGGTTGAGCTAGTTGCTAGTCAGGTTGGTTAGCTAGGTTCATAAAGCCCAAAAATGCGCCTTTAGTGACTTTTGTGTTTAAGTAGCACATAAGGCCTCAATTGGGTGGCACACTACTGGCATGTGCGTAGTGGGCTTCGAGTAGATCACAACCATATATTGGGTCGAAGGAATTGAGTCGAAGTTGAGGCCCTAATGGAAGTCAGAAATATACCGGTATTATGGTAAGGGTTATAGCTAGTCCTTTTGACCTGAAAGTCGTACCAAAAAAATAGAGTACAAGGAGACGGGTTTGAGTGGGACATGATATACCTAGATGAAGGTGGACTCGTCTAGATCTTGCGTATAAAATTTGTTGGAAGGTAACAGCTGGTCTCGTGTTCCGAATATTAATGACACAACCGGGGAACAAAATGATCTAAATGGAAAGTGAGAGTCCATGGGGCACTAATTATCATCCTAATGGAAATTATTTTAATCAATCGGTAATTCCTCGTATGTCCTAAAATTTTAGAAGGCTTACAGTCTATTCACCTTAGAAGCTAGGATATGGTTTTAGGAATAATGAGGTTAGAAGAATTTCAAAGTCCGGATATTGTACCTCGGCTCTTGTTAATAAAGAATAAGGCACTGTGTAACGGAATACGGTAGATATAAGTTAAGTCAAGGATCATTCCTCAATAAATGGAAAACGAGTGTGTACAATGACACACGGTCGATAAAATAGAATGATCTACTCGTCCATATTATACAAGAGTTATCGACGGGGTAACCAACCCTAATTACTACAAAAAAAGTGAGCTTTTGGGACGATAATATTTGATACACTATTTTTAAGTGTCTTAAAAGATCAATCTTTGGGATGACTATTTATTTTGTAATAAAAAATAATAATATTTGGGACAAATTTGTATAAAAGTTGGTTCCGTCCAAATAAAATTGCTTCTGTCCCAATAAACTCTGGAGGGAAAAGAAAAAGTTGGCGGGCCAAAAACTTTTGGTGTGTCCCATCAGTTCTTTTATCTAATTTTTTAATTAATGTTTGACCCAATAAATCTGAACCATTCATAACTTTAATCTGAATCGTTCATATGTTTAGGTTAATATGAGAAACCTATTCTCTCTCTCTCTCTCTCTCTCTCTCTCTCTCTGAGTTGGGAGGAGGAGGCGGAGCTCTCGACACATTTGTGTTCGAAGGGGGAGATGGAGCTCTCTCTCCACCTCTTCGTCTTCCCTCTCCAAATCTGCGTTGGAAGGGGGAAGACATGCCTATCTCCTCATATGCGTTGGAAGTGATATTATTCTAGACCAAATCTAATTTCGTTTATTCGAGAAATTAGGTATCCAGTTTTAGTTCTGCATACTCATTCTACTAATTTCTTGTTCGACATACTCTTCCTACTAACTTTTGTTATACTTTTAGTTCAAATTTAGGTATTTGAAAAACTTTTAAAGTTTCACAATTTTTGATTTTGTGTTTAACTGATTTTATTTTGGTCAGATTTAATACTAATTTCGGAAATAATATTATTCAAAGTTAGGGATCCATTTTCGTGTTGAGATATGTGAAATCTCTAATTTCGGCCTTAATGCTGATTTTATCTTTAATATTATTCGATAAATTGTTGTTTTTGTGTTCTACTAATTTAGGTAAATATATTATTGTTTATGTTTAATACCAATTTAGGTGTAAATATTTGAAATTTTGGGCATGTTACTCAATTGTGATTGTTATCAACTCTTCTATAGGAAAATAATGATATGTGAAGTCAAGCACAAAATTAACAAGATTTTGAATATAGATCTTAAATTGCTCTGTTGGAAAATTTGAAAATAGTTTTGAGGCTATCAAAGATAATTGAATTACTTTGAGAGAATTGAATTATAGTAGCAAAGTCAACTTATTGATGCAGCCAAGAGGAGATAAATAATATGTTTGGAGGATACTCAATGTGAAGTTGAAAGAAGCGTTAACAATGCTATAACATTTAACTTTATTTTCCATTGTTCAGTCTGAAGGACTTCTAGACACTACACACATAAGTGCTCTCAGAATATAGTACAAGTTGAAATTGTTTGCTCACAGTGATTTGTCATGCGTTAATCATGAACTTTCCAGTTAACCACTTAAACCTAAATTCTCTATCACTTTAAAGTAATGCTCACTGGTTGTTTATACCTGTGGGTGTACTGATTGTGTGTTACTTCCCGATGGAAAGTATTGGTAATATGATTCATGCCTGGTGCAAGTAATGATGTTATGTAACTTGATGCTTCCTCATGAAGACACTAATGCTTTCGTTATTGTGTATGTGGCTGCTAATTTTGTCAGATTAATCCAGTTTTGTGTTAAGAGTAAGCAATGTACATTTAAAGCAAAAAATTATCTAAACCTTGAAAGTGGAGTTTGCTACATTACAAATGAATGGAAAGGGTATTCTCCTTCTACACATGACAAGTTGGTCTTCCCTTGATTCTATTGTCAATATTAAGTTGATATCACACAATTTCATTGGCTGATGTATCAAAGAGAAAAATGCCTTCATATTAAATACTTTTCTAATTTTTCAAGTAAGCTTGTATGGTCTTTCTTTTTTATTTTACTAATTAATTGGACATTCATCAGCTTCAAAAACTATGGGTTCGACATTGTAAAGATGATGTTTACGAGGCGAGAGATGAGGAGAGACGAGGATACTGATGGTGGACCTCGATGCTTCCTGCAAGACCCACTATCCTCTACACGTTCATGCTTGGAGAATTCATCACAACAATTCCAACCATAGGTGGGTGTGGGTGTGGGTGTGTGTGTGTGTGAGTGTGTGTGTGTGTATATATATATAAATATATATATATATATATATATATATATATATATATATATATATATATATATATATATATATATATATATATATATATATATATATATATATATATATATATATATATATATGTATATGTATTCTTTTGTCTACATTAGATTGTCAGGTTCGCATATAAACTTCTATGTTATATACTTCAGTTTTCAGATGAAATGATCACATTGGAAAAATACTCCACAAATTGGTGAGAAAAAAAACTATGATAAATTTCTTCCTAAGAAGCGCTATGTTGCACCTGTTCACAAAAAAATACCAGCTACCTTGCACTGATATAGATGGATATATAGAAGGACAAAACATAGATATGTATATTTCAAATAGATACAAACAATAATATGTACAAATAGATACATGATTTAGAGATTTGTAAATAATATAAATTGTATTGAAATAATTACAAATATGTGATAATATACATGTTCATGATACTAAACTAGCAGTTATTACAAGCAACTTATGGTTGTGAGCATTCTTCTACAACCAAAATACCTATATCAAGTGTCATGATCCTTTTAATTCCGGAGTAGATTTTTGAAATTTTATACTATTATATATTTTTCTCCGGCTTCATATCACAAGTTAAATACAATTATTAGACTTAATTATTTTTCACTTGTATCTAATATGATGACCAATTTTTCGTTCAAATTTCTTGTTAATTAGATTTCAATATGGAGATTGTGGACTACAAGAATGTTAGCTTCACCGTATAGGATGTTGTGGGACCAAGACAAGATATCATACAAGAACTTTCTTTCTTCCAAAAGAGAACTAGTACATACTCTTGTCACTTTTATCTTTAAAAGATCATTAGCCACGAAATGAAATTTATAGCATTACATATATTTTACTAAAATTTTGTAAGAGTTGCAATTTTGATGTATTATAAATATAGACAGAAGGTGTTGCCTATTATTTTTGTTTGATTCTACCATGTAGCACCATATAGAATACAAATTGAGAGGAAGGTTTCTAATAGTGACCCTTCCTATCACAAAAGATTACTTGGATCCCACTTACTCACCTGGGTTCCTTATGTGTCCCCTTGCAAGTGAACACTTCGCTTACCTTTAGTAAGTCTGACCTCTTGCCGATATAAACATCGGCCATTTCCCTTAGTCTAGAACATGAGCACTTAGTTATCCTGAAATGGATACATGGTTTAACCATAGTGACTTTTCTTGTACAATTGTGCATCTAACTTCCTGCTAGTGAGTCTAACAATGGCCGAGTGAATACTTAGTTTTCTGTAAATAACCAAGTCCCTTGAAAATAAGCACCGAGGGTGCCCTCGGCCCTCCTGTAGTGAGTCAAACCCTCATGACAAGTAGCACTTAGCTTCTCGTTAATGACTCGTTCCCTGACCAATGAACACTTAGCTTCCAGTTAATGGATTCGTTCCCTTTCCAATAAACCTACCTGATAAAATAGTATATTATATGATGCTCCTTTGCTATAAAGATATATTTATATATTCATATTGATCGATCTTATGGGCGAAAAGTATCATATACTTGAACCTTAATTTCCTATCAAATATCCTATGCTCTTAATTATCATTTGCAATTTATTTGAATGTCCCCGGTCTATGAATATTAAACGTGGTGCAAGTATATGATGACTTCCTTAGATTTTTTGAAAGGGGTAATAAATTAGTAAGTTGTTAGTGTACCATCTAAGCTTCTTCTTTTTTCAATCAAATGATGTTGCAAAACTCTAAATTAAATGGATCTACGAGAATAATAATTGGAATACATACAGAATGATTACTTGAGTTGGTGCAAAATTTCTGGGCTAAGAAAATAATGAAGAAGAAGATTGTATTATAAATAATGAAGAAGATAAGGTTGTGTTCTAGTATGAAATAGCTACTTGGTACTTTCTTGGTAGGAAAAATTCGATATCCAGATTGAGTTCGGGTTGCCAAGGATGGACCAATTGTTGTAAACATATGTCCATATAATAATCCCTATAACAAAATGTGAATGAACTAAATATAAACACGTGCAACAGAAAATACAAAAACCAAGTTTCCAAGAAACAACAGCTTCCATTCATTGATATATACACCAAAGCTTCTAAGAAAACATCTGTAATAGATAAACTGATCTATAGTAGGTTTTCTGTTAATTACATAGATCAGAAAAAAGCCAATCTTAAGGAAGAAATTCACATCTAGACAAACCCAGGCAATACAAGATCGTTAAGCAAGAAAAACTGCTTTAAGCAAGCGGCTGGTTCATTAGCTGCAAAATACGAAAAAGCATCCTTTTTAAGGTGTCTGCATAACTTTATTTACCTTCTGGTTCAGTTGACAGGACTGCTTCTTTTACTAGTGCGTTCTCCATTGGAAACAAAAGGAAGATGCATCACCCTGAGCAAGTAAAAAATTAATTCATTATTTATATAAATAAGCCTCTAAAATTATCAAGGTCTTACTCTTTAGCTAGTATTTTTCTCCATTCATATTCATTTTTTTCCATTTTGTGCACGATAGTTATTAATGCTAGTATTTTTTTACTCAATGGCAGTGGGAAGCTCTCACACTTTTGCTCATCGAAATTAGCGTTAACCAAATGCAGTCACTACCTGAGGTTACTAATGTACTTCGTCTTCCAGTTGCAAGAGGTGCATATATATATATATATGGAAGCGGATCAAAAGCTCCCCTAGAAAACCCCCGAAAAAAAACCCTCACTCTAATCCGTAATTTATTGTTAATATTAATGTTAATGTTAATGTTAATGTTAATATTAACATTAAATACTAAAATTAACATTAAACTTAACATTAAAATTAATATTAACATTAACATTAACATTAATATTAACATTAACATTAACATTAAAATTGATATAAAAAAAAATTAATATTAACATTAATATTAACATTAACATTAACATTAATATTAACATTAATATTACGAATTTTGATCCGCTCCCTATATATATATATATATATATATATATATATATATATATATATATATATATATATATATATATATATATATATAAGTGATTCAAAATTTTGATTCATGTTATCTTTATTTATTTTTTGTCCGTCTGGGTACTTATGTTGCATCAATCCTCTAAGATGCAATCAACTATAATAAACTTAATAAACTATTTCCAAAAATTAATAGTTTTATTCTTCATCTCTTAGTGAAGGCGTATAAGTAGATCGAAATCTCAATTCAACAGATCTCTAGCTATTTTTACATGTTTCCTTTCTTATGCATTTGAATTTCACCCTTTTTTTGCACTTTGAATCTACACACATATAGTTCATATTTTCTTACAATTTAAATGACTTCAAGAGTTTGTCGCAAGTAAGTGTACAATCTGTAATGAACAGTGATTCAAGATATTCTCAAATAAACCTTTCTATGTTGTATTATGGATACAAGCAAGTTCTACTGTTGAAGATGGATAAAGCCCTCTATGATGATGTAGTATGAGGATGTTGTTGCTGAAACAACATTAGGAAATTTTATACCAACTACTCTTTTATTGTTAAGTTTTTTATATGTTCTTGGAGTTAATATATGAGGTTTGATGATGAACTAAACTAGTAATGTTTACTTATTGTTTTGGTGTGTATATATTGAAATACTGGTTGGTTATGAGAAAATTGTATCTTTGAATTATATCTTTGAATTGGTGGAAATTATAACATCACTTTTTTTGCAGGTCCTTCAAATGAATGGGTGGAATTATATATTTGAATGGGTGAAAAATTATTTTGGGATCATTTTGGGTTTGTTTTGGTAGATAATGCTTAATGATGTGAAAAGTTTTAGACTTTGTTTTGTAAATGATGGAGATAACACTTGATTCCCAATTTGAGTTCATTTTGTGAATCATGGGAGGAAATCTAAATGATATGGCATGTAATGATGTGATATGGCCTGTAAACAATATGATATGGCCTGTAAACAATGTTCATTTTATAAGACGCTTTGTGTGATATGGCCTTATATATGAAAACTGGAACAACTGTTATCATTTTTTGAGTGTTATGTTTTGTATGCACAGTAGGAATAATTGTTATAATTTTTATTTTGAGTGTATGTTTTGTATGCACATCAGGAATAACTCTATGAGAACTGGAACAACTGTTATAATTTTTTGAATATATGTTTTGTATGCAGATCAGGGAATCAGAAACTGGAACAACAAAACTAGAACAACTATTATAAGTTTTTGGGACGGATCTATTGTTATGTACTAAAAGTGAACTATATTCTTTTGGGACATTTGTCTAAATTATTAGGACGGACAATATCCGTTACAAATACCTAATTTTTGGGACGATAAGACCAACCGTCACACAAAAATAGAGTTTCACAACCTTTTGAGACAATTAAGTTTTCTGTCCTTTAACATTAATTAGGACGGTAAAATCCGTCCCTTAAGCTTTTGCCACGCCACCCTAATAGCACTGTTTGAATCCGTCCCAACTGTCGTCCCAAATAATATTTAGGACGATAAATGCTCTTTTTAGAACGATTTTTTGTTGTCCCAAAAGGCCACTTTTTTGTAGTGAAGGCACATCATATGAAAAGATTTCTAACAATTGAGTCATAAATTTCTATTTGTGTCAAGCCTGCCAGACTATTGTCACAAGGGTTCTAGTGGTATGGGCTATAGTGATCATGTATTGCTGTTGATAACTGATAGATCATAATACGACATGGTATTTAAGCTTTGGTATTGGCTAAGCTAGTGACTGTGGTGTTCCAATACTAGTTAGGTCTTAATAATAAAATTTACATAACTAGGGTAATATTTGTTGGAAACCAATCTCGGGATGGGTGTCTACCATAGTCATGGTAAATGATTGTCCTTACCTTTGTCTATTTATCTCATGTCTAAACTGTGGGATTTGGTCGAAGAAAGGTTGGATTAAGGCTTAAGGGTTGCTAGTTAAATCAAGCTTCAAGCGAATAATTAGAGACTCACAACGATTTGGTTTCTTGAGAATAGATAGTCTCCTAGGTTAGAATTTTGTCTAAGGGTAAAGCCCTAATCATTCTCAAATTTCGATGGCTAGAAGGTCCCAATAGTAGTTTGAGGGTCGAGAGGAGAACGGGTAAATCAAGGCTAGGTTCTAGTCACATGGCTGGCCGATAGTAGCTACACTTGTGTATACAACTATCATAGCCATGGGGATACTCGGTATCTATCTACCAATTACGAGCTTTCGTCTTTCCAAATCAGTAAAAGATAAAAATAATAAAGAGTTCAAGAAAGATGTCACTGAATACGATTACGTGATTCAAAGGCGAATATATAATTCATGAGGAATTGTCAATGCAGTCACGGATGAGATCCTAGATACCTTGATATCTCAATCCACGTGGGATAATCAAAGAGAGAGTGAATCGAGTGCACTAAGGTTGATCAGACCGTAATACGTCGATTCTGATTAGACAATATGTTAGTAGACGTCCCCAATAAACATATGTCTTGAATCAAGCTCGATAAAAGAGTAAGCTTGCAAAACTAGGCTGAATAGCAACATTGGTCAAGATAGTCAAAATACAAGTATGGGAGATTTTTGAAAAAGATGCACAAGTAGTTTCGAGTTTTGTGAGAATCAAAACCTTACCTGGTATTCTTGCTTATACAGTCTTTCTACTATCTTCTTATCCATAAGGCCTTGGATCCTATGGGACATACAAGATATTTTTCTATTCTCTATAGTATCATAAACTTGTAATCACGTCTGAAGTCATCTTACCGATAATTATGTCTCGCCCGTATACTCTGGCTGTAGTAAACCATTGGTTTCGTTATTCAAATGTGATATGCTATCAGATACTCTACCTTATATTGACACAAGGTCTAAGGAGGTCAACGAAGATAAGTTTTAGCAATATTCCCTAACCTACGATTTCCTTGAAATAATTTCAACTCTATGGGTCGTGTCGCGCCAGTGCGCTGCTGTCTAGCCATCGCAGTCGCTAAATCACTCCAACTATATTCCTAAGAACTTCAAGGAGCTGCTAGAGATTCAAACTAGTTGACTATGATAGAAAGCGTAGACACTTGCCTATAAGTCTCAATCCTTAAAGTAAAAGATTGATCGGGGAGAAAATATCTGAAGACAAGGGAATTAATAACATCCTAATCTTTATTTCATATATATTTCAAATAGTTAAGGGGAAAACTTTGAATCAATCTGCCTCGAGATTCGTATATGAATAACAGAATCATGAATTATAAACCAATTTCTTACGGCAAAATAGGATTTTAAATAGACAATTCTAACTTAGGATACAAGGTTTATATCTAATAGAGTAACAGAAAATTGAACAGTTTATCAAGATTAGAGCCTTAATTCTAGGAAAGCCTAACTTACCAAGTAAATAGTATATCCACATCGGATCATATCGTCATATCAAAGTAATAGTGTATCTATAGAGGTCTGGCAAGTTATCTAAATTTAATAATTCTTTATCTAAATTGTATGGCCTATCTGACAACCTTAACTACCCAACGGTAAATTTGAACAAGGGACTCCTAGTCCTAGTCATTCTTTTAAATCAATTTAACTCTAAGTTGTGAATGAGCATTTCCTAGTCGCAGGCTCGCAGTAGTACGACTGATATGGTACTATCACGAGTTCGCACAATTTATAAAAACTGACCTACATGGGCCACCACAAAAACTTGTCATGGCCCGTACCCGCTTTTCAGATACGAGACGTGTCCAAGCCAGCCTACGCCACAGAGTTGGAGGTAGAACGCTGTCACGACCAAGATGCTCAAAATCACAAAGATACATTTATTGCTCATTCATATTACTAAATCAATTTTATAAATTACAAGGTTTCACATTCTTCACATTTGCTAGAAAATACAATGTCTCACAAAATAGAAAAGACAGCTAATTCAACTATCTAGGTTGACCTCAGCATGTCCATGCCTTTCCAGTGCTAAGAGTGATCACGGCTAAACCTGAAAAATATTGGTTTCCAGTCAGGAATGGAACGAGTACATTCTCACAACAAAATCAATAAATGACAAAATCCATAAATCTGTAATAATACTGAGATACATGATAAGGGATAAACAGAAAGTCATGGTAGGAATCATGCGAGTAAAAGCAGGAAGACATGGTACACAAGACAAGCAATGACAAGAAACTGTAATGTAGCAAGGCTATATCTAACAAGCTTGATTTAAAATATACTTTCGACATGTAAATGGTTAAGGGATAAATTTGGCACCCCGTACGTGAGTTATGCGACTGCTATTAGTCAAGAATAGACTTTTAGGATATTTCTGGATATGTTTACATGTCTACTAATATACTTTTCCGCCCGGCTAGTACCCATGGATTCAAACAGGTCACGAACACGAAGATATATTGGTCACGAAAACATACAATAATCCATAACTACTATCTCGTGTGACAAGCGTGTCAAGAATCAACGTGATATCAATGTAAAACATTATTAAATATAGGAAGTATAGAGATAATTAAATACGAAAACTATCAGAGATGTACTCGCCTGAGGTCATGTGCTGGTAAAACCGATAATACTATACCACTCAGTGAGCCACAACAGTCAACACATGCAAAAGTCTCTGGATGCTGAAATAAACATTACCAATATTTTCAGAATAATCAAATTAGCTAGAATTGTCTGTCCTTAAGTCCAATTCTGGACACATAGACAAAACGGTAATTTTGGGTTAAAACGGTATCCACCGTTGGACCCGCTTTGTACCGAAAAATGTGCCAAAGTCTATAGTCTCTAAAGTCGTCAAACTATATGTCTACAGGTCCAAATTTATGATACGAACCCAACCGTATGTCCAGAGTTAGATTCTGGTGGACCATGCACAAAATCGTCCATTGAGTCGGACAGTAGGGCCCGCAAAACGGTGATCCAATCAACTGTCTCATAATTAGACCAAACTTAGCATACAAGACAAAAAAAATGATAGGGTCCTGTTGGCGCAAGTTTTGTTTCGATCTGACGAGCGTGCACAAAGTAATTAGAAAATTTGCACAAAGGCCGATACGGTGAATTTCGACGGATACGTATCAAATTTGTCGCGCACACGCGACCAATTTGAATTCCGTCAAAGCCCACACGTCCACAAAGCCGATACGCACCTTTCGATGCTTTCGGTTCGCGACCACGTCGCCCGGATTGGCGGGACGCACGTCGTATCGAAGGAATTTTCTATACTTTTAATATTTTAAAACAGTTTTTTGTCAATTTTAGAAATCAGTTTTCTCGGCATATAAGCGATAAATTTCGAAACTACAAAAAGGGATCTCGTGTCCTATAGGTTGTCTAGGAATCTCTTAAATTAGCACTTCTAAACAGTTACTAGGTTGGCCAGGAATCATTCTCAAATAGAGGTACTTGGGGCACTTACAAACTGTTTTTCAAACAGTTTTTCCGTGATATTCCCATCGATTTCCCGAGAAATCTGGTCTAGTATTTTAGAATCTAATTGAAGGGACATGTAGATGGTTATAAAGGCTACGTGCTGGTTTTTGTAGATCGTAAAATGATAAACTAGTGAGAAAGAAAAACAGGGAAGAACAGGGTTACCTTCGCGGGTTGTTGTCGATGCTGTTCGCGCGCGCGTTGCTGCATTCCCGCGCTCGGTCGGCCCGGCGGCACTCTGGCCGGCCGACAGCCCCCCATGGCGGTGTGGGGAGGTCGCCAGGGCTGGGCGCGGGTTAAGGTTAGGGTTTTGCTGTACATCTCTCGATCTCTCTCTATATTCCTATATATACGCGGCTGAGGGGTGTACAGGGGTCGGGCGTGGGTTTGCTACTGCTTGTGGGGTTTGGGTTTTGTTCTTTTTCTTTTTCTTTTTAAAGGTATTTATGTATATTTATGTATATATATATATATATATATATATATATATATATATATATATATATATATATATATATATATATATATATATATATATATATATATATATATATTCTAATAAAATCCTAAATTCCTAAATACCCTTTTTCTGGTGTAGGATGTTTTTAAATAAGGTATGTACACACCATCTAATACTTATTTTCAAAGAAATAGTAAACAATTAATAATAATTATATATATTCTTACAAATAACCTAACAATAATAATAACAATAATAAGGATAATAAAATAGAGTAAATCAATAATATATGTATATACCATTGTAAGTATAGTCTAAATATCGCCAAAATGTACAAGGATGACTAAGGAAGGTATTTATCCTATTTTCCAAGTTATATACAATTAAAATAATAACTAGTACATGCATTATACTTAATATTCGATTTATAGAAATTAGTCATTAGGAAATGAACTATCAACGTATATACACATCTACATATCTATTTGGACGTCTCTGAACGTACTATCCGACTACATGGGCTTGGTTCGGGCCCAGTCCTGGCTAGTTTGGTACAACTTGATCTTCTATACGTCAATAAATTAATTAATTAAATAATTAAAATATCTATAGAGGTTAAGTCGTAACTTGGCCTGTTTTCCTAGTTAGGGTACACTTATGGCTGGGTCTTCCTTGGCATGGCTAATACACTAGTCGAAGCACGCCACTGCACTATCCGTGCCATAATTTTTAGTCGTTTGGTACTTCAAAACTCAACTATGGCTAAAGTAATCTACTGCAATAATTAACTAAATAATTATTTATAAAAATCTAAAAATCACCATTCAAATAAAATAAATAATAATAAAAATATTTCAAAATTTTCGGGAAGGGGAGCTACAGAGAAGAAGCCTACGGACAACACATCCTGGCAATTAGGCAACACAGCCTCCAAAGTCCAAACTCCAAAGTATCAAGTATGAAAAAAAAACAACATAGTTAAAAGAAGAAGCCTACAGGCAACATAGCCTACGGACAAGGCAAAACTATAAAAGTCCAAAGTATCGCATCAACACCCATAAATCATAGCCTACAAGCAACATAGAACCTCCAAAGTCCAAAGTATCTCATCAACGCCCATAAATCATAATAGTTATATATATAATTTATATTAATGCAAGAAAACTTCAAAAGTATCAATATTTCAGACTGAACAGAGCTCAGAATAAGGACTGCACAACATACACTAACTGCACAATCGATTTTACCTGAGTTATCTCTGCTGCTAAGTGCTATGCATGACTGCATCACAAGCAAAATTAAAAAGATGGCCAAAAGATTCCCATGCATGCTTCAAAGGCACAAAAGCCGAGTAGTTTGGATGCACCCTGCGAAAGATATGCTCCCAATTTTCTTCGAAGAAGGTGGAACTTGGAGCTGTTTCATATTATTAGTCAGTCAAGTCACAGGCTCACGTATAAAAGTTGCTTAATGGTACCATAAAGGGCACCTACGGTGGTAAGAACGGAAAAGAGAAAAGAGAGTGTAGATATTGCAAAAACAATCTATACAACTTCCAACTTCAAGCGAAGCACAAGACATCAGTCGAGATGCAATGGAGCTTCCCAACATCGAAGACAGCGTAAATGTCACAAAGATAAAACCATGATGAATGTCCTCGTTATTTAGGTTTAAAGTAGGAGTCCATAAGAACACAAACATATACATAGAGCCTTTAGATAGTGACTCTATATCACCCAGTAAAGCAACTTGGTCTCCAGGCTGATCGGGCACCTGAACTGTCACTCCCCGATCCTGATATACGTATTCTTTCATGAATCCTGTACATGGTATCCTGTATTTAGCATGTGCATAATTCTATTTATTATTTATTAATAGTTGCATATAGCCTTTAAGTATGTCATTAGTGGAATGATTAGAGCATATTTAGCGATTAGGGTTTTCATAAGCCAACCCAACCCTACTATATATATTATTTTCCTTTTCTCTCTCCTCATAACCTTTCATTTATTTTTCTCAACCACCACCATTAGGCAAGTACAACTTGCTCAAAAGTAAAGATTCGTGCATTTTTCATCTTTGATTTTTTTCTTTGATATTATTTGTCTATATTGTTCTTCTCATCATCCTCTACAAGT
The DNA here is from genome assembly GCA_029216955.1 of Iris pallida. Classification (NCBI taxonomy): domain Eukaryota; kingdom Viridiplantae; phylum Streptophyta; class Magnoliopsida; order Asparagales; family Iridaceae; genus Iris; species Iris pallida. Next base: position 10,717,366 of record JANAVB010007399.1, on the reverse strand, counting down.
TTAGTACTTGGTATTTTCGATTTTGATGGATGGATTCTTGTTGATCTAAGTTTATGTCATTTTTGGTTTTTCTTGGTTTTGATCAATTAAACTTGTTTGTTTTTAAAATCTAGTTGTTTCATGTGGTAGAGCATTTCATTTTACCTAAATTTAACCTTTGAAAAGTTAGATTTTGTTTTATTTTGGCCGAGTTGTGCAAGTTTGAAGTTCATGCGTTCCATGGCCATCTTTCTCGGATTTTGGAGAAGATGAGCAGTTTGACCGCATGCAGTTTGGACGCATGCAGTCTTTGGCCGTATGAGTTTTTGGCCGTATTAGTCTTTGGCCGCATGAGTCTGGCCGCATGAGTCTTTGGCCGCATGAGTCTTTGACCGCATGAGTTTGGCCGCATGAGTCTTTGGCCGCATGAGTCTGGCCGCAGGAGTCTTTGGCCGTACGAGTTTGGCCACATGAGTATTTGGCCGCATGATTCTTTGGCCGCATGAGTCTGGCCGCATGAGTCTTTGACCGCATACTGTCTGGCCGCATGAATTTGGCCGCATGAGTCTTTGGCCGCATGAGTTTAGCCGCGTGAGTCTTTGGACGCATGAGTCTGGCCGCATTAGTCTTTGGCCACATGAGTCTGGCCGCATACAGTCTGGCCGCATGAGTTTGGCCGCATGAGTCTTTGGCCGCATGAGTCTGGCCGTATGACCCTTCGGTCGTATGCGTCCTGCGGACCGCATGTGTCCCGCAAACCGTATGAACCCTCGGCCGCATACGTCCTTGTGTCTTGGTCCTTATTCCTGATCTGACTACCTATGCGAGTGCTGGATAAACCTATGTGTGTACGAAGGTACAATCTATATGAGTACCGAGGTGCTATCCTATGTGCTAAGTGTTCCTACGTGATATCTGCTAGTACACCCAAGAGTCCAGCATTTACACAGCGAATGGTCGGTAGCAATGACGTGGTATGTGTTGTGTGTTGCATTACACCAAGAAGGGGTACATACGTATGACTCCATGAGCCAGTACGGATCCCTTCTTGGGGTACTCGTACATTATACGACATCTAGGGGAGTGAGCATGTGAACACGACCTGTGAACTCTGAGGATAACCTAGGGATTAACTAGGCAACTAACTTGGTAGATGCATTGGTTGGAAAGAATCTCGAGATCGTACCATACTAGTCACCCCAGGTCCAGTCCTGACGTGTCGGGTTGGCCGCCACGGATATGGTTTCATTCGCCTTTAGCAGATGACTATATCCGACTTCCACGAGCTATGTGTTATATGTTTTAGCGCGGTAGCCCTCCGGAGGACCGGTGCATAATCAATGTGCTATATGTCTAATGGTTTGGCTAGCCCTGCTGGGTTGACACGATCTGAGGATCCCTTTTAATCAGTATCGCGGGGATAACTCCGCAAAATATAGAAAGTCGCAGGAATGAATAGCCGCTTGAAAAACGACTTGACTGTGCCTTGTACATTTTGTTAGTAGCCGAGGGACATGGACTGTCATGGTGCGTGGTCCAACCCATGTCCTTGTTTGGTTGTTGGGTTGGTCTATCGTGCTATGACAGGCTGTGGACCGAGGTTACATCCGGAAACCTTTATTATTACTAGTATTATTATTTTATACTTGGGTTTTATCTCACTCTTTCGTGCTCCCTTGTGATAATTGCTATTCGGGACTGACCTCGCTGGTTTTGTTTGGCCAGATCACGTAACAGAGCCTGAGGATCCGACCTTCCTCCCTGACATCAATGGTGTATACTAGAAGCATGGCTGGCGGGGGATTTGAGTGGGTTTCTTCTCCACCACTCTATTTTTCATCCCGTATGTTCTGCGTTTAGCCACCGGCACCTTTAGCCGATTAATCTGGATATTTTATCTTTTGCATAATTATAGTTAAATCAGACTGCAGCCGAATACGATTATGTACCTATGACCCTCCGGGCTAGCTAACTTATAAAGCTAGAACCCTATGATCATTTTGATGAAGCATCGGGGATGCCTTATTGCTTTATCTCATATGCTCATTAATTGATATTTTCTTGCTTTGAATGATTGAGACATAGATGCTCTGTGAGACCATAGGAGACTTGATTTTAGCATGCACCCCCTTGTCTCTTGACAGCCACGATCGCCGTATGACGTCTGTATATCTCATATGGAGTAGCTGGCATAGTCTGTCTCCGTATTCCGGTACTGGAGCGTGACAAGGTTTTATTGGTGGCCCATGCAGGTCTGATTTTCAGACTTGAGGGGTGTTACTATTATAGGAGTCTCAATCAAAACTTGTTTCCTTTGAATCTCTTGCCTCGATTTCTCTTTCCCCATCTTGATTGATAACCTAAATTGTATCCTCGAATCATCCTCGTCCTGTTATTTGATATCATGTATCTTTCCCTATTGGGTTGCTTCTTTCTCAGTAGCTGGCGAGGCCAACATGGAGGAACGTCCAGTAGAGCATGGCTCGACGGGGAAACAGCAGGAAAGAATACCTTCTCATGACCAGATCCGAGTGGAAGTGATATCAGAGCCAGTGGAACCGCAGGTTCTAAAAACTCCTGCACCCCAGCGGTGCCGACAGCGACGACAATACCTGATGCTGTAGCACTCCTGGAGGTCATCCGGAGATTTCTGGCCACTCAGCAGCATCAGGTGGCAGCCCATCAGCAACAGCAGACCCAACAGCAGGAACATAATGTGCTACTGAATCAGGGGTTACAATTAGCCCTTGAAAGGAGTGTCAAGAATGATTCGGGAGCGTCGGGGAGGTTTTGTTGACTTAACCTGAGTTACTTTGACGGCATGGAGGATGCCATTATGGCGGATGCTTGGCTTCAGGATATTGAGGCCATATTGACTGCAACAAAGGTTCCAGCAGAAGAGAAGGTTGACCAAGTCAGACTGTTACTTCAGGATCTCGTCCGTGATTGGTAGGCATTAGAAGAGGTTGGAATAGGACGTCATGTCCCTTGGGATAGCTTCAGTACGAGATTCAAGGCCAAGTACTTTGGCGTGGTAGCGCGGTATGAGCTACAGCAGAGGTTTTTCAGTCTCAAGTAGGCTGGTAAGACGGTGGATGGATATGCAGCGGAGTTCTGCAGACTGAGTCGGTTTGCACCGACGATGGTGGCTACAGAGCCAGAGAAGGCTATGAGATTCCATCAGGGACTTCATTTGGAGATTCTATAGCTAGTAGAAGGGCACGACTATCAGACTTTTGATGTCGTTTTAACGGAAGCTCGGAGGCATGAACTCACCCAACAAAGGTTGGCGACAAGACATGGGGGCCAGAAGAGGTCTCATCCCAATAATAGGGGCGGAGGAGCAGTACAGCGAACATCGGTGCCAACACCGGGCATCTGTATTCATGAGTCAGCAGCGCCACGGAGGACGACGGTATCAGAGATAACAGCACCAGTTCGACATCAGCAGTCGAGGAACCAGCAGCAGCACCAGGGGGCGCCCATTGGATGTACTTACTGCGGTAAGGCAGGGCATACTAGGGATGTGTGTTGTTCAGCTAATGGGTTGTGCATGAGGTGTGGCAGTCCAGACAACAGGATTGCCAATTATCCTATAATGCAGAGGCCAGGAGGGCCAGTTCAGCAGTTTTCGGCGTTGCCAGCTCCGAGGGCAGCACCGAACAGAGGACCAGCATTGGTCGTAAGGCCGCTAGCCCAGCGTCTACCGACGCAGGCTCAGATGTTTCGCCAGGCACAGAACCAGGGAGGCCAGCAGAGGCCACAGCAACAGCATGGACAAGGAATACAGCTGCAGGGAGCTCAGCAAGGCCAGGGCCAGGCCTTCACCTTATCACTGGAGGATGCACTAGCTTCAGGCGACGTGATTATAGGTAATGTTTTTGTTACCTCTTTTCCTGCAGTAGTATTGTTTGATTCGGGGGCTACCCACTCTTTTATATCTGTACGATTTGCGACACGTATTGGATTGGAGTTTGAGACATTGTCAGAGAGGATGAAAATACTCACTGGTAATAGGCTCGTAGGAGTTAACAGAGTGTGCTTAGCGTGTCCGGTCATAGTGTGTGGGCGATTATTACTCGCATCTTTGATTGAGTTTCCTATGGAAAACTTTGACGTTGTCCTAGGCATGGACTGGTTGAGAGACAGCCATGCGACGATAGATTGTCGAGGAGGTAGGGTAGTATTTAATGTACCTGACGTTGAGGAGTTCGTCTTTGTTCGATCATTGGAGGATCGACCCAAGGGCATTGTTGCAGAAGCATTGGCAGAGCATGAGCAGATTTCAAGAGTGGTCAGAGAGTTTCTTGATGTATTTTCACATGAGCTTCCTGGTTTACCATCGATGAGAGATGTGGAGTTTTGCATTGAATTAAATCCTGGAACGGAGCCTAAGGTCGGCAGAGTTTACAGGATGTCGCAGTCAGAGTTGGACAAGTTGTACCAGCATAAAGAAGAACTGAAGGCGAAGCAGTTTATTCGAGACAGTAAATCGCCCTGGACAGCACCGATGATTTTATACCCAAGAAGGATGGATCAATGCAAATGTGCATTGATTACCGACAGTCGAATGCAGTAACAGTAAAGAACAAGTATCCGTTACCAAGGATTGATGACTTGTTTGATCAGTTGAGTAAGGCCTGTGTCTTCTCTAATATTGATCTTCGATCCGGATATTATCAAGTGAGGGTCCGGGAGCAGGACATACCCAAGACACCATTCAGATCGCGATATGGATATTATGAGTTTCTAGTAATGCTATTTGGACTAACTAATGCCCCAGCAGTATTCATGGATTTGATGAATCGCATTTTTATGCGCTATTTGGATAAGTTTGTAGTAGTGTTCATAGACGACATTCTCATCTATTCCAGCAATGAAGAAGAGCATGAGAAACATCTTCGGACAGTTTTACAGACCTTGATGGAGCATCAACTTTATGCAAAGCTTGGTAAATGTGAGTTTTGGTTGGATCATATTTTGTTCCTGGGACACATTATTTCTGGAGCAGGAGTGTCAGTAGATCCGAAGAAGGTTAAGGCAGTAGTGAATTGGCCAGTTTTAAAAACGGTAGCAGAAGTGCGTAGTTTCTTGGGATTGGCAGGTTATTACAAGAGGTTCATGGCAGACTTCGCCAGGATTTCGGCACCCTTGACGCATTTGACGTATAAGGATGTAGAGTTTGTTTGGTCAGCTGAGTGTCAGACATCATATGAAGAATTGAAGAAGAGATTAATCTCAGCCATGATGTTGACACTTCCAGTAGGATTGGGAGGGTTTACAGTGTATTGTGACGCATCCGGGAAGGGACTTGGATGTGTATTGATTCAGCATGGTAAGGTGATAGCATATGCATCTCGACAGCTTCGAGATCATGAGAAGAACTATCCGACCCACGACCTAGAATTAGCAGCAGTGGTGTTTTCGCTTAAGTTATGGAGGCATTATTTATATAGGGATCGAGTAGAAATTTACACTGATCATAAGACCTTAAAATATGTATTCACCCAGACAGACCTGAACATGAGACAGAAGATGATTGGAATTACTGAAGGACTTCGATGTGAATCTTCAGTATCATCCAGGCAAGGCGAATGTGGTAGCAGATGTCTTGAGCAGGAGGGGTGGCGCATTCATTTTAACCTCGCAGAGGCATATTTTGGAAGATCTTCAGGAAATGGAAATTGAAGTGATTTTGCCACAAGATACAGGAGTTATGGCCGATTTGCAGATTCAGTCTACTTTAGTAGAGAGGATCAGAGCAGCCCAGGCAGAGGATCCGTGGATCCAGAAGCTTCGATCAGAATGTGAATCAGGTCTAAGAAAGGAGTTAGTAATCCATGAGAATGGTACGCTTAGGTTCGAAAACCGTCTTTGTGTACCAGGTGGAGACCTTCGACAGAAAGTTATGTCAGAGGCTCATAGTTCTCCTTATTTCATCCATCTCGGAGGCACAAAGATGTACCAGGATATAAAGCAACACTTTGGTAGAGGGAGATAGCGAGGTATGTTTCTAAATGTTTGGTATATCAGTAAGTGAAGGAGGAGCAGCAGAGACCAGCAGGATTTTTACAGCCGCTTCCTATTTCGAAGTGGAAGTGGGAGCACATCACAATGGACTTTATGATCGATTTACCTAGATCTCTGATCGGTCAAAATACAGTTTGGGTAATCGTGGATCGGCTCACGAAGGTTGCTCATTTTTTTCCTTTCAGAGTAGGGCAGTCTACTGAGCAGTTGGCAGAAATATATATGAAGCAGATTGTGAGATAGCATGGTGTTCCAGTCAGCATAGTATCAGATCGAGACACACGGTTCACCTCTCACTTTTGGCGAAGTTTGCATCAAAATTTGGGTACCAAGTTGAGGCTTAGTATAGCCTATCATCTGCAAACGGACGGACAGTCAGAGAGAGCCATTCAGACATTGGAAGATATGTTACAGGCTTGTACTTTAGACTTCGGTAGAACTTGGAAAGATCATCTTCATTTAGTAGAGTTCTCTTACAATAATAGTTATCAGACAAGTATACAGATGAAACCGTTTGAAGCATTATATGGAAGGAAATGCAGGTCCCCTCTGGCATGGGACGATATGGGAGAACAAAAATTATTGGGAGCAGAGATGATCACGCAGACCGTAGAAACAGTCAAGTTGATCAGAGAGCGGCTTCGAGTTGCACATGACAGACACCGACACTGGGCAGATCAGCATCGTAGGCCTCTAGAGTTTGGTGTAGGTGATCAAGTGTTTCTGTAAATTTTGCCTACTCGGGGTATCATTAGAATTGGAACTCAAGGAAAGCTTAGTCCGAGATACGTTGGTCCATTTGATATTCTCGCTCGGGTAGGCGATGTTGCTTATCGTCTTGTCCTTTCGCCTTCGCTACGTGATATACATAATGTGTTTTATGTATCTCAGTTGCGTAGGTATGTTCCGGATCCGAGTCACATCCTCGATCATTTTGAGCTGGTCGTCGGTACCGACCTGACTTACGAGGAGCAACCCGTATCCATTTTGGATAGGCGAGAGAAGGTGCTCAAGAACCGGATTATTAATCTTGTCCACATCGCTTGGGGCCATCACTCACCAGGGGAGTCGACATGGGAGCGCGAGGACGAGATTATATCTCGATATTCGTACTTGTTCGACTCAGAAGGTATATTTATCCTTATGCCTTTGTAATATATTTTTCTGTTTTTATTGCACCCAGTAGGGTGGATGATTGTTCCCTAATGCCTGTTAAAATTGATGAGATTGCATGCATAGTTAGTCTTGTGATTAGTATCTTGCTTGCTGTAGAAGCATAGAAAAGAAGGGAATTTTCTATGCGGCTTGAAATCAACATGGAGCCTCATGCGGCTCAAAATCCAGAAGGTTTCATGCGGCTCAAAATCCAGAAGGCTTCATGCGGCTCAAAACCCAGAGAGCCTCATGCGGCTCAAAATCCAGAAGGCTTCATGCGGCTCAAAACCCAGAAGGCTTCATGCGACTCAAAACCCAGAAAGCTTCATGCAGCCCAAAACCCACGGAGAGCCTTATGCGGTTCAAAATCAGCCTAAGCATTAAATGCCTCCTCATGTAGATGGCCATAATTACTCTGACACAAAGGTGATAGCTCTGACAAAGATGACAGCTCTGACATAAAGATAAGACGTGACGTGTTCCTAAAAAGACGAGAAAATTATCATGATATCCGGCACAGTTTACGAACCAAAGGAAACTCTTCATGCGGATCGCTCATGAGACACTCCTTATGCGGCTCAGTCATGAGACACCTCTCATGCGGCTCGATCATGAGACATTCTTCATGAGGCTCGGTCATGAGATGTCCTTCATGCGGATCGGTTATGAGACGTCCTTCATGCGGCTCGGCCATGAGACGTCCTTCATGCGGCTCGGTTATGAGACGTCCTTCATGCGGTTCGGTCATGAGACATTCTTCATGCGGCTCGGTTATGAGACAGTCATATACGGCTCAGCCCAGATACATCCTTCATGTGGCTCGCCACAGAATAGTAGTTGAGACACGTGGCAGAGATTGACCAAGTCTTGACAGTTCAGATTTACTGTAACAAACAGATCACGATCAATCTCAACCAACCCCCAGATGTCCACTATAAACCGGGTCTCGAGGCACAGCTACAACAATGTGGCCCAAAATTTGCCACGTGGCCGTACATCATATTCCTCATAAATTCTAATAAATAGCAAGGTGCTATTCCCTTGCAAGTAGACACACACACACACAGAGAGGCATAAAAGAGGAATCAAAATGCAGACGGCGTTCGGACTTAGCCTTGCAACGGCTGCTCGAAGGCTCGCTCGGTCGAGGCAAACTCCTCGCTCATGTGGGATAGTTTCGATGAACTTGCCTCATCTTAGCCTTCACTTAATAACTAGCATGATTTCAACTTGCACAAGTTAAGCTTAATAATAAAAGAGGCGCATCCACATAGCTAAGGGAATAATTCCGAATGTTCAAAATGTCTTAGAACATGGAAAATGGTCCCATAGTCTGCTTAGAAGTCGGCTCAGCGTGCTTTCAAAATGACACTCGATCCTTTGTCCCGTGACTTAGGAGAAAGAAGTTGGCCTAAGTTGCTAAGTTGCCCCGACACTCGAATAAGCCTAAGCCATAGGCGTCGCCCGTACGAATGCTTGATAAAGCATGCACGGTCCCATCGTTTTGTTCCGACACCCGAATTAGCCTAAGTCATAGGTGTCGCCCGCGTGAATGCTTGATAAAGCATACACGGTCCCGTCGTCCAAGGCTTGGCATAGCCTTCGCATGTCCCGTGTGTTAAGTCGTCTTGCACGGCATGTTTTCTCGATACGAAGCTCGGCATAGCCTTTGCTCGTCGAGTCGTTGCCCGAATAAGTTAGACAAGAGTTGTGTTGGGCTATCAAAGCCATTTCTAGCACGGTCCCGCTCTATCTGCCGTTGTCAAGTCGCGTAGTCCCTCGAGAATAAGGCTCGTCGTATAAAGTATATGACTTGAACGATAGCGTCGCCTAGAGAGCCAGGCCTTTCTAAGGCACGAGCCACGGTCGATTTAGTAAAAAGCATACCACGGACAAAGGAAGTCCATGCGACTGGTTGTCGTCGAGATCGGTCCCGCTACTTGGGAGTCTCGCTATGTCTCGACAAGGAAACACACGAGATCGGTCCCGCTACTTGGAAGTCTCGATAAGTCTCGCACATAAGATTGGTCCCGCTACTTGGGAGTCTCTTTAAGTCTCGATAAGTCTGGATAGGGAATCACGCAAGATCGATCCCGCTACTTGGGAGTCTCGATAGAAGTTGGAAAGCATGATCATGTTAAGTAAGGACGTGGTAGATCGAGTTGAGTATGCATGGTCATTGGACAACTTGTCGACAAGGTGTAGTCTTCTCGAATGATCGTCGGGGTACTGGGATCATGTCGGCCCGGGAGAAGCGAGGTGGCTCACGGTAGGATGTTGGATAACCGCATGGGAGAAACTTAGCACTTCCGGGGCTAGCTACCCACGGAGGGACGAGCCGATATCTCGAGCCGAGTCTAAGATAGCTTGACATTGCTAGTGACCACTCATATAGATGTGTCGGCAAGAGCGGCTAACCGCGTGTATGCCTTTGGATTGCGTCGAGTACTAGTAAGTTATGAGTTGGGTTATCAAGTCATGCTTACTGCAAGCACAAGTCTTGAGTCGGCACGGGTTAGGGTGTGCACGGTTGCATCACCAATCTAGAGCCTAAGAGATGGCTGTAGCAAGGATACGTGCTTCGGCATGAATGTGGTCTCGTCTTGAGTTAAAGTCAGGAAGGGCCGTAAGGCAACTTAGTTAAGTCTGGTTGGTACTTGCGAGGCCCGGTCTCAATCTTGATGCACGAATAAGTCTAAGCAAGGTCTAGAGGCACGACCTGCATGAGTCGTCCCCTTGACGTCATTGGCACGAGAATTGGTCTAGAGGCACTTGAGTTTAAGTAAAAGTCTTGGCACGGCCGAGTTTGCATAAAGTTGCTCTTCGGCGAAGCACTGTCTCGAATACGTTGAAGTCACGAATAGAGTATGACACGACCCTGCCGTCCCGAGTTGAAGTTCGGTCAAGTATATAAGCGATGAGGCACTGTCTCGATCGTAATACATGTTGGTATTATAGCACGACCATGTCATGGCACATCAGTTTGGTCAGACGTCTTATCCTAAAACTAATCCTAAGGCAAGACTAGAAAGACAATCGTAAAGGGATTTGTATTGTACAAAAGTAAATGAACGTGTCGATTTTGTATGGGTGGGCAAGAAGCTCACTCCACCAGTACAGTTGAGTACTGACACCCACATAGTCTTCATGTACAGGCACAGGTAGAAGCTCATGGCACGGAGCTCGCTTGGAAGCGTCGAGGCACGGAGTTCCTTGGCGAATCGAAGCGTGCGGCGCGTGAACTTAAGACCTATACAGGACATAATGCATGGATATTGCCTTCCGAAGCTTCCGCTGGCTCAAGCATTGTATCGAGAGATGAGAGAGAGCAGAGTGACTTGTAAAATGAGAGAAAAGTGAACACGAGAGACTTGTAATCATGGCCTTGCGCCTATTATAATCTGATTATTCAATATCAATAAAGAGTTCTTTTGAATAACTTGTGTTTTGCCTTTAAATTTCTGCTGCATGTTCAATGTTTCTGCTTGGGACTTCTGTGCGACGACCCCGTTGCAGCCGCTAAAATTGGCCGTTTTGAAACTGCCTTGCACGAGCGCAATCTAGGCTCGTGCGGCATCACGCCTTAGCGAAGACGATCGCTCCTACGGGAGCGGGACATGACATAATGGTATCAGAGCCCAGCTTTACGTCCTTGGACTTCATGTCGAATCACTCAGTTTTGAAAGCTCGTCGTCGTTAAAGAAGTGTGCGCTCTCTCTCAAATGTCCTGCGGCATATCCATACAATAAGTCTAAATATTTTCAAAAGCTCGTACAAGCGTTCAATCGAACGCATCGGTAGGCCATCGTCGAAATGCATCTGTAGGCCTTTGTGCCGAACGGTGTCAAACTTAACTTGATAGAAGAATACATGCTAAAGTTAGTTAGTCGCGTACGTACCTAACTAGCCTTGCATCGACATAACAATTGAGCATGCAAACTCGAATATAGTCTGCAAGGGATAGCTATGCACACGGCCTTTTGGCTAAGTTGTGCCGCGTGTCGTGCACCTCGACCTTTTGGTGCCAACGAGTCGCGAGCAATATGAAGTATCGCTCGGTCGAGAACGGAGGTACACTTAGAGTGTTTATCGATAGGAACGCTATCGAGCTAACGCTTAGGCGTACACGGAAGATTGTTCTAGATTTTGAGGAATAGTGCAAACGACTTAGTACGTCGATACGACGTGAGTGATTACGCTAGAGATTCGTCAAACGAATCTGAAAGATATTTTAGCGAATGACGCGAACATGATTGTGGACTAGATAGGATGGGTCGAATCCTGAGTGGTGTATAGTTTGTCTTGGAAATCATTCGAGCAAAAAATTGAGGATTACGAGTAGCAACGAGTATGTCGGCGAGGCGATGCGATCGTGCAAACCTTAGAACGCGTCACACTTAGTTTGTTGTGACTTCGAATGTCTCGAACGAGATATCGTTCGGACAACTTGTGAATGGGAAACGCGAGTTAGAAAGCGATTCGAATACGATGAATAAAAATGTATATCTTGATCGAGGAAATCTAGTAAATCACACGTACGATTTCGGATTGAGTTAAATAAAATGTGACTTAAGTTTTGGATAATGATCTTGAAAACCAGCTTGAGGAATAGCGATCGAACTTGATCTTGAATGTCGAGGAGATTGTAGAATATCCAACGCGGATAACAGCATCAGTGCACGACTCAGAGTTCATTGCAAAAAGGAAGATCGTCAGGTTACGTACATCATCGATGGTATTGAGGCGTATCAATGATCGATGTGCGATAACTCAGGAGTACTCTGATTCGAGGAATGACGATCGTACAAAATGTCATTGTTCCGATGGATGATATACTCGGGATATTGAAATGTGTCGAGGAAAAGATAGACTTGGTTCGAGAATTTTCTAGTTGAATGAATGACGGTCAAATTATCGAATTGAGATTTTGGCTTGGGTGAAAATAAAATGGTTGGATTTGCTTCGACGATAACCACAACATTGAAATTCTTGTCTTATACGAGCGCAACTCCAGCCTCGCACATGCGTCATGTTGATTAGGGCGATCATTCCACGTGAGCGCTGGTATGGTGATTCATACAGCGGGGTTGATCGAACTTGCACGGCATGGCAATCTGAATGCTTTGACTTGTGGTTTGACGCGAAGGTGGATTCGAAAATGACTCAGTGTGCTTGACGATTGAATTTGAGGATTGAGTAGGTCCAATCTGCGTATCGAGAATGAATTAGTCTAGACTCAAACAAGAGTTACGTCCCGATGAGAATGATTATTCCGCGGGAGCGTTGCATGGTGATTCATAAACCACCGTGGATGATCGAACTCGCATGAGATTGGGGTGCAACGTATTATCGAGCTAGATGATCTCGTGATCGAATATATAAATTGGTTAGAGTTGGTGAATTGAATAGATTCGAATATGCGCAACGCGTGCCTTGACGCGAATTAGGTGATCGTACTCGATGTTTAGAAATCTGAGTGATACGAGCTTGGATAGAAAACCCCGTACTACCGACTTTGGTTTGACCCTAGGATTGGGATCGGTGTTGGCATTATTATTGGGGAACTATGATTCCAATCCTGACATTTACTTAGCCTTGAAAAATGGCCTAGCGATTAGGCGAGACGTCCTGTTTCATGAGTTATCAATCGAAAGATTGATCTTGAGGATTGGCATGGATGGATTGTGTGAATCATGAATATATGAATACCCCTCATGAGATTCGGCTGACATACATATATTTCAGGGACGCCTGAGTATGTGCACGATGCGACTCGAGTGAGAACGACAAATTCTCTATCATACGGCTTGGCTGAATATATATATTTTGGAGACGCCTGGAATACGTGCACGATCCAACCAAGTGATACGTTGAGTTCAAGCAAGACTTGAGGAATGAAAGAGTGTCGAAGATCTTGAAATTGCGTTAAGGAAAGGATTGATACTAGTACGAGCGTGGCTCGGAATCAAAGAAAATGCATAGGCGGAGTGTGTACGATAAATTATGGCGTACCTTGCTCGACCGTTATAGTCCCGTGTCTGGGCACGAATAAGTCTTGGCCATAGAAATGGTAGGATGGCTTGCCTTCAGAAAAGTCTCGTGGACGAGACTTGTTCTGAGTGGTGTATGTTGTAGTGCCCCGCCCCGTAAAGTCAATAGGAGGAATCAAAATATCGACGACGTTCGGACTTAGCCTTGCAACAGCTGTTCGAAGGCTCGCTCGGTCGAGGCAAACTCCTCACTCAGGTGGGGTAGTTTCGATGAATTTACCTCATCTTAGCCTTCACTTAATAACTCGCATGATTTCAACTTGCACAAGTTAAGCTTAATAATAAAAGAGACGCATCCACATAGCTAAGAGAATAATCTCGACTGGTCGGAATGTCTTAGAACATGGAAAATGGTCCCAAGGTCTGCTTAGAAATCGGCTCAGCGTGCTTTCAAAATGACACTCGATCCTTTGTCCCGTGGCTTGGGAGAAGGATGTTGGCCTAAGTTGCTAAGTTGCCCCGACACTCGAATAAGCCTAAGCCATAGGTGTCGCCCGCACGAATGCTTGATAAAGCATGCACGGTCCCGTTGTTTTGTCCCGACACTCGAATTAGCCTAAGTCATAGACGTCGCCCGCGTGAATGCTTGATAAAGCATGCACGGTCCTGTCGTCCAAGGCTTGGCATAGCCTTCACATGTCCCATGGGTTAAGTCGTCTTGCACGGCTTGTAGCTTAAGTCTAGGCACCCGAAAACTTGGTTGTTCATGTCGAACGTGTGCACGACATGTTTCCTCGATGTGAAGCTCGGTGTAGCCTTTGCTCGTTGAGTCGTTGCCCGAATAAGTTAGACAAGAGTTGTGTTGGGCTATCAAAGCCATTTCTAGCACGGTCCCGCTCTATCTGTGGTTGTCAAGTCGCGTAGTCCCTCGAGAACAAGGCTCGTCGTATAAAGTATATGACTTGAGCGATAGCGTCGCCTAGAGAGCCAGGCCTGTCTAAGGCATGAGCCACGGTCGATTTAGTAAAAATTAAGATACGGACAAAGGAAGTTAACGCGACTGGTTGTCGCTGAGATCAGTCCCGCTACTTGGAGTCTCCCTATGTCTTGACAAGAAAACACACAAGATTGGTCCCGCAACTTGGGAGTCTCGATAAGTCTCGCACACGAGATCGGTCCCGCTACTTGGGAGTCTCGTTAAGTCTCGATAAGTCTGAATATAGAATCACGCGAGATCGGTCCCGCTACTTGGGAGTCTCGATAGAAGTTGGAAAGCATGGTCATGTTAAGGAAGGATGTGGTAGATCGAGTTGAGTATGCATGGTCATTGGACAACTTGTCGACAAGGTGTAATCTTTTCGAATGATCGTTGGGGCACTGGGATCATGTCAGCCCGGGAGAAGCAAGGTGGCTCACGGTAGGATGCTGGATAACCACATGGGAGATACTTGGCGCTTCCTGGGCTAGCTACCCACGGAGGAATGAGCCGATATCTCAAGCCGAGTCTAAGATAGCTTGACATTGCTAGTGACCACTCATATAGATGTGTCGGCAAGAGCGGCTAACCGCGTGTATGCCTTTGGATTGCGTCGAGTACTAGTAAGTTATGCGTTGGGTTATCAAGTCATGCTTATTGCAAGCACAAGTTTCGAGTCGACACGGGTTAGGGTGTGCACGGTTGCATCACCAATCTAGAGCCTAAGAGATGGTTGTAGCAAGGATACGTGCTTCGGCATGAATGTGGTCTCGTCTCGAGTTAAAGTCAGGAAGGGCCGTAAGGCAACTTGGCTAAGTCTGGTTGGTACTTGCAAGGCCCGACCTTAATCTTGATGCACGAATATGTCTAAGCAAGGTCTAGAGGCACGACCTGCACAAGTCGTCCCCTTGACGTCATTGGCACAAAAATTGGTCTAGAGGCACTTGAGTTTAAGTAAAAGTCTTGGCATGGCCGAGTTTGCATAAAGTTGATCCTCGGCGAAGCACTGTCTCGAATACGTTGAAGTTACAAATAGAGTATGGCATGACCCTGTCGTCCCGAGTTGAAGTTCGGTCAAGTACATAAACGATGAGGCACAGCCTCAATCGTAATATACGTTGGCATTATAGCACAACCATGTTATGGCACATCGGTTTGGTCAGACGTCTTGTCCTAAAACTGATTCTAAGGCAAGACTAGAAAGACAATCGTAAAGGGACTTGCATTGCACAAAAGTAAATAAACGTGTCAGTTTTGTATGGGTGGACGAGAAGCTCACTCCACCAGTACAGTTGAGTACTGACACCCATATAGTCTTCATGTGCAGGCACAGGTAGAAGCTCGTGGTACGGAGCTCGCTTGGATGTGTCGAGGTACGGAGTTCCTTGGCGAGTCGAAGCGAGCGGCCGCATAAACTCAAGACTTATACATGACATAATGTATGGACATTGCCTTCCAAAGCTTCCTCTGGTTTAAGCATTGTATCGAGAGATAAGAGAATGCAGAGTGACTTATAAAATGAGAGAAAAGTGAGCACGAGAGACTTGTAATCATGGCCTTGCGCCTATTGTAATCTGATTGTTCAATATCAATAAAGAGTTCTTTTGAATAACTTGTGTTTTGCCTTTAAATTTTTACTGTATGTTCAATATTTCTGCTTGGGACTTCTGTGCGACGACCCCGTTGCAGTCGCTGAAATCGGTCGTTATGAAACTGCCTTGCATAAGCGCAATCTAGGCTCGTAGGACATCATGCCTTAGCGAGGACGATCGCTCCTACGGGAGCAGGGCATGACAATTAGTCGCCGGGTTGTATGGTGTTGAAGTAACATTCTGAATTTGATGTTTGTCGCAAAATCGATAGAAGGCATGGCTTGCGAACTGCGGACCATTATCGTGAATGATCCTTTGAGGTAGCCCAAAGCGATAGATGACGTGATGCTTGACGAAGTTGATTACATTTGAAGTCTTCACTTCTGCAAGCGGAACAACTTCTGTCTATTTGGAGAAGTAGCCCGTAATTATGAGTATAAAGCGGTATCCTCTTGACGAAGGCGGGGTAATTGGACCAATGATATCCATTCCCCATGCCTCGAATGGCCAGGATGCCACCGTCGAATGTAGGAATTCGGATGGCTGGTGTATAAAATCTACGTGGACTTGACAAGCTTTACATTTTTTTGCATAGTCTATCGCATCTGCTACCATCGTAGGCCAGTAATAGCCCATCCAGCAAAGGCGGTCTTGTAATTTAGGACCAGGCTGATGGGCCCCGCAAACGCCGTCGTGAGCTTCGCGTACGGCTTCTTTGGCTTCCGTATTTGACAAACACCGGAGTAGTAATCCATCATAGGATCGTCGATACAGAATTTTTGTCTCTGTATCGTAGAAGAATCTGAGAGAACGTCTTCTAATAGAAGTGGCTTCTTTCGGATTTTTCGGCAAGATACCATAGACTACGAAGTCGATAAACGGAAGTCTCCAGTCCTGTGTTTCGTCGACCGTCAGGGCAGAATAACTCACAGCAAATTGCACGTTGTTCTTAGGACAAACCAATTCATGGAATATTACGTCAACCAAATGATGAGCATGATTTAGAACTGCCAGGGAAGCGGCAAGGCCCGCTAGGGCATCGGCTTCAATATTCTGGAGTCTGGAAACATGTTCTATAAAGAAGCCTTCTAAGGACGTAATGATGTCGATTTCTATTTGATGATAGGGGATCATGTCTTCATGGCGAACTTCATATGAATCCCGGATCTGATTAACGATTAACTGTGAATCGCCATATGCTTCCAGGTATTCTACCCCCAGTTCCTTTGTAAGTCAAAGACCGATAACTAAGGCGTTGTACTCGGCCACGTTGTTTGAACAAGGTTTCGTGAGGGAGTATTCCCGATTGATCACCAACCCAGAGGGAGAAATTAGTACCACTCCGACTCCAACGACGATATTGCCCTTGGGCCCGGTTCTTGAAGCACCGTCGAAGAACATTCGCCAGACGGTGTAATGGGAAGCCATATTTGAATTGGCGACCTCGTTTGGGATCTCTTAATATATTCTGGTTGTTTTTGAACCTGGATGGGCAGCTAAAAAGTCTGCCAAAGTTTGACCTTTAACAGCCTTCTGCGGGACGAAGATCATATCATAGGGGGACAGTAGTATCGCCCAGGTAGCGAGACGAGAGCTGAGCGCACCTGGTTTGGTCATGAGGATCCTGAGGGGGTTGACTCATGATATAACATGGATGGTCTGTCCCGTAACATAGTATCGCGTCTTTTGAGTGGCGAACACCAAAGCGAGGCACTCCTTCTCTACGGCGGTGTATCTATGGTCAGGTCGTATCATCATTCGACTGAGGTAATAGATAGCTTGTTCATGCCCCGCTTTATTGTTTTGTGCTAGTATAGCACCGAGGGAATGCTCCATCGCTCGCACGTAAAGGAAAAACGACTTTCCAGCAACCGGGGCCACCAGGACTGGAGGTTTCAATCGATATTCTTTAATATTGTCAAAGGCACGTTGGCACTCTTCATCCCATACGAAGGAGATGCCTTTCTTTATGAGGGGTGTGAATGGTTGACATCGTCCGGAGAGGTTAGAGATAAACCTCCTGATATAAGCTAGTCTACCTTGAAGGCCTCTGAGCTCACGGAGATTTCTCGGAGGACCCATATCTATGATTGTCTTTGTTTTCTTAGGGTCTATATGGATACCCTGGGAGGTAATGACAAAACCCAAGAATTTTCTACTGGATACGCCCAAGAAGGATTTGGTGGAATTTATCTTTAAATTGTGTGCTCGCATCAGGTCGAATACTGTCGTCAGATCGTGCAGGTGATCTTCCTTAGAGCAGCTTTTGACGGCGATATCGTCGACGTAACATTCTACTGTCTTACGCAGGTGGTATCTGAAGATGACACCCATGGCTCATTGATATGTAGTACCGACATTCTTTAAACCAAAGGGCATGACTGTGTAGCAGTACACTCCAATCGGCATTCGAAATGATGTATGCTTTTCATCGTCAGAAAATATCTTAATTTGGTTGTATCCTGAGAAGCCATCCATGAACGACATGCGCTCAAAGCCACATGTGTTGTCAATCATTATGTCCGTAATAGGAAGAGGGAACTCATCTTTGGAACATGTTTCGTTCAGATTTCGAAAGTCGATACAAATTCGGATCTTCCCATTCTTCTTGAGTATCGGTACTATGTTGGCTAGCCAGCGGCTTTATCCGTGAGGAACAACATCCAGACTGGGTAGATAACATAGTACCGATCCTCAAGAAGCCGCTGGCTATTAGCTTGTTGACCTCAACTTCGATAAAATTCATGATATCCGGGCGAAACCGTCGTTGCTGCTGCTTGACCGACTTGGCGTCCGGATGAATGTTGAGCTTATGGAGTGAAATCTCGAGGTTTAGCCCTAGCATGTCATTATAACTCCAGGCGAATACGTCGATATACGCTCTGACGAGTTGTAATAGCGACTCCCGCTCTTCGTCTGTCATACTTTTGCTAACGAAGATTGGTTTTGGAGAGGATTCATCGCCGAGGTCAACTTGCATAATCTCATCTTTGGTAGGGGTATCCTTTTGTTCGAAATGCTTCTCCCATTGCGCATCTAGCTGTTGGACCCAAGGTTCTAACTCAAGAAGTTCGGGTATGTCTTTATCTTCTTCGTAGGCGTCAGCAAATGCCTTATTGACAGACCAAGTTTGCCTGAGTACGTCCCCGATGTTGATATCTGAATCGGAAGTGGATGATCCGATCGAATGTGAATGCCATTCACATTCCTCATCCGAGCTCTCGGGAGTTGTTGCAGGTGTAGCATAGCCTAGACCATGTCTGGTCTTGCTGTAATAATCCCGTAGTTTTCCAGTCGGGACTGGCAATTGCAAAGGTAATCGTCGGCCGATGCCGTAGTTCAAGCCTGGTGTAGTCTCCATATCATACTCATGTTTTTGCATAAGGTAGTTGGATTGGGAACTATACAGATAAAGCGGCAGTCTTCCGGTGTCGGGTTCGAGATCGACTTCTTCTGGCCTGAAGGACTGTTGATCATTCTTTCGGCCGAAGATGATTGGATGATCCTCTTCCATGACTATGAAGCAAGCACCTTCCACGGGAGTAAGTTGGTTCGTGGTATAGACATTTGTCAATTGTGTGTGTGAGTTGACGCATATACCGTGTTCCGTTGCATACATTATACGGAGCTTGTTAAGCTCGAGGTAGTTCAAAGATAACCCTTTATTGATAAAATAAGGTATCTTCTCTGACGGTATTACATCATTGGCAGAGGGAACATCAATGTGCGTAGCCATATATTGGCTAGCTCTAGCTCCTATTCAGCCACCCCCTGCATTATTGAAGATTGGGAGGATGACCTGGACAGCTTGATCATCAAGGGTTCTACTTGTGGTGCTGGACGTGGGGTCGTTGACTCACTAGCGATCCTTGGCTCAGTGCTGGGCTGTCGATTTGTCCTGGGGAGACGAATGACCATCGGCTTAACAGAAGGATTTATCTCTTCTGATTGTTGTTGGCCGGCTCATGGCAGTCTGATTGTCATTGGCTCTACAGTGGGTCTCGGCCTCTGGCTAGTCCTTGGGAGTCGGATAACCATTTGCTCCTCTTGTGCAGTGAGCACCGGTAGACTGATTACTTCTTTACGCAGAGTGGCTACAAGAGATACAGTTCTACTTGGTTTGCGGGCCTGGAGATGGATCCTCAGAGGTTCTTCTGATCCCATTGTAGCCTCTGTTTGATCTTGAGCATTCTCTTCAATCATGTGCTTTCTTGATTTCTCGTACAAGCGGACATTCGAATAGTAGGATTCAACCCCTTTGAAGGGATCGACGTCGGCGAACTCCGTTCTTACGAAGCCATGTTTGTCGACATATTTGAAGCACTGGTGCAATGTGGATGGCACGATCATATAATCGTATATCCAAGGATGCCCCAGAAGAATGTTGTAGGACGTATCTGCGTATATGACGTAGCAAGTCACTTCCCACTGAAGGTTGCCAATTTGGCATTTCAGGTAAATCTTCTCAATAGGATAGCTTCTCCCTAAATTGAAACCGCTGATGGCGGTGTTGGTAGGTGTCAGCCGATGCATAGGGATGCGCAGGAGGTGAAGCAAGCTTTTCGGAATGATACTTATTAAAGAACCGGGATCAATGTGCATCCGATCTACTTTGATGTCGTCGATGTATCCAGTGTAATACAGAGGGCGATCGTGCAGGTTGGTCTTGATGAGCATATCCTGCAGAGTGAATACGATGTTGGGCATTGAACCCATACAGTTACTATCCTGGAAACCTTCTGACGAGCTCTCCCCTGTAAGCTTGACCTGAGCCAAATAAGCGTCAGCATTCTAGAGTGCTTCACTCAGTGCTATACAAATATTCTTGGAGAGCCTCAAGAGCTCATATAATGACAATTTTACTGGTGTGTTGGCCAATTGTGCCAGGATATCAAAATTGTATGGCCTCTCCAGCCCCTGAGGTGCATCTTTACGGATCGGCTTGTCGAAGCGAGTCTCCTTTGGCTTAGGCTTGTCGGTTGATGGAGGCTGAGAAGGTCCTGGGGCATCAGTAGTGGCCGGCTGACGATCTTCAACCGAGTTACCCGGTATGGGTTGAGATTGTGCACCGGACCGGGTGACGACAGCTGTTGCTTCTTCAGTTTCGACTGAGATTGTATGGTAAGACCTAGCCTTCCCATCCTTCTTTTTGTCGGTGGAGGATGATGCTGACTGGATTACTTCAGGCACCAAGTCCGGGTGGACCCACATGACCTCCCCTCGTGACGTGGTGAGGGGCACCAGTCCAGTCGTCTGGTCTCGGGAAGGTGGAAGATTAGTGACCTCCATTATTATCTGGGAGATGGGTACGATGCCATCTTGAGTCCTCGTTGGAGGAAAGCTACCGAATTGGACCGACACTATATTGGCAGCCATGGTTACCTTTTCAAAATTAATGGACAGAGCCTTGGAATCGATGAGGTTACGGATATACCGCTTCAATTGGAAGCAGTCCCGAGTAGCGTGGTGGACGTAGCGGTAGAAGTGACAGTACTTCAGGTTCTCCATCTCTGCAGGTCGAGGTTCACGTCTCGGTAGAGGGAGCTGAATTCTACCCCTTGCAAGAGCATGTCAAAGATGGGCTCGACATGGCTATCCTCGAAGGAGTAGGTCACCTGAGGCCACTGTTTCTCTACCTGCTTTGGTTCAGGCTTCTGGGCTGTATCGGCAACCATAGCCTATTTGCCTTTTGTGTCCCGGTTATTAGAGGAACTACCGCCTTTGTTGTTGTTGGTATTAGGGCATTTTCCCTTATCCTCTCCATCCGAGATATGCAACCCCAGTTGGCGAGCCTTCTTCAATTTTGCTTCTGCGTTAGTGGCGCTGATGATGAAGGCCTTCCAGTCTTTAAATTGATCTTCGCCCATCCAGAGGCTGATTGTGGGAAGCAGCCTCTTTTGGCAAATCTAAATTAAAAAGGAGTCCGGGTTACCAGAGGGTAATATTATCGCGGTTTGGCGAAATCGCTCGATGTAATTCCTTGTCAGTTCTTTTTCTCCTTGAACAACGTCCATGAGGTTTGACATTGTCACATCTTGTCCCACCTCGTAGAACCTTTCCAAGAACATATGTTTGAAGTCGGCAAAGGAATGGATGCAGTTATCCGACAGGTTACGGTACCAATCGAAAGTGACCCTCTCCAATGCCCCGATGAACAATCGCATGAGGATGGCATCGTCATGTGGCAGATGGTCTGTTGTGACCTAGAAGTAGGTCATATACCGGCTTGCAGAAGTCTTCCCGTCATAGGGATTGATATTGAATGGTTTGTATCGTGGATGGAAGGGGACATCTCTCCATGCAACGGGATACGGCTATCGTATCCTGAGATCCTAAGAGAATTCTCGGGCGTAAAACATTGCACGGAGCTCCTGGACTTCTTTTTTCGCCTCCCTAGCTTCTTCTGCAGCAGTGGGAGCCGATATTCCGGGTGGATCGTTGCCCGGGGTTGGCGCGGTCGTATTTGAGTCCGCATTGACGGCAGAACCCAAGTTCGTTTGACCATGTGTCCTTGCTTGTAGAGCCGGTAGGGCAGCCTTGATTTCGTCCACTGACTTAACCAAGGTTTGGAGTATAGCCTCAAGAGTGTCGAGGCACTACCGATCACTGGGACCGTCTTGTTCGTTCTCAGTCATGAATACCGTCCTCACATGAGGAGACATGGAAGAAACTGTAGAAGACGTGCCCTCCGATTCATACCGTCATATAGAGAATTCGTCGAGGTATGTGGGAATATTCTGTTTTGGTTCGGACTCGAAGGAGGTGCTACCCCCTGTATGGGAGGTCGCCTCGTCTTGGCACCTGTGGATGTTTTCAGGGACGTCTAAGCCTGTTAGATCTGTTGGAGGGATTGCTTCCCCTGGTTCTTCTTCTTGAAACGTTGAATTGTTATGGATGTTTCGAGGAGTGCTACCCCCATCTCCAACTACCCCCAGGGATGTAGATGACGAATCTCTAAGTGATGAAGATTTCGTCTTTGAGCGGGTACCTTAATAAATCCCTCCTGTGACTGCTGTGGACAACCCCCTAGATGAGAGTTTCTTGGCCGTACTGGTTAAGATTGTCGGGCTGGAGGTATTTATTTTCTTCCCTCCCTTGCCGGTAAGGACCTTCCGGGTAGAATTACTGGAGGCGAAAGGAAGCGCCTCGTCTTCCGAGCTTTGTTGTAGGACCGGTCATGGCTGCTGCAGTCGTTGGAAGATGAACTGCCGGTCCTCTTGCACTGCTGTCTTGTTACAGCAGTAATTGACAATGACTTGAGTGTAGTGACGTCCATGGAAGGACTCTTTGTACACCAAGGTTTCATCTCTTTCCTTGATCTTGTGGAGGATCACATCTCGCAAGTCAAGGATATCTCGATCAACCTCTGTACTCACTTTATGGGCCCGAGAATCCCGAGCATATGAGTGCGTAGGTGTCATGGTTGCTCCCTGATATGGGGCTCGTAAAAGCACTTGCCCTCGATCATTGTTGGGAGACTTTTGAGAATCACCCTGTCCGTTTGCCGCCGGGGTCTGGACACGGGCGGTTCTGTACAACTTTCCATCAGAGGCCCGCATAACAGTTAGTGGGGCTCTCTGATGGTCAGTAGTTGGGACAGCTGACTGAGCTCGACGAGCCCGTGCTGTCCTGGACTTCTTCGCTCTAGCACCCGAGGGTGCCTAGTAGGAAGAGTCCAAGCTGTGCCGCATAGAATCTGGCACATACTCATTGGAGCTTTTGAGGTCAGGCCTGCATGAGCGGCGTCGAAGACTAAACCCGAGCCGCATAGAGCGGATGGTCGACGGCTGGGATTGGATGCCTCATAGGCATTCTCCCTGCGGTTGAGATTAGTGGCCGCATATGCATTCTTCCTGCGGTTGGGATTGGTGGCCGCATATACATTCTCCCTGCGGCTGGGATTGCTGGTCGCATATGCATTCTTCCTGCGGCCCGCACCCTTATGCGGCTTCTTCTTGGACCGCATGGAGTTCCCATTTGCCCCCGCAAGTCCAGCATCGTAGTGTTTTTCTTTGCTGGACTTGGGGATAGCAGGGTCCTCTGCGGCCTGAAGTGGGGCCACATGTGAGTCTTCTTCGCCGTGTTGAGCAGCAGAAAAAGCTTGTTTCAGAGCTTGGGGAGAGGCAACGGTTTTGGGCCTCCATGCCCTGCGGGACTTCTTCGGGCTGGCTCACTTCTGGATTGGGCTAGCGCTCCCTTCGGAGAGCATCTTTTTGAACGCTTGCTGGTCGAAACGAACAACAAGCATTTGTTGTGTGGAGCCAAGTTTGGCTGCGTCCGATTGCGTCACCAACTTCTCAGCAGTGGAGAAGTTAGTCCCCAGCAGAGTCGCCATCGTGTTTGCCATTGATTGTCGTAGAACAAAATAATTTTATAGGAGGACTGAACTTGACTCACAATTACAAACTCGCTTGTACAAAAGAGAACCTAGGAACAAAACCTAGGAAAAGTAATCTAAGTACAATTGTTTAGTTTTGATTCTGGAGGGTGACGGTAGAGGCTCGAAAAAGTGCTATCAACTCTGTCTTACTCCTTGGACGATCGAACGCAACCTCGGCTCCGGTGAAGAAATGCTTTCTGAAGACACGAGGGGAAGAGTCTGCTTCTGAGCTTTATGTACTCTCTTGTGCGCCTCTCTCTGTGTGTGTGTGTCTGCTTGTAAGGGAATAATACCTTACTATTTATAGAAATTCATGAGGAATGGGATGTACGGCCACGTGGCAAATTTTGGGCCATATTGTTGTAACTGTGCCTCGAGACTCGGTTTATAGTGGACAGCTGGGGGTTGGTTGAGATTCATCGTGATCTGTTTGTTGCAGTAAATTTGAACTGTCAAGACTTGGTCAATCTCTGCCACGTGTCTCAACTACTATTCTGTGGCGAGCCGTATGAAGGATGTATCCTGGCTGAGCCGCATAGGACTGTCTCATAACCGAGTCGCATGAAGAATGTCTCATGACCGAGCCGCATAAAGGACGTCTCATAACTGAGCCGCATGAAGGACGTCTCATGGCCGAGCCGCATGAAGGACGCCTCATAACCGAGCCGCATGAAGGACGTCTCATGACCGAGCCGCATGAAGAATGTCTCATGATCGAGTCGCATGAGAGGTGTCTCATGACTGAGCCGCATAAGGAGTGTTTCATGAGCGATCCGCATGAAGAGTTTCCTTTGGTTCGTGAACTGTGCCGAATATCATGATAATTTTCTCATCTTTTTAGGAACACATCACATCCTATCTTTATGTCAGAGCTGTCATCTTTGTCAGAGCTGTCATCTTTGTCAGAGCTGTCACCTTTGTGTCTGAGTAATTATGACCAGCTGCATGAGGAGACATTTAATGCTTAGGCTGATTTCAAAGTGCATAAGGCTCTCCGTGGGTTTTGGGCCGCATGAAGCCTTCTGGGTTTTGAGCCGCATGAAGCCTTCTGGGTTTTGAGCCGCATGAAGCCTTCTGGGTTTTGAGTCGCATGAAGCCTTCTAGTTTTGAGCCGCATGAAGCCTTCTGGGTTTTGAGCCACATGAAGCCTTCTGGGTTTTGAGCCGCATGAGGCTCCATGTTGATTTCAAGCTGCATAAAAAATCCTTTTCTTTTCCATGCTTCTACACTTCCTTTAATTTCTCTATCATGTCTTGGCAAAAATTTCGAGGACAAAATTTTTCTAAGAAGGGTAGAGATGTCACTCCCCGATCCTGATATACATATTCTTTCATGAATTCTATACATGGTATCCTGTATTTAGCATGTGCATAATTCTATTTATTATTTATTAATGGTTGCATGTAGCCTTTAAGCATGTCATTAGTGGAATGGTTAGAGCATATTTAGAGATTAGGGTTTTCTTAAGCCAACCCAACCCTACTATATATATTCTCTTCCTTTTTTCTCTCCTCATAACCTTTCATTCATTTTCCTCAACCACCACCATTAGGCAAGTACAACTAGCTCAAAAGTGGAGATTTGTGCATTTTTTATCCTTGATTTTTTCTTTGATATTATTTGTCTATATTGTTCTTCTCATCATCTTCTACAAGTTTAGTACTTGGTATTTTTCAGTTTTGATGGATGGATTCTTGTGGATCTAAGTTTATGTCATTTTCGGTTTTTCTTGGTTTTGATTTATTAAACTTGTTTGTTTTCAAAATCTAGTTGTTCCATGTGGTAGAACATTTTATTTTACCCAAATTTAACCTTTGAAAAGTTAGATTTTGTTTTGTTTTGGCCGAATTGTACAAGTTTGAAGTTTATGGGTTCCCTGGCCATCATTCTCGGATTTTGGAGAAGATGAGCAGTTTGGCCGTATGCAGTTTGGCCGCATGTAGTCTGGCCACATGCAGTTTGGTCGCATGCTGTTTGGCCGCATGCAGTCTTTGGCCGTATTAGTCTTTGGTCGCATTAGTCTTTGGTCGCATTAATCTGGCCGCATAAGTTTGGCCGCATGCAGTTTGGCCGCATAAGTATGATCGTATGAGTTTTTGGCCGCACAAGTCTGGCCGCATGAGTCTTTGGCCGCATGCAGTCTGGCCGCATGAGTCTTTGGCCGCATAAGTTTGGCCAGATGAGTCTTTGGTCGCATGAGTCTGGCCGCATGAGTCTTTGGCCGCATGCAGTCTGGCCGCATGAGTCTTTGGCCGTATGATGGCCGTATGAGTCTTTGGCCGCATGAGTTTGGCCGCGTAAGTCCATGGCCGCATAAGTCTGGCCGCATTAGTCTTTGGCCGCATGAGTCTGGCCGCATGAGTTTGGCCGCATGCAGTCTGGCCGCATGAGTCTGGCCGTATGAGTCTTTGGCCGCATGAATCTGGCCGTATGACCCCTTGGCCGCATGCGTCCTGCGGACCGCATGTGTCCCGCAGACCGCATGAACCCTCGGCCGCATGCGTCCTTGTGTCTTGGTCCTCATTCCCGATCTGACTACCTATGCGAGTGCTGGATAAACCTATATGTGTAATAAGGTACAATCTATGTGAGTACCGAGGTGCTATCCTATGTGATAAGTATTCCTACGTGATATCTGCCAGTACACCCAAGAGTCCAGCATTTACATAGCGAATGGTCAGTAGCAATGACGTGGTATGTGTTGTGTGTTGCATTACACTAAGAAGGGGTACATATGTATGACTCCATGAGCCAGTACGGATCTCTTCTTGGGGTACTCGTACATTGTACGACATCCAGGGGAGTGAGCATGTGACCACGACATGTGAACTCCAAGGATAACCTAGGGATTAACTAGGCAACTAACTTGGTAGATGCATTGGGTGGGAAGAATCTCGAGATCGTGCCATACTAGTCACCCCAGGTCCTGTCCTGACGTGTCGGGTTGGCCGCCACGGATATGGTTTCATTCGCCTTTAGCAGATGACTATATCCGACTTCTACGAGATATGTGTTATATGTTTTAGCGCGGTAGCCCTCCGGGGGATCGGTGCATAATCAATGTGCTATATGTCTAATGGTTTGGCTAGCCCTGTTGGGTTGACACGATCTGAAGATCCCTTTTAATCAGTATCGCGGGGATAACTCAGCCAAATATAGAAAGCCGCAGAAATGAATGGCCGCTTGAAAAATGACTTGACTGTGCCTTGTACCTTCCATTAGTAGCCGAAGGACATGGACTGTCATGGTGCGTGGTCCAACCCATGTCCTTGTTTGGTTGTTGGGTTGGTCTATCGTGCTATGACAGGCTGTGGACCGAGGTTACGACCGGAAGCCTTTATTATTACTAATATTATTATTTTATGCTTGGGTTTTATCTCACTCTTTTGTGCTCCCTTGTGGTACTTGCTATTCGGGACTGACCCCGCTGGTTTTGTTTGGACAGATCACGTAGCAGAGCATGAGGATCCGACCTTCCTCCCTGACGTCAATGGTGCATACTAGGAGCATGGCTGGCGGGGGACTTGAGTGGGTTTCTTCTCCACCACTCTATTTTTCATCCTTTATGTTATGGCGTTTAGCCACCGGCACCTTTAGCCGGTTAATCTGGATATTTTGTCTTTTGCATAATTGTAATTAAATCTGACTGCAGCTGAATACGATTATGTACCTATGACCCTCTGGGCTAGCTAACTTATAAAGGTAGATTCCCATGATCATTTTGATGAAGCATCAGGGACACCTTACTACTTTATCTCATATGCTCATTAATTGATATTTTCTTGCTTTTAATGATTGAGACATAGATGCTCTGTGAGACCATAGGAGACTTGATTATTGCATGCACCCCCTTGTCTCTTGACAGCCACGATCGCCGTATGACGTTTGCATACCTCATATGGAGTAGCTGGCCTAGTCCGTCTCCGTATTCCGGTATTGGGGTGTGACATGAACAAGTGAGGGATGCTCATCTGTACTGTTCTAGATCTTCTATGAAACGAAAAATTTGAATGGTGGTGTAGTTAAAAAAGGAAACTGGCTATAAAACTAAGCAGAACAAAATGAAGACTTGTAAAAAAAATTGTAGCTAGCTGGGAATACAAGTCAAGAGTTCTAGAGATGATGCATCCATATTTGAGTTCCTGACTGACTGACTGGCTGATCTTGTTGGTGGTGGATAAGAGAGGATAGAGGAGAGTAGTGGTATCTCAGTAGGATGGAATCACAAGAGGAAAACAACATATGCGACAAAAGGGAAGGCGTCCTTTTCTATGGGGGTTTGAATGAACACGAGTTGGCCAAACCATTTGCCAATAGAGGCTTCTGCAAGCCATAGGCAGCAGACGTATCATAAGACTCATGAGGCTGAAACAGTGGTGGACATAATATATTTTACTTAGAAAACCTACCATAAAGCCTAACCATTCGAGACTTTATGAAAATGAATTATAGAAATACAACCAATTAATAAATCACGTCATAAGAGTTGAATATATTTGATAACATTTGTTTCACTTAACCAAATGCCCTTAAGGGTTTTGAAAGAAAACGAAAAAAATGTACAAAAGTACAAGTAAATTCTGGGAAGTATTGCTATGAAAGTCTGATCTGAGAGCGATCACTTTGTTCCTTGGACTACACGATGATAATGAAGAAAACTGCTTGGAGATGAACAGCTGGAAGAACTAAGTCACCAGAAAGGTATCGACACAATTGGCACTGATGACACAGTCGAATGCTTTCATGCTTTGCTTCACTATGTTCTTGAAGAAAAGTTGAAGAGAAATACTCTGGAAAATCACTTTGCTCTGAAAGTATCTGGTCTCCAAAAATCTTGTACCTCTTCTTTAAAAAAGAGGTCTTTATATAGACTTGTCTTTTATGCGTAAAAAGTACCACAATTGGGTCTCTACGCAGGCTGTTAGGATAACTGTCACCCACGTACAGAAATTGGCCTCTACGCATGTTGACACATGTCCCATAATCCAATAAAATAAGGAGAACACGTACACACATTCTTCGAGAAGTGTGGCATGAAGGCCACGTCAGAAAACCACGTTTCCACATAATCAGGACAAACTGTGCGTAAAAGATGCTGTTAAAACATGTCTGAGCGTAAAATAGGTCAAAATAAGCTTCCTGCGTAAAGTGGCTGAAAATAACCTTGAGCGTAAAGGCTCAAATAAACTCTACGCGCAAAAAGAGTAGCTGATATAGCCTTGAGCGTAAAAGCTCAAATAACTCTTTATGCGTAAAGAAGAAGCTATTCCTCAAGCGTAATGCGGATCATCGGCACGCTAAACAACAAACTTCTTGGCTTATGTGCAGTTATTTTGTCAGAAAATCAATCTGTCAGAACAGAATCTTCGTGCATTTAATGCAGCATGGACAGCTCATTCTTCGTGTAGAAAGTGAAACTGTTCTCTGCATAAAGTCTGATTTTAAGGCTGCGTAGAGTTTTGAGTTTGATTCAGTTTGACCTTTGCGTAAAGTCTAATCTGGAACTGTCTTTGCGTAAATATCTCAACTTCTTTGACTTAGTCTTCGAAATTTATTTACGCTTCTACAACATTTTTTGAAGGTGTAAATCTTGCCTTGGTTGCCATGAAAGAGTTGATATATTCTTCTTGGATCTTGCTGCCTGAATTTCTTATTATACATGCCACTGGGATCTCCAAGCTTAGGGTACGCGATTAGGATATCCAAGTATGCGACTAGAATATAAGTTAATTACTGAAAACAAATAACTTATGATAGGAAACGATATAAGAAACCAAAAGCTTGGTGTGAATACAATAAATAAAAGGAGCATTAGTGAGGATGGTCTTAGTAGTTACTAACACCTGGTCATCTATTTTATGGACACCTCTTTTTCTTCCCTCTTGCTAGTTACCAACTCATTTATGAAGCATTTTAAACATTTAAGGACAGCTCTAAGGCGCAACCTTCAAACTTCTACTATAATAAATAAGAAAGAGGCTAAATGGAGAAGGAATGAAAGAAATAATGTCATAATGAATTGCATCCCCAAAAATTCTAATGCGTCGCTCATGTCAAGACTTCTCTAAAAGTTCCTGAAACAAATTATATAAAGGATAAAAAAATTCCTTGTCAGAAACAAATTATATAAGTTCTCGATCGAACATGAGAACCAAGGATAAAATTTTTTATGAAATCAACTTACAGTGGTATTTGAGAACAAACTCAACACTTTATTTAGAAGGATTGATACCGCTAACATCAAATAATCACAAAATGAGCAATCAAAACAAACAAGGAAGAAAGCGCATACCTACTGGATTCCAAGAGGAAAAGAAAAGGAAAATAAGAATTAACATCATAAATTTATGGTTCTCAAATTTTTGTATGAGGTAGTTGAAAATTTCAGGATTCCAGGAATTATGCCTAATATCTTCTCTCAAGCATTACAAATTCCTGGGTCCTCAAATCCAAGTAATTAGCTAATTCATTAACCCCTGATTCCAATCCCACATCCAAAAATGGTGCCATAGCACATATACCTTGTCCCTGAATAGTTTGCATAGGACACTTGCACTTGTAGAATGTGTAAGCAAGGCCATTCACTAGGTGAGAGCTGCTCGCTGCTCCTGAAATAAAAACGAGCAGCATTAGGTAAGATATTAGGAAAGATGTCAAGAAGAAATGGTGAAGAAGAAGCCATTACCTTGTTGCACTGTTGAATGACAATTTGCAACCTGAAAGTCAGTATCTGTTAAACTCGGACTCCATCTATATACACTTGGGCAGCAAACCAAAGCTAGCCTACTGAACGAGAATCTTTTCCCAAATATGGCTTCTAGCAAAAATGTCGAATATGTCAAGAATTTGTAAAGAATCAGTCACTTGTTGCAGTAATGCATTTATCTAGAAGATGGGATGCATTAATGCTTTTTCCATAAGGTATAGTTGAAACCAATATATCATACAAATGGTGCGTGTTGAATGATAACAAGTATAGCCACTTAGAAAAACTCAGACTCCATCTATAGACGCTTAGAGCAAGCCAAAGCTAGCCTACCAAATGAGAATCTTTGCCCAAAAATGGCTTCTAGCAAAATTGTCAGAATATGTGAATAATTAGTATAGAATCAGTCACTTGTTCAGTAATGTATTTATCTATAAGACGGTACGCATAATGCTTTGTCCATAAGGTAGTTGAAACCAACATACAAGGGGCGGAGCCACGATTTTAGTTTACCCCAGACTGTTCTTGAAATATACTAAAAAAATTGACTTATTCATATCAAAATTTAAGAGATGAGAAGCCGCCTGCTTCCCCTTGGGATCTCTCGTCTGCACTAGATTGGCCTTAGCCAACTGTTTGGACAGAGTGTCCATCTTCTGTTGGAAACGCATCTCGTCCTCAACATGGATTTCTTGAAGTAGATCTCCCAAGCTAATGTCTAGCTTCTTTCTGAGCATCCTTGCATAGAAGGTACTCCATCCAGCAGGAAGTTTTGAGACGATCCCTCCAACGACAAACTTGTCAGAAAGGGGCATCTCTTCGTCTTCCAGTTTCTGACGCAGCTTCAGAAATTCCTTCACCTGTGGCAGCATGGACTTCTCGTCCTCAAAAAGCAATTTGTGATATTTTTCAACCACAAACATCTTGCTCCTGTTCCTGTCTTCTTCATACAGTTTTTCCACAGACTCCCATATGTCTCTGGCAAATTCTTTCTTCGAGTAGGATTCTGCCAGGGAATCCTCCATAGCATTCAGGATGAGAAGCCTGCAGATGCTATTTTCCCTTCTCCATTTGGCCTGGAGTTTGGTAGCCGCATTGATTGCGGCAGTAGACCCAGTGTCTGGAACAGAAGGTTCTTCCTCCAACAGTACATGATCAACGTCTTTGAGTTGAAGAGTTAGATAAACCTTCCTCTTCCAGACTTGATAATGCTTTCCATCGAACTTTTCCAACTTGCAGTAGTCCGATTGGACGAGCGAAGCATTAATGTTTTCCATCTACAAGGATCTTGCTTTGATTGTTGTTAGTCCCGGGGCTTGACCAAAGATGAAAAACTGATGCAATCGAGATCTGATATGTCACACAAAAAACTTTACAGTGATCAAACTCAAGATCTACGATGATACAAAAAACCAAATAGCCAGATTATAATATGAAGGAGAGAAATAGAGAAGAGAATATATCTCATTCTTCCTTGCAAACGTGTTGCAATTGGGACAGAACGAGTTATAATAATGTAGAAAAAGATGAGATAAAGAAAAGTTGCTGGGGTGTCAAAATACCGTTGCTCAAAGCAAGATTCGCCCTACACGAATTGCTTCCAGGAACCAGCAAGTTGAAGAACTTGTGGAACGCTCGAAGTCACCTCTGTTCTGACTCCTCGGATGGACTTGCAATGGTGGCAGCAACTCCCTCTCTTTCTCTCTCTTTTCTGACTTATAAATTCGTAGTACCTCACAAAGGAGGCCAGAAGAGAGTATATATAGAGAGAGGGTGGAAACTCTAACCGCCTTTTCAGTTATGGAAAGATTGAATAAAATCCCACAAAGATGGCAACGAAATTAATTCAAATCTCACAAAGATAGCAACGAAATTAATTCAAATCTTATGGAAAGATTGAATTAAATCCCACAAAGATGGCAACGAAATTAATTCAAATCTTATGGAAAGATTGAATTAAATCCCACAAAAAGTGGATCTGAATTAATCGCATTGAATCAGTCTTTCCATAACTGACTTGTAGTCTATACAGTCAGCCTGGTGCGAGTCCATGAGCCCATGAGCCCGAGTCCGAGTCCGAGTCACTAAGCCCCTTTGGGGCTTAGCTCCAAATGGAATTAATCCAAGAGAATGACAAAAGCATTAATGCTTAATCCTTGGAGCCTTATTCTTACCTCCTAGTAAAATCACCCACATGGTTCCCTCCTTAGGGTCACCACCCCATGTGCATCTCTCAACAACACAACCAAGTATATATGTTGAGATAACTCATGGTGCATTTCTGATATGGGACTAAACTTTTACAAGGCATGTTGAGAGCAAGCTCTCTCCATGTAAAGAAAGTACCAACAATCCCCCACATATCACAACATATATATGTGTCCAGGGTTGAGCGTTCCCTACAGTAACTGTCCATTTTATATTAGGATAGATGTCGCTGACGACTTGAATCTTCCCGCATGGGTTAAATAATAATGTGATACAAGAATGGACTACGCCTTGAATTCTGTACCACAATTGTAATTCTTCCCACTCACAAAGTGTAGTTACGTGCGCTTCTGGCTGCACATTAAAGGCCATGTGCCAGCCTGGTTTCAGTGTATAATTTTGGGCGTCTACAAGTTTACCCTCAAGCGACGGCCTGATATCTCTTTCCATACACTATAGGTGAGTTCTTTATTAAAAAGACATGGCATGAAGCCTTGCGCTTCCTTGCGGTGCTACGCCGCTATGACATGGCCTGAAGCTGAGGCATTACCCCTACCTGGGAACCTCATCGTAGTGTCATACTACTGTAGCATGAGGTCTCAGCCTCTTTGTAGTGCCAATCTACTCAGCATGAAGCCTAAGGCTTCCTTGCGGTGTTACGCCGCAACGACATGGCTTGCAAGGCCGAGGCTTTACCCCTACCTGGGTACCTTATCGTGGTGTCGTACCACTGTAACATGGGGGCCATCCTCCCCTTTGTAGTGCTGTCTACAACTCTTTAATTACGTCATACAGCATTAGGCTACCTGCCTATTTGCGGTGCTACGCCGCTATGACTTGGCTTGCAAAGCCGAGGCATTACCCCAGACCTGGAAACCTCATGGTGGAGTCATCCCACTGTAGTATGGAGTTTCACTCCTTGTAGTGCTGCTCTACCGTACTTCCTGTAAAGCACACCAGGCATTCACTCTGCCTGAGAACTCATTAAGGCGTTTAAGCCAACCTTCCACAGGATCTATTTTTTTCGAAGAAAATATATAGTAGACAACAATGGTTATGGGTCCGTATCCCTTCCATGTTCCAGAGAACAAGTACCCACTGTTACCTGATTGTTTTCCAGTCAGTGAACCTCCTTTGAACCAAAAGTTAGATGCCTAGTAGATTTCTCTTTGAAATAATAGCATAAAACTTTATGGTAGGATTACAAAGACACACTATCAGAATGCCTTCAAGCCCATTTTACAAGCTGTGTCATCGACCAACTGGCGCTTGAGGCCCTTTGTGAACGGATCTGCCAAGTTCTCCTGACTCCGAACATCAATCACTGCAATTACACCACTTTTGATAAGATCGTGTACTGCCCTGTGCTTCAATCGCACAGTCCTTTTCTTTTCATTGAAGAGGTCATTTGATGCCATCGCCGCAGTCGCCTGGTTGTCACAGTATATCGGTATCCCCTGTATCTGAGCCCCAACCACTGGAAGATCATACATGAGCTCCCGAAGCCATTCTGCTTTATCTGCTGCAGTTTCAAGTGCATAGAATTCAGATTCCATGGAGGAACGAGAGAGTATAGTCTGCTTCTTTGACTTCCACGATATAGCAGCTCCACCCAAGGAAAAGCCATATCCAACTGTGGATCTCTCGCTTTCTACCTCTGAACACCAGCTAGCATCACTGAAGCCTTCCACTACTGTCGGATACCCATTGTAGTGCAGTGCATATGTCTGAGTCTTCTTGAGATATCTCATCACCCGCTTCACAGCTTTCCAGTGCTCAACCCCTGGGTTGCTTGTGAACCGACTAAGCATTCCCACGACGAAAGCTATGTCAGGCCTTGTGGCAGTGGTTGCGTACATTAAACTTCCGATAATGCTAGAATACTCCAACTGCCTGACGCTTTCCTTCGAGTTTGGCTTCAGCTTCTGATCACACCTGTATGGCGTATCGATCCCTGGAAGATCCTTATACCCATAGCATGTGAGCATCTTCTCAATGTAGTGAGATTGTGACAGCGCTACTCCAGTGTCTGTCCGGATGATCTTTATGCCCAAGATGACATCTGTATCCCCCAAGTCCTTCATACTGAACTTGGTTGAGAGGAACTTCTTTGTCTCCGTGACACAGCCTATATCCGTCCCAAGGATTAGCATGTCGTCCACGTACAGACAAACGATGACTCCTCTTCCATCAGCAAACTTTGTGTAAACACATTTGTCCGTCTCGCTGACTCTGTAGCCGTTTGACCAAATAATTTTGTCAAACTTCTCATGCCACATCTTGGGAGCTTGCTTCAAACCATACAATGATTTCACTAACTTGCAGACTTTGTCTTCAAGACCTTTGACGACAAATCCATCTGGCTGTTGCATGTAAATCTCTTCGGTCAGCTCCCCATTCAGGAATGCTGTCTTTACATCTATCTGATGTATCACCAACTTATATATGGCTGCTAGAGCGATTAACATCCTGATGGTGGTCATCCGAGCTACTGGAGCGTACGTGTCAAAGTAGTCTATCCCTTGTTTCTGAGAAAATCCCTTGGCTACCAGCCTGGCCTTGAACTTGTCAATAGTTCCATCTGCCTTCATCTTCTTCTTGAAGATCTATTTACATCCGATGGACTTTTCTCCTTCAGGTAGATCTACCAACACCTATGTGTTATTGGAGGTGATAGAGTCAAACTCATCATTCACTGCCTCCTTCCAGAAGATAGCATCTCTGGTCTTCATCGTCTCATCATAGGTAAGCGAATCTGCTTCCACATGATAGGTGACAAAGTCATCTCCGAAGTCTTTAGGTCTCCTCGCTCGCTTTGCTGACGGCTCTGCGAGTTCTGGTACAAGAGTTGTTTCATTAACAATAGCTTCTTCTTGGACTACTGGCCCATATGAGATTTTAGTCTCATTTGTACCTACATCATTTTTCGGAATGTCCGAAAGAACAATGTTTTTGTCTTTTGCAAACTTGTCTTCAAAGTATTCAGTATCGCGAGATTCGATGATATGATTTGACTCAATATCAAAAAAACTCCGAGCATCACTCTTCTCGACATACCCCAAGAAGATCGCCTTCGTAGTCCTTGTCTCCAGCTTCTGAATCTTCAGATCTGGAAGCTTTACATACGCCAGATACCCCCCACACTCGAATGACATTCAAGTTTGGTCTGACTTTGAACCAGAGTTCATGAGGAGTTACGTCCGAAGTTGCATATGGCACTCTATTCAGAATGAAAGTGGCCGTTAATGCAGCTTCTCCCCAGTAGCATTTGGGAAGACTTGCAGTAAGCAGCATTGAATTCATCATTTCTGTTAATGTTCGGTTCTTCCTCTCTGCTACTCCGTTGGATTGAGGAGAATATGTAGCAGTAGTCTCACATATGATTCCATATTCTTTGCAGAATAATGCGAAGTCATGAGACCTGTACTCCCTACCTCGATCACTTCTCAACCTCTGGAGTTGTTGTCCAGTCTGCCGTTCAGCTTCGGCCCTGAACTCTCTGAACTTCTCGAAAGCTTCGTCTTTAGTCTTGAGCAAGTAGACGAACGCGTATTTTGAGAAGTCGTCGATGAAGGTTATGAAATACTTCATCTCGGCCTTCGTAGAGAAATGTTTGAAGTCACAGATATCGGAGTGTACTAACTCCAGAAGATCTGTGCTTCGATTGACCCGATGAAAGGGTTTCCTTGTGATCTTCGTCTGAGCGCATACTTCACACTTCTCCACCTTACCCCCACATTTGGAGATAAGTCCTAGACTAGATATTTTGTTAATTCTTTTACAATGAACATGTCCTAGTCTATTATGCCACAACTCAAGAGAATAATCAGATAATACAACTGCATTAATGTCATCAAACTGATTGACAAGCTGAATTTTAAACATTCCTTCGGTTTGATAAGCCTTCCCGAAGTATGTTCCCTTCTTGGACATCACCATCTGACCAGCATTGATGTCCATCCTCAAGCCTGCGTTGCAGAGCAGGCTCCCAGAGATCAGGTTCTTGGCAATCACCGGAACATGCTTCACACCTTGAAGCGTCAGAGTGTTCCCAGAAGTGAGTTTCAGCTCCACAGTCCCGATCCCCAGAACTTCAGCTTGGGCCTGGTTTGCCATGACAACCTTCTCAGATATAGGCTGGTACGTGATGAACCATTCCTTGCCAGAACAGACATGGCAAGTCGCACCAGTGTCTATCCACCAGTCAGAGTCAACCCCCACAGTTGTGACCTGTGCGATCGTAGCAACAATGTTAGAAACCAATGAAAGCTTACTAGGCTCACCTTTCTCTGATTGTTTAGGCTTGGATCTGCATTCACTCTTGTAGTGGCCTTTCTTGCCACAATTAAAATAAGTCACTTAGGACTTAGACTTCTGTTGCTTGAATGAAGGACCCTTCACTTTTAGATTGGTGAAGTCCTTCTTCTTGTGATGAGAAGCCGCCTGCTTTCCCTTGGGATCTCTCGTCTGTACTAGATTGGCCTTAGCCAACTGTTTGGACAGAGTGTCCATCTTCTGTTGGGAACGCATCTCGTCCTCAACATGGATCTCTTGAAGTAGATCTTCCAAGCTAATGTCTAGCTTCTTTCTGAGCATCCTTGCATAGAAGGTACTCCATCTAGCAGGAAGTTTTGAGACGATCCCTCCAACGACAAACTTGTCGAAAAGGGGCATCTCTTCGTCTTCCAGTTTCTGACACAGCTTCAGAAATTCCTTCACCTGTGGCAACATGGACTTCTCGTCCTCAAAAAGCAATTTGTGATATTTTTCAACCACAAATATCTTGCTCTTGTTCCTGTCTTCTTCATACAGTTTTTCCACAGACTCCCATATGTCTCTGGCAAATTCCTTCTTCGAGTAGGATTCTGCCAGGGAATCCTCCATAGCATTCAGGATGAGAAGCCTGCAGATGCTATTTTCCCTTCTCCATTTGGCCTGGAGTTTGGTAGCCGCATTGATTGCGGCAGTAGACCCAGTGTCTGGAACAGAAGGTTCTTCCTCCAACAGTACATGATCAACGTCTTTGAGTTGAAGAGTTAGATAAACCTTCCTATTCCAGACTTGATAATGCTCTCCATCGAACTTTTCCAACTTGCAGTAGTCCGATTGGACGAGCGAAGCATTAATGTTTTCCATCTACAAGGATCTTGTTTTGATTGTTGTTAGTCCCGGGGCTTGACCAAAGATGAAAAACTGATACAATCGAGATCTGATATGTCACACAAAAAACTTTACAGTGATCAAACTCAAGATCTACGATGATACAAAAAACCAAATAGCCAGATTATAATATGAAGGAGAGAAATAGAGAAGAGAATATATCTCATTCTTCCTTGCAAACGTGTTGCAATTGGGACAGAACGAGTTATAATAATGTAGAAAAAGATGAGATGAAGAAAAATTGCTGGGGTGTCAAAATACCGTTGCTCAAAGCAAGATTCGCCCTACACGAATTGCTTCCAGGAACCAGCAAGTTGAAGAACTTGTGGAACGCTCGAAGTCACCTCTGTTCTGACTCCTCGGATGGACTTGCAATGGCGGCAGCAACTCCCTCTCTTTCTCTCTCTTTTCTGACTTATAAATTCGTAGTACCTCACAAAGGAGGCCAGAAGAGAGTATATATAGAGAGAGGGTGGAAACTCTAACCGCCTTTTCAGTTATGGAAAGATTGAATCAAATCCCACAAAGATGGCAACGAAATTAATTCAAATCTCACAAAGATAACAACGAAATTAATTCAAATCTTATGGAAAGATTGAATTAAATCCCACAAAGATGGCAACGAAATTAATTCAAATCTTATGGAAAGATTGAATTAAATCCTACAAAAAGTAGATCTGAATTAATCGCATTGAATTAGTCTTTCCATAACTGACTTTTAGTCTGCACAGTCAGCCTGGTGTGAGTCCATGAGCCCATGAGCCCGAGTCCGAGTCGCTAAGCCCCTTTGGGGCTTAGCTCCAAATGGAATTAATCCAAGAGAATGACAAAAGCATTAATGCTTAATCCTTGGAGCCTTATTCTTACCTCCTAGTAAAATCACCCACATGGTTTCCTCCTTAGGGTCACCACCCCATGTGCATCTCTCAACAACACAACCATGTATATATGTTGAGATAACTCATGGTGCATTCCGATGTGGGACTAAACTTTTACAAGGCATGTTGAGAGCAAGCTCTCTCCATGTAAAGAAAGCACCAACAATTGTCATGATTGTGAGAACAGAAACCTAACAATTTGGTGTCACTATAGAATTTCATTTGTTGAGATTAAATGTCCTATGCCGGGAAAATTAGAAAGCATGGTTTTGTTTTGTGTTTTGCTTGACCCTTTGTATGTAAGATCGCTACTTTTATTTTGCTTTCTTCTATGTTTTATAAAAATTTCTCTCAAATTCACAAAGGAATCTCAAAAAGTCTGATACTTTCTAATACTTAAATTATATACCCCAAAAAACCAAAGATGTAAGCAACCAAAGACAATAATATGCTTTCTATACTTAAATATCCTAAAAAACAGTAATATGCTTTCATGATTTTATTTCTATACTTGGCCTTGCTTAATGGTACCATAAATATGCAGGACCAGTCCTGAAGTTTATTAGGCCCAGGGCGGAAAAAAATTGTGCCCTTTTTTTCTCATATATGTCCATTTTTTACAATAAATAAATTTTATTAATAACGATAAAACTCCAAAAAAAAGTAAACGATAATAAAAAAATATGGTCCAATCATAGAACATAGAACCAATAAGCCATTTAAAAGTCAGACCATTTTTTCACACATTTTTCAGCGGGTCTTCTAATACATAATCCTTAGACATAGGTCTCCTCCGATGACCTAAAAAGTTAAATCTTTCTTCACATTATCCAGTAGAAGAAGCACCTAAAACGTTTAACAATGTCTTTTCACAATTTTCCAACAGTTCCTCTAGTACATATTCCATAGACTTGGGCCTTCTCCAGTGACCTACACAACAAAACAACCACCAAATAAACTAGATTCTCATCTAAAATGATTTCTTGTTGCATAGTTCGAGGCAA
Organism: Iris pallida; assembly: GCA_029216955.1. Lineage (NCBI taxonomy): Eukaryota > Viridiplantae > Streptophyta > Magnoliopsida > Asparagales > Iridaceae > Iris > Iris pallida. Next base: position 10,677,308 of record JANAVB010007399.1, on the reverse strand, counting down.
AATCATCAATTATTTGATCAACCATAATATTTTCCAAGATATCTTTTTTAATACTTAATATTGCTAATCCATTTACTATCTCTTGAGTGATGTTGGACCGCAAATAAGATTTTATCAAATTTAAAAGATTTAAATAGTTTAAAATTTTAAACTAGGCTTCAAATTTTTTAGAGAACATCTTTTAAAAGAAACTACAAACCAAATCTTTTTCAATCCGGATCGAATCAAATTACCACAAAAATTGAATTTGGGCTTCAAATGACCGAATTTTTTTTTCAAGAGAACATTAAAAAAAAAACAAAATTAGGCTTCAAAATTTAAATGACCAAAAAAATTTAAAATAAAATATTTTTTATGGAATATCGAAAATTTAAAAGATTTAAATTAGGCTTCAAACTTTTTAAGAAAAGACTTTCTAAAAGAAACTAAATAAGACTTCGAAATTTAAACGATCGGACAAATTTAAAAGAAACTAACTTTCCTAGAGAATATCGAAAATATACAATATTTAAATGACCAAAAAAATAAACTTTTCAGAGAATATCAAAATTTTGAAAGAATTAAATTTAATTATTTTAGAGAATATAAAAAAATTGAAAGACCGAAGATTTTTTATAAGAAACTAAACTAGGCTTCAAATGACCGAAATTTTTTATTAGAGAAGATTTTTTAATTAAATGACCAGAAAATTCAGATATACCTTGCACGATTCCTCCTTACAATTGCAAATTGACATGCAAATCCAAAATTTCCAAATTATTTTTTTAACAGACTTAGAAAATTAGAAAAATGAAAGATATGATAAGAAGGGAAATACATAAGACAAGAGAAAAATAAGAAAGATGGAACAAGTAACTGAATATATATAACAATAACCAAAGATAAGAATAAATATGAGAAGAGGAATCGATTATTCTCACTCTCTTTCCCGTAAAAAATTAATGTACCGTCGGTTCTTTTTTTCCTAGGAAGAAACATATTTTTCTACCGACCGTTCTCCTTCCCTAGAAAATAGCATAATTTAGATATGGGGAAGGGTTCAGACTCCAACTTAGTTAATGAAGGCAGAATGTTGGACCCTAAGCTTTGGCATACATATATATAACATATATACTGGTGCCCCCATCCAGTTTGGGCCCTGGGCAGTGGTCCAGCCTGTCCTGCGCCACGGCCGGGCCTGTAAATATCGACTAAGCTGATAGCATTCAAATGGGAAAAGATTTGGATGGTGTAAAGTAATTGCCACTTCAAATTCATATGATTGCATATTATCAAGAAATAAAAAATTCTTTGAGTTACAATTCATGCAAGCAAACAAGAAGTAATAATGATCCTGTCCACTAAAGATTAGAACATGTTAATCATCCATCAGTTCCAACACTAAGCTCTTGCACTTCACTTCATCGTTAGAAAGCATAATTGATAACACTAAAAGATATATTAAGGTTTAAACACTAAAAGATATAATTGATAACCCAACATAGTATATTTACTTAACCTCCCAAAGAAGCACAGGCCCTCGCAGAGGGGCACGACCTTCCTCGACATCACACCCATCATCTATAACAACAACAACAAAAACAAGCATTAATCATAGAAAAAACTATTAACGAAACCCTAATTTAGCATATCTCACGATCCTAATCTCCTAAATTGCAACAATCATAAGCAATTGAAAGGTTCTAAGAGAGTTTTTTCTTCTTTTTTTAGAAAAATCAGAAGGAGACTCCATTAACCTATAGAAACCCTCAGAAATTCCTAAATTGAACAATAAATGGTCGATCAAAAACGAAATTGGGATCCGATCGATCGATAATGATCGGATCATTTCTTCACCTCGAGAAGAGTCAATCGGTGAAAGAGGGGGCCTGGATGAGGACGAGGCGGGTGGCCTCGAAGGCAACAACGGCGAGCTGGAGGACGACGCCGGTGGCGTCGAAGTGGGCCTCGCCTTAGGCGGCGATGGCAACGCCGAGGGAGATGGCGAGCATGTTGGGGTCGGGTTTGACGTTAGGGTTTTCGGGAAAGAGGAGAGGAGGAGATGAGAAGGAAAGAGGAGACGAGTATATGAGAAGGAAAAATGGAAGAGAGTGAGGGAGGAAAGGGTATTTTGATTTTGGGATCGGGTTTGAGCGGACTTTCGAGCAGCTGCTCTAAAATTTTACCACTTTGTATAACATTTGTGTGTAACAGCATTAGATATGTGTGAACAATAAATAACGTTTAATGCTATAAATCGTTATAATAGGCCAAAAACTCTTTGTCACGACCCGCTCCCGAATAATCGGACATGAGTCGGACACGCCCAGCCTTCGTCGTTAGACACGACGAAGTAAGCTGTACCAAACTAGGGAAAACTAACTAGATAAACATGAATGTGCATAATCACAACATCTATATAACGTTCCCAGAAGGATAATATCACCATAATCCACAAATCCATATAACATAAAGGCACCATAATCATCAGGAATAAGATATACTATGAACTCTAAAAACAATATCTAAACGTAAAGCTAAACAGGCTAAACCTGAAGCCTCTAGCTAAGTTATATCTCCAACCTGCTCAGCTAATGTCCCGGGCTCTGGCCTATATGGTAGAATGATATCCTGCAAGTACACCTGCAACATATTCAGTCAGGAGCGGAGCAAAGTACAGTTCTAGATAATGAACAAGAACATCATGATATGGAAATGAGTACAGGAGAACATGAACTATAAAGTACTGGAAAGAACATAAAAGTACAGGAATGAAAGTACAGAAAATAAAGTACATGAAATGTAACTATGAACCTGAAGTACAAGACATGATAAGTGCACCATGTTTGAAATACAACTAGCCCATGTGACCGACTGGGGTGAGTACAGGAGCATGTACAGGAGTACATGAATATGGTACGGCTTAGGACCCGCGTGCACGATACGAGGCCTGAGCTATCTACATGAATATAGTAACTGGGGTTTGGTCACATGGCTAGTGTATTTCCCCACCCGACACAAGTACAAGAACATGAATACAGGAGTACAGGGATACAGGATATCGTGTCATGACGTGTCACAAGAAGAGTTCAAGATATGTAAATATACAATAACCATAGAAAAGTACTTGCCTTGCTCCGGGAAAGTACGGGTAAACAATGGAGCTAGATGTCCTCCTGTCCAATTTTAATAGGTACAATTTGGTTAACATCTAAATAATTACTGACTAACCAATTACAGCTATTATCTTGCCTTAAACATGTGATGTAATAACTAACCAAGGTTTAGTCACTAAGGATTGTAGGATTATAAACATGTGGTTCACTTTAAAAGTAACCTAGATACACTACTAAATTTGTAAGGGAAATATATAGACAATAGTCAAAGTAATCTAAGCATTATGTGAAAACTTAACTTAAAGTAATGGATTGAAATGAACACAGGTTACATCAAGCTTTAGGATTGAAAGACCAACCTCTACTAATTTCTATCCTTACACAAGGACTTAAACAGGGTTTTATTTCTAGTGCAACAGTATTTTACACTGAGATTAGCTTCTCAGGTTCAAATAGAAATGAACCAAACATGGCACAGGCATTTAGGCTTCATTAAGTTGAATCACACTGAAAAATATTGCATATGAGTCAGGTATTCAGGTTCTAAGACTTAGGTTCTCAGTTTTACACTGAGATTGACTTCTCAGGTTTACACTAAGATTTACTTCTCAGGTTTTCCAATGGACCAGGGCAGTGATATAAACCTCAGTTCAATGAATGAGCCACAATACTGTATATACAAATCCAGGCTAACTAAACCACCTTGCATGTAAATCCTAGGCTTAAACAATTTGAATCAAACCTTGATATAGGAAATTCATTTCAACTAATTGTATTGAAACACTAGTATAGAAATCTCAGGTTCACAATACACTGAGTTCTTAGGTTCATTAAATCAAATCATGTGTATATATATATATATATATATATATATATATATATATATATATATATATATATATATATATATATATATATATATATATATATATATATATATCCCAGTTTCATCAGTAAGCTGAACCAGCTGCATGTATATATATATCAGGTTGCCAATCAAAGAACAATTCTATAAACCAAAATTAATCAAGCTACTAATTACATTTAAGTTGTTACTGTAACAAAACTTAAATGATCAAAATACTGATAACACATCGATCCCATCTATAAAATTTGAATTCGAACAATAACGGCTACAAAATCCCAAGCTGCTACACAACGTCCACAGCTAACCATGTTCTCTATTCCAACTCCTACACCACTAGTATCCATTCGGATCAAGGCACCCGATGCTCCACTGCAACTCAACTCAACTTCGGACACGAGCTGGACACGAACACAGGACCTTCCTACAACCGGCTGCAACCCTAACTAAACTCCATTATTCACTATTGATTAACCAAGAGTATACAAAGAGGACATATTAGTACCTGATGGTGATGAGTCCAGATGGAATCAAGACACTCTCACGAAGCAGACACGGCCTAACGTGTCCCGTTCACTGTTGTGTCCCAGGCTCGGACAAAACTTCAAACACGTAACGGTCAGCGGCTTACAAACTGATTCTCGAACTCCTCTGTTCCCACAATCAAAGAGATTATAGAAATTGCTCAGATTCCTATGAATTGCTTCATCAATCCAATTCTAGACTACGAAGTTTCAATTGAACTTAGAAATTCAAAATGTCAAATCGAAATCAATTACTTACCGAATCTAAGTTTGAGGATTTGAATTTGAATAGGATATCGGCTCAAAATAAGCTGATCGAATCTGAAAAAAATATATGTAAGGATCTATGAGAAACGAAGAGATCAAGGATCCAATTGATCTAGAATGATTCAAACTTCAAATTCCCGAGAACTCATGGAAAATGAATTGAGATTCATCAATCTTACCCACTCTTTGCGTCGCCGTCGATCCGCCTAGGAGTCAGAGATCAGACCCGTCATCATTTGATCCGCACGCTTCGAGGAAAGGGGAGTTGGTCGAAGCTCCTCGAGAAGATCGCTGTGGAGTTGGAACTCAACCGTCGTTGCTCGAAAATTGATCGCCGAAGATGGAACTCCACCGCCGTCGCTCGACGTTACTGTCGATGATGCATTCGTCGGGAACAGAGCTCGCCTAGACGCTGTAGCCGTGGGGGTGGAGACATGCCGCCGAAATTGTCGCCATCACCATCGTCATCGCCAGGAGAGATCAACACCCACCGCCAAAGTCGTCGAAACCCTAGGGTTAGGGTTCCGGTTGGGAAACGAGATTTGGGGAAAAGAGCTCGAGATTTCGAGCTCTCGGAAGAACAGAGTGAGTTGAAAAAATATAAATGTTTCTCTCTCTCTCCATTCACCAGCTATGAAAGAAGGAATTTGCACTTTTGCAAAAAAAAAAACCCTCCGCTCAACCAAATTTATCAATCAGTCCTTCCGCCCCCTAAATTTTACACTATCCCCTTCTTCCTTTTCACTTATTGCAGGATTTATGGAAAATCAGTTAGGAAAACTAAATGGTGGACCCCAAAGTTTGTTATAACAAACTTTTAAATTTAAAAATAATTCCTGCTCTAACTAATTTCCCTCCAACAGCATAAATCAAAATATTTATTATTTAAATCTAGACTTATTATTATTAGAAAAATATTAATTCTCTAAAAATAGGAAAGTGGAGTTACACTCTTCATAACCGTCATATTATGCGTTGTTGCTGAAATTCTGTGACACTTATATAACAATTATTGTAATAGCTTCTTTTCAAACGTTATAGCAGAATATTTTTCTTGTAGTATGAGGTAATTATCCAATACTTAAAAGATTGCAAGCTAAGCTAGGAATATAAAGAACATCATGAATTTGCTTTTCAATACCTGATTTAGTTCTAACTGCAACGACACCTTTATCTTCTGCTTGAACCTGTTTTCCATATCCAAGTTGTACTTGTAGCTTTACTGATTCATTGATATTTTTGAAGAACCCTTTCAAACCTGTCATGTGATTACTGGAACCACTATCCAATAACCATATATTATTTGAATTTTCTTTAGTATTAAGACAAGTCACAAAGATATTAGCTTTTTCATTTAATTCTTCAGTTGCATTACCTTGATGCTTCTCTTTGTTCCAACAATAACGCTCAATATGACCATACTTGTTACAATAACGACATTGAACATTTGAGTTATGATTACCTTTCTAGTTGGCCGAGTCTCCTTTACCTTTCCAATTATTTGAGTCTTCTTCGTTATGATTCCATCTGCCTCAGCCTCCTCCTCGACCACGATATCCACCTCTTTCTTGATATCTACCTCTTCCTCGGTGTGTTCCTGTAGGCTTGTTTGAGTTTTCAACTCTTGTTGGAATGCACTTTAAACGCTCTTTTTTGTTGTCCTGTTTATTCTTTGTTCATGAGTTAGAAAAAGAACTTGTTAGTGCACTAAAAGAGTAAGTAGATAAATCTTTTGATTCCTCTATTGCAGCTACTACATGATCAAACTTAGGAATAATAGTTCTCAAAACCTTTTATACTACCTCGTTATCATTAAGTTCTTCACCAAGCGTTCTTAGCTGATTAACAATGCAGTAATCATTAATTGTGTCATTATCCTTCATACATAGGTTCTCAAATTCACTTCTAAGAGTTTGTAATTTGACAGATTGTACCTTGCCATCACCTTCATATTGTTGTATAGCAAAAATTTTCATGCATCGTTTGACTTCACAGCATTAGCAATTCTTGAAAAGATAGAATCATTCACCGCTTATTGCACTATGAGTAGTGCCTTTGCATCTTTCTTCTAAAGATCCCTCATTTCTACCACCTTATCTGTCTCTGCATAACCATTCTCAACAAACTTCCAAAGATCTTGTGAAATGAAAAGAGTTCTCATCTTGATACTCCAAAAACCATAATTCTCTCCACTAAACATAGGAATCAATGTTCGTGAGAGATTGAGACCATTTCCAATATTCATTTTTTTTCTTACAAAAACTTCAAACAAACAACATGTGTAAAAAATAAATGTACCTTTTCTCCAATAAAATAACTTACTAAAACAACCTCAGCAGCAGAGCAAGCTTCCTATAATGAACCTCTTGCTCCCAATTTCAACACCGAACCTGGTGCTCTGATACCAAAATATTAAAAATGCTTGAAGAGTCACTGTTATAGCTGTTGCTGTAATACCCCGCACCGTATGGTGTATTACGCTGAGTCGATCAAGACGATAAGGTATGAGTTTGATTCAAGGAGGTATGATTTCAATTTGAAGAAGTATTGATTGAGTTGGTTTCAATGTGCAGATATCGAGCGGAGTCCCTTGCAATGAGTCGAAGAGTGGCTATAGACCGAATCAGTGGGTGAGTGCGAAGGAGCATGAAGTGCTTACATGGTTAGATCGGACGAGATGATCATACAACAAAGTTTGGTTAGCTCGGATGAGATGATCGTGCAACGAAGTTAAGGTGTCAGACCGCATCGGCTCGGCGGAGCGATAGGTGCATCGGCTTAAGGTGGACGGGTTCAGACCCTTCACTCCTACTCCTTCATGCCTAATAAAATGCACCATGATATGTAAGTGTTGCTATCGAGTTAGCGAGCATGGCTCGAGCGAGTAAAGGTTTTAGTGTGTATCGAACATTAAGATAGAACATTAAACAATTGAGGCGACTTGCATCAAGTGCACGGGTCATGATAGGACAAATTGATGGTAGAACATTGAAAGACAATATTTAAGGGTGCATCAAGTGCACGACCAGAGAACATTAAACACTAGGCCTAGAACATTGAATATGGCGTTGAGCGTGCATCTGTACACGGAAATTATGAGAATGACTTAGTAAGCAAAATGGACAAGTTGTGGTACAATGCCACGGAACCTGTCGTGGCATTAAAAGTTATACTTCGTGCATCGAAGTATCCATGGCACAGATGCCACAAAATTGCTATTGTATAAAATAACTTGTGAATGGAATGTGTTGGATAGTATAAAGGTACTCAGACCTAAGTCGTTGGGGCATCGTGCATCAATACGGATGTGTTGGGACATAGTGCTGATCATGGAACTTGAGATAGATTGAGTTGAGACGAATTATGTGCTGAGAACTTGAGATTTGTTGGAAATGATATGACTTCTGAACTTTTGTACGTATTGTACGGTCAGTGGACTTGGATAACTTGTGCGCGGGTGCTACTTCCCTCGAACATGTTACGATCGGGACACCGGGACCATTCGGCCTAGGAGGGAATTATGTTTGATATTCGTGGTGCACTTCATTAGGACGGATTGCGATCGACCACTGATGTGATAAGCCACAATACTAGTAAGTTTGGGATCCTTCGGATACAAGGCTAGCAATCCGTACAAGGAACGATCTTCGGCTTACACGTTGAAATACCAGTCTATTGTGGTACGAAATGCCATAACCTTCCATATAGATAGGGCTGGTGGGCTAATATCATAATTGGGAGCAGGTGTAGGTCCTGCCACCCTTATGATTATGCTGGAAATATTGGTTGGTTGTGTGTCACATCCCAGAACCAGAATACTGGAGAGCGGAGGACAGACACAACCAGCTACGTATATTGAAGTGCAACCCACATCGCAATACGGTCACAGTTGTCTAGATGCATGAGGGTTAAACTACAATCCATCAGTCTCTATGGTCAGGAACAAGTCTAGTGTCTCAATCTCAAGCAAGCAAATAAATATACAAGATGTTAGATCATCAGACATACAAAGTAAGGCGTCCCAAATATTATATATTCAGATAATCATGAAGCTAGTCATACAAAGTACGAGACTAGCAAGTGTTAAGTCATACATGATCAACCCTATGATTTGTCAATCATGTTACAACCCTTAGGCAAACAGAAATTTAGTTTCAACACGAGCTAACACTTGCTCGGCGGCTAAATGCCTCAAAAGAATAATTTACAATAGAGTGGGAGAGCAAAATAAGAAACCCACTCGTTGCCAGGATTACGTCTAATGTTCACCATCTGGCTGATAAGCAGGAAGATCCTCGGGTATCACTCCAAAATCTGGCCATACAAAACCAGCTGGGTCAGACCCCATAAAGAGCAAGTGCCACAAGAGAGGCTTCATTAAGGAACTAAAACCAGCAGATAATAAAATAGGAGAATAAATAAATGAATAGGCTTAAATGACAAGAATTCAGGCACGAGCAATATAATTTTCATGCTAATCACGAGCAAGCATTCAGGCACGGCCAATCAAGTCCTACGGCTTGCTATCATTAGCTAACTAGGGTTATCATAGGCCTAGTTACTAGCAAGATGTAGTTGAGATGTTCCCGCAGTCACATGCCCTGCAGCTATCCAGTTTATCCAGACGAGGTGATTTATAAGAGATACAAGAGTTATCAAGATTACTGGTGTACTTTCAGTACTTATGTTTTCAAGAAGTGCCCCGCATGACAGTGGGCTGAAAATGTGCCCTACTCGTCGGCAGGCTACAAGTCCCTCAGGTATGGCCGGGATAACGGGATTGCCTGTAACTAAAAAAAATCTCTCTATATGAACAACTTGATCAATTTAGTCATTAACCTAGTCAGATTTACTGTGAATTTTTGACCGTGGTAACCAGGAATCCATGTCCTAGACATGATGCAAGACGAGACAGGTAGCTTGTACATGCACAATCAAGAAAGTCAACCACGGTGTCAAGACAAGAGTTACTTAGCAAGTCAGGGAAGTTGTCGCAACAGCCTTTTAAGATTATCATGTCATGTCAGGTTACTTGTTACTTGTCAGGATTACTCGTCAGGAGTGCGCCTCGATGGGCCACTATCAAGATTATACATGTTATACCAAGTTTGCTTGTTGCTTGTCAGGAGTGCGCCTCGATGGGCCACTATCAAGATTATCAAGAAGAATTCATATTATCATGTTCAAGTCAAGGTCAAAGCTCATGTCCAAGTCACGTTCAATAGTATCAAGCTATCAAGTTGGGTCATCGCAAGTTAGGCCAAAAATAAGATACATGTAAGATCACAAGCATATACAATAAGAACTAGGAGAACATGCATGGGGATCGATAAGGGCAAGGGGTATCGATGCCAACAAGTGGCACTGGTCAGGTGGCGCAAGGAAAGTGACAGGTGCTGGACCAAAAGGCGCCAGCCACCAAGTGGCGCGGGACCAGATGGCGCTGGACCAAAAGGCGCCAGGCTGGAAAGGCGCTGGGCCAAAGGGTGCCAGGGCGAGCAGGGTGCGCCTGGGCCAAGAGGCGCCAGGGCAAACAAGGTGCGCCTGGGCCAAAAGACGCCAGGACCATGATGGGTCAGCATACGCCAGCATGCTCCAACATGCACCAACATGCGCCAACATGCGCCAACATGCTCCAACATGCACCAACATGCACCATCATGCACCAATATGCGCCAGCCAGCATGCGCCAGCATGCACGTCAGCCATCATGCGCCAACACCATCATGTGCCAGCGTGTGCGCCAGTCAACATGCGCCAGCACCAGCATGCCTTCTGCTCATCTTCTCCAAACAGCTCCCAAATGTTTATGGGAACCCATGAGCTCAAAAGGGCATAAATCACTCAAAATAAGTCAGAATCGGAACTTCCAAGGGTCTAAATTAGGTAGAATCAAATTTTCTACAACATAGGATAATTAGATTTCGAAAATAACAAATTTTAAGAGATCAAAACCAATAAAAACCGAAAAAAAGCTACAAACTTAGATCTATAAGAATCCAACCATCAAAACAAAAAATGTCAAGTTCTAAAGAGCCTTAGAATCAAGTAGAGAAGAGAATGGAACAATAAAATTTGAGATCCATCATGAAGCAAGTTGCACTTGCCTAGGATTTCTTTGTAGGTGGGAAGGAGTTTTGGAGAAGAAGAAATAAATAAATAAAGAAGTTATGGAGGAGAGAGAGTGGAGTTGACTTATATATCAACCCCTTCTCATCTCAAACCAAAATGAACAAAACCAAGCCATGTTGAACCAAGTTGAACCAAAATCAAGTCAAGATTAAACCAAGGCTAAGCCAAGCAAGACAAGTCAAAATATAGGCCACCTGTCAAATATCAGAAATCCGTATACGTATCCTGAAAAATACGTCTAACGGGAAACGGGAGTGACATTGTGTGAATTATTGTCGGTTTGCAGGCTTGGCGATTCGAGACGGAGATGTGCACGATCACAATATTTATGTTCATTATATGGCTAACTATGTCTGTTATAGGGACACAATACTTGACACATTTATGTTCCAATTGTTATTGAGAATCGAGTACATGCTTTACTGTTTTGAATCTTGTCATGAAACTGATCCTAAGACAATAATAGAAAGACCACATAATAAGATACAAGCTTTACTAAATTACTTAGTGTTGGTTTAGGCGAGTGAGTCTTGATCGGTACGCGAGAGGATTAGTACTGATCCCCCACTAGATTGCTTGCAAGTTCAGAAAATAGTCTGCTCGTGGAGACATGGAGTTCTTTAGCGTTTCGAGGCGTGCGACCGCACCGGTGCTCGGCTTGCAACATGAAGATGTTTCGGCCGAAGGTCATTGGATGTGCTATAAAAGATATGATGTATGAAACAAGATCCTTTGTGAGCAAGAGTGATCATGAGTGTTGTAAGCCAATTGGCATATTCAGTTGGGCTATTCAAAGCCTTTGTAATCTGATTCGTTATCAATAAAGATTTATTTTGTATACTCTGATGTATCTTCACTTTTTCTCTCGCTGCTTATCTATTGAATTGAGACAACCATTTTGAGAATCTGTCATCTTGTCTTGCACGAGCGCAACTCCAGACTCGTGCGGCATCACGCCTCAAGCGAGGATGATTGATTCGGGTGAAATCGATGCGAGGATGAGCAATTTTTTGGGTCGGAACGTGACAGTTGCTATGTAGTAAAGGAAATGGCCGGCACTCGCAAACAATCTTTAACAAAGTGGAAGAAAGCTAAAGATAAAAGTAAATTGCTTTGTATTAAAAACTTGTATGTCTTATGAATTGAACAACATCCTTTATATATGCTATGAATCAATCCAACAGCAACTAAGAAAAGAATTCAAAATCCTATTATTTAGTAACAGTAACAATGACTTATTCGTTGTTTGAATTATTCCTAACAAAAACATCATTTTCTGAGGAGATTTCCTGCTTGCAAGAGGACAAACTAATCTACTGTAATATTCTTACCAGTACAATTGTATGGATGAGCTTTTACTATAATACAGAAATGAGGATTAATACAAAAGAATTTATTATAATGCATGAGGTATGGTCTATTTCAATTGTTTATCGTGATGGAGAGATTGAGAATAATAGCATATACAAAATAAAAACACATGATGGTTGGAAAGGAGTACTTTGTGATCGAAATATATCTTTGAATATTGGAAAAAATTATCTAAGACTCATCGACCATTTTTTATTTGAATCAGAGAGTGAAGGACAATTAAGCAAAAAAAACATAAACATATCTTAAAAATTAGGGTTATTTAGTTTTAGGGTTTGTATAATAATAAAAAATTGTGTTTAGGTTACTATATTTTCCAGAATATGTTTTGGATCTCATCCTAATAGTTGACTTGACTAACCGTCCAAAATGGAGACCTAAACTCAATTTTTGAATATTATAACGAGACCCTAAAACTAAAAAGAAATATGTGAGAGTTGTATGATTTGAGTTTTTTAGTTTTGCATGGTGGGTGTTGTGTGATTTGGGTTATTTAATTTTGTCATGATCAATCAAAAATAAAACTTGTGACACTGTTGTTTGCTTATATCATGATATAAGCAGCCACACAATTCTCCTGACGGCAGTTTCGACGAGAACGACTGCATGGGCATCATGTATCGCATATGTCTATCGTCCCTGATGCATTGTTGAATGTTTCCAACTCAAGAGTCCTAGAGGGTTGTGTGGTTGCTGAGATCATGAGGGTAAAAGCAAACAACAGTATCACAAGTCTCATTTTCGATTGATCATTAAAAAAAAAATTTCAAGTCACATAATCATCACACATTTTCATTTAGGTTTAGGTCTCGTATAATATTCAAAATTTGTGTTTAGGTCTTCATTTTTTATTGTTAGCCAAATTTACCATGAGGACGAGACCCAAACACCATTTTGGATAATATATGGGGGCCTAAATACAAAATTTTAATATTATACGAGGCCTTAAAACTAAATAATCCTAAAAATTAGTGAAGTCGAAATCATGAGAATGGACATTAATAAAGAAATTAATATATTTGCGAAAAATTAAAGATTAGTACAAGTTGAAAAAAAATCATCTTAGACGTGGTTTTGGATTTGTGGAAGGGATAATTTAGCATATGCCCCCATTCTAAATGTTGATACTAGCATATACCCCCACTATTTTTTTTAACTATCAAATACCCCCATTTTTGGTATGGAAGAGTAAAATATTTAAGATATACCCCCACTTTTTTTTAAAAATTTTTGTTGTTTTACATGAGGGTGGGGGTATTTGCTAATTAAAAAAAATAGTGGGGGCATATGCTAGTTTCATCATTTGGAATGAGGGCATTTGCTAAAATATCCCTTTGTGGAATGCATACCATCATGCTTAGGTAATGATGGACAATAAATGTATTAATTTTTTTTAAAAATGATATGATTTTTATTAATGTTATAGATTTGGAATTAAAAAAAGTTGAGATAGAGGAGTTCCATTTTTTTGGATAAAGAATATTTGTTGTGGTTGTTTTTGTTTATGGTCCATATATACCGAGTGCCTTGCTAACGGTAAATAGACCATGATGGGAGCAAGAAATCCATGTTATGTGCACCATCTTGTAATGTTAGTTTATATGGAAACTAAGCACAAAATTAAAAAAGAGAGGTGGGAATGCGACTAAAAACAAACTTAGGTAAATTGTCTGACACTATCATTCACCTAAGAACTCTATAAAAATTAAAAATCAGTGACACCAAAAAGATGTAGTTAGTATTACAGTCTCGGCTACAAAAATTCAAATAGAGACTTAATTATGACACAGGACATTATTTTTATATTTAGGTTCTTAATTTTTTCTATTTAGATCATTGAAAAAAATCAATACATATAATCCAATCGCCGAGCCTTTAAAATTACGAAAATTTTCTAAAGCATAAAAATTATATAAAATTGTATCCAAAGTACAACTTTTGAAAAATTGGCTTATTAAGCACAAAAAAGTCCTTCGGAAAAGCGTTCTCTCATTTAAAAATTTAAAAAAGTAGATATCGTTACCCAAAGATTACTCCTTTAAAAAAAAAATCTATATATAAAATGAGAAACACCCAACAGAAGGGCGTTGTACATGGAAAAAACGTCCTTCGGATGGAAGTTCTCTTCGAGGGAGGAAGCGGAGCCACGTGCTGCTGTCGGAGGGAACGGGTGCTTTGCTACCGGGTAGCGGTCTATCCTACCCAATAACAATAGATCATGTACCCATCCCACCCAGCAATTACCCAGACCCCAACCCCTAAATTCCGGCCAAAAAATATATTAAAAAAAAGGTCCTTAGGAAGGATGTTTTCGTTTTTAATATATTTTTCTTCCCGACCGATTTTCTCACGTGTACAAACAACGTTGGCGGCCGTTAAAAAAAATAATTTTCTACTTATTTTATCAGTAAAACGTTCTTTTCCAAGGGTGTTTTTATGCTTTACTTATAATTTTGTCAAAGTTTATGTTTTAGTTATAATTTGGTATAGTTTTAATTTTTTGACTGAAAATTTCCATTAAAATTAAGAACTCATGAGTTCCTTTAGTATTTTTGTTACTATTATTATACCAGCTATATATATATATCTGATAAAAGCCTGCAACTTGGATTCCTCCTAGCAGATCCCTACTCAAAGGCCAGAAATCAGCAGCACATTCTTCCATGTGATGCAAAACCTTTAACTAATCTCATCAATGTCGAGCCACGTGTCTGCATTATGTGACATTAATGCTCACAGAACTATCTATTTATAAATACAGTACACATGTTAATCAGTTCACTAATCAATCAGTGTTGACATGCAGTTGAGGCTCTCTTGCTTAGCTCGTGTCATTATTCTATAGTTGGATATACATCAACCAGCAAACACAAACTACTGATGATAATAGTTTCTGGAATTGACAATTAGTTGGGGTGCAATATTCTGTTTTGGTGTTGGGGAAAAGATGATCATGTGGTCTTAAATGCCACAATTTGTTCCCCTCTCCTTAGCCATTTACACTGTTTGGAAACATTTGTGGGGAGGGTGAAAAAAATTTGAGGGAAAAGAAAATGGAGGAAAGTAAAATTCACTCAGGCCTCGTTTGGTTCGCGGAATGGAAGGAAAAGGAAATCAATTCCTTGTCATTTCATTTCCTTTGGAAAACTTTAATTCCTATTGATTTTTCTTTCCGATGTTTGGCAATGCCAAGAAATTTGGAAAGGAAAGTGAATACTTCAATGTGGGAAAGTGATTCCTTCCTTGGATGGATGGAATCACTTTTCTCCCTAATTTTTCTTCCATTGGGAATCACTTTCCTTTCCTCCTCAATTCCTTGTGCACCCAAACATAGGAAAGTAATCACTTTCTTTTTCCAACCGGGAGATTCCGCGAACCAAACGGGGCCTCAAAGGAGAGTAAAATTTCCCTCTTCTTGGTATTCTCAAATGATGATTTAATATTAACTTTTTGAGGGGTGGTGGGATAAATTCACTCAAATTTCTCTCATCTCTTTCCATTTTCCTCCCACATTTGGGAGAAAAATTTTTTGGTTGGACCCACCTACTTTTTCATCTCAAATTTTTCTCTCCCATGTTCTCTCCCCCCTTTCAAACACCATCATTTAAAATTTTCACTCTCATTTTTTCCTCAACTTTTTCCTTCCTCCCATTTTTCACCCTTCCCAAACAATACCTGAATCAAAGGCCGGATTATGAGAGAAGCAGCAGCCTTGGATGGTGTGGCACATGGCAATGGCAATGGGGATCAATTGAATTGTCAGTGACAATATATATACTAGTGGACCTACCTTATGACAAAGACTTAGATACAAGCTTCTGTATTCTATATGACAAGTAAACCTTTCTTGTATATTTATATTTACATATTTTACCAATATTGTAAAAATCGGATCGGACAGGGTCCGACTGCTTTCTACCAAAAAAATCGGTCCGGTTCGATTTAAATCGGATCTTTTAAAGAACCGTCGGTTTTTTTTGAAAACCGGATTCAACCGGTAAACCAGCCGAATCGGTTCACAATCGAACCGACCAATTTTGATTTTTATTTTAAGAAAAAAATTTATGATGAAAAATTTCGACCATTTGATTCTTGGTTTGGTTTTGATCGACCTTATAGTTGTAAGAGTAAACCAAACCAACATACTTATGACCAAACAAAACTAAACCAAGAAGTAAATATGGATATCTTACCTATTTAAACCAAACTAAACCAAGTCTATTTGAACCCCGGTTGAACCCGATTGAACCCCGGTCCGACCTATACCAAAAATTTTCGGTTGATTATCGGTCCGGTTTTTAAAACCTCGTATTTTACGAAGAAAGAGGGGCCCATTTGTCATATAGAGGATGTATTAAAATTTTGATACAGTCTTCTGTAGCTAAATTTTCTAAATAAAACTTTGATATAGAAGGCCTCTGGTAGGCCTTCCTTGTATATTTATTTTTATACATTTTACGAAAAGAGAGGAAGGTCCACTTGTCATATAGAGGTTGTATCAAAGTTTTAATATAGTAGTTAGGCGTAAAATTTTCCCTAGTCAAGGAACTCAGTTCCCTTATGATCACCAAGAAAATTCAACTGCATAAATTTTGTAGCCCATGGCAGGGGCGGATCCAGATAGCCCTTGGGACGGGCTCCAACCCATCAAAAAAAAATTTTCTATATGATTTTTTTTTTGTAGGAGTTAGCATAAATCTAGTCCATCCGAATCCACTCTAGTCTATTCTAGTTTATATTTCTGGATCCGCTTATATTTTTGGATTCGCCCCTGCACGATGGAACTTTAAAGCAAGTTGATGTTTAAAGCTTTCCAAGTAATTGCAGTAGTTAGCATGTGTTTAATTGATAAGAAAATGGAGAAAGAAAAAAAAAAACAACTTTTAGCGAGAAAAAAATTTGAAAAAGAAAAAAGAGAGAGTACCGAGGAGGGAGAGAATCAAAATATACTCTTTTTTTTGCGAGAAGCATGGCCACTGGCCAGGATCAAAACCTGAACTTTATGTTCATAATCTTTTGTGAGAAGCTAAGAGTACTTAAGCACGACTACAATGACCATATTTTATTTTATTTGTTTACTTTTTATTTGCCAAATAAACCTCTAATATATATGTCTTATATTTTGAACTATACCATCCAACACAACTTAGGATTATCAATGTCTTTTACAAAACTATAAAATTGTTCTAAGAAAACTGTAAATTTCTAGACTCTTTTATTTATACAAAACTACATAAAATTATAACTGTAAATTTCTAGGCATTATTAGATTCTACTTTCTTAGATAAGTAGCGGGTGCCACGTCACTATGTATTAGTGGTCTTATGATCTTCTTTGGTGTCACGTCACCAGTTAGAGGTCATATTAATTGAAAATATGATGAAAGAATTTAGGAGTTAATTAAGCAGATATGTTGTTTCTAAAATCTGTGTATCAAATACGTCTTCTCTTCTATAAAAAGGTGGATCTGACCATTTTAAAACAATAAGTGAATGAATGTATTCCCGTTAATTTATATTGTGCTTTAATAATGCAAACATCAAAAAAAGTTGTTCAGAAAACACCTCTTGATACCTTCATAATTAAATAAGCTAAGACAAAATAGAACCAAGGTCTTTTTATCAATGGTTAAATTGGTCACAATTGATAATTATGTCAAAAATGAAAATACATTTTTGACTTGGGCCAGAAATTGTGCAAAGCTTTATTTTTTTATTGCCATTGTATGGGTTTCTTCTTCCTTTTTGTTTATGGACTTGGCTACTTTTCAAAGCTGGAGGGAGGTTACTGGTTCTAGTCGTTGAAGAGCAGCATAAATTTCAAACCAATAGAATATTTCTCAGTATCCATATCATATTTCTCTGCACAGACCTCAAGTTGTCTATTGGGCCATATCATACCGGCCCTAAAGTTGACCAAATTTGACTAGTTATGGGCCGAACCGGACTTGACAAGATAAACATTCAGACCGGCACGACCAAAAAATTTTAAACCAAATCCAGCCCAGGCCAGAACCCTATGAAACATCGATTGGGCCTGACTGGGCTGTGCACGGACCGGATCCGGGTTGGCCCATGGTAAATTAAGTAAAATAATAAATAAATAGTCTTTAGTCTTTAAAAAAGGACTTAAAAAAGTAATATTAAATAGATATTTCATGCCAATATTTTAAAATAACGTCAATATTAAAAAAAAATTGACATAAGTCATTGATATACCTTTTGGATTTCAGTTTCCAACCTCTCTTCAATTATTATTTTTTGTAATATCACAAAGAAAGTTTATAGAAAGATTGAAAGCTCAAACTAAAACATAAGTCACTTAAAAAATATAAAACTTATATTTGAGTTTTTGCTTTCAGCCTCTCATCAAACTTTTTTTTGTAACACCACAAAAGAATCTTGTAGATGGGCTAAAATAAAAAACCCAAACATAAGTTACATCATTTAAATATACCTATCTAACAATTATAATACATATTGAAAAATGATATATTTTTTAAGAAGATACAAGATACTGAATATAGTTGTTTAGATACCTACATAGGTTTTCAGAGTCACAGTTAGGTTCAAAAATTTGGAGTCGTTTCCTACATGTAAGTACTTAACGAGAATTTTACGCCAGATTCTTCTTTCGATATTACGCTCATAATAAACTATTCTCAATTGTTGCCAAATTTATGATCTCATACAATTATGATTATGATCCAATCATTCTCCCACTTGTGCCCACTAAGGTTGCACGAGTTGTGGTCCTTATACCCCTTGAGGTTGCAGCAAAGATTGAGGTCCTTGTACCTTCTGAGATTGTGGTGTGAGTGAAGTTGCTGATTTTTTTGGTTGTTGTGGTGGTTGTTTATTTTTTATGGCAGCGAAAATGTACATCTTCACCGAATTTCGCTAGGTTTTCTATAATTATTAGAAGTGAGGGAAAAACTTGTTGTGATAAATTTGGAAGAACTATGTCCTATTTATAAGAATTTTCGGGTGCCAAGTTACACTCAATCCACTAAGAATATAATAGTTATAGGGTATTTTTTTTAATTTTCAGTAAAATGATCAAAATACCCTTAAAAACGGTCAAACGGATATAATTTGGAGGTATTTTGGTAAAAAAATATCTTCATTTATGTTAATATTGTTAATATGACTATTGGATGGGGAGTTTACAAAAGACCCCTAAATAAAAATATATTGGGGTTATTATGGTAAATTAGTCCAAACTATTATATTTTTTTGGGCTTCGGGTGTTGGGTGGGGGGGAGGGTTTGCGATTTTCGGTCGGGCCTAAACTCTACTTTGTTCGGGCCACTGACTGATGGAACTGGGGATTCCCAGGACCCTTACTTTGGTGTGCATATTGATCGATAGAAAGTTAAACAGATTTAATACGTGTTCTAACCCTTCATAGATGGAAACTAGGGTTCACGAATTATACCTGCGGTGGGAAGAAGACAAGTAGTTCATGGTAATCTCGAGCGGACGACTCCAAGCTCTTCTGCACGTATTCCTTCCTCGAGTTGGACATCGTGTGGGCGACGATCTCCCAACCTTTTCTTCTCCTTGGCAGCCCTCTCTTTCTCTCCTTACGTGAATCACGAATTTAGAGAAAGCTTCAGATTTCTGATCAGTAATTTGACGGCCAGAGAATAGATGATATATATAGGCTACGGCAGGGACCATGAGCAGAAATTAGGGTTAGGCTTCCTAACGGATCTGGATATCCCGTGTTCAGTCCGAACACACAATCCAGGCCCAATAACAATAGCTCTGTGAAGCCCATGACTTTAATTTTATTTTTAATGTCCATGTTTTATATTGTTTGGTGAGCCTTTTGTTTTTAGCCCACAACTTGTTAATCATTTTTTTGTGTTATTAATTAATTACTAGTTAGTTATTTTTAAGCCCAATAATTTAAGCCATGTAACCCACAACCCGAAGCCCAAACACAATAGGCTAACCATTCTCCCACACACCCGAGTCTCCCTCTCTGACCCGCCCAACCCGTGCCTACGTACTCCTCTCCCTCTCCACTACGTAACCCTTAGGAGCAGAAACTCTCCTAATCCACAGAAACTTCATTTTTTCACCATCACAATAACTCTTCTATCTCCCTAACCGTTCCACCATTCTCCGATCCGAGACCACCACCGCGCTCCCCTCGCCGCCCTCTCTGATTACAGACCCCTCTCCTCCATCTTTCGAGTCCGTCCCCGTGCAACCTCGCGCCAGCCCGACAGCCCGGCGCCTCCCGCGCGTGTTCCCGTGCGGGTGTCCCGTCTCCGCGTGTCCGTCCGTGTGCGTACACGTGTCCGTGCTCGTCGTTTCCATCGTTTTCGACGTTGTTCCGAGTCCAAGGCCTCCCCTCGGTACTCCTTCATCAAGCTTGGGTAATCCCTTTCCTCATTTTTTTCATCTTCTGGTTGTTCACATAACCATTTAGACGTTCTGGCCTTAGGTTAGTTTCTGTAGATTATTAAACTAAGTTCTGTGTTTTGATTATTTGGTTTCTGTGGTGTTAAATTAGCAATGTGGTAATAATATACATATTAGGAAACTTTATACATGCTTATTTGGTATTAATTGATTTATGGATTAACCTTAATAATTTAAAATATGGTTTAAATGATTTAATTGGTTTAAATAAAAGTTAGGATTATAATTTATTTTGTAATGTTAATTTGTAGAGATTCTAAACCTAATAAATGATTTAGTTTTTTTATTTACAAATAGTGGTAAATAATATTCATTTAAAAGTTATTATTTTAAATAAAAGTTTTGTTAGAAAAATTGTATTATAAATTATATATATTCTTCTTTTAAAATGATTTCTAATCAAAAAGGTTTATAAAGAGATTAATATAATAAAAACTAATATTTATTTAAAAATCGTTATTTTGGCAAGAAAACCGTATTTTATGCAAAAGTGCTATTTTAGTATTTAAAAAAAATTATTTTTCCTTTATTACGAAAAATGGTTAAAAAATGTATTTTCTAAGGAAAATCGTTTTATTAATATTGTTCGGTAAATAATTTCTCTTAATAATAAAAATGTTCATTAATGAATTATTTTGGTCTTGAATAACATTTTTAGTAACAATAACCAGAAAATAATTTCTAGCTAATTAAAATATTAGAATATTAGTTTTGGAGAAAAATTATAAATTTGGTAAAATATTAATTTATTAAATACAGTTAAAATATTATTTTTCTTATTTTGTGAATAATAGTCAAAAAATGGGTTTTTAGTAAATCGTATTTTCGCGTAATTTGGTAATTACATAAAAATAATAATTTCTATAATACGATTAAATAATAATTTTTTTACCCTTAATTATTACGTTAAAACTTGTATTTTTACTAAAACGATTATTTTGTAACTTAGTATCTAAAATATAAATATTTTTCAACGTTATTAACAAAATTATGTTATTTTCAACCCGACCAGACTTAGCCCTAATTAACTAGTTGGCGTTGCCCTTAAGGATTAGAGTGTAATTATTTCTAGCTGCTGAACCTGGTGTTACGAATCTGTAGGTTCGGGACCCTAAGCCCAAACGGTTACCTGCTACTCGTCGCTTTCCACGTCAAGGGACTATCTGTCACTTCCCATTCCCAGAATACGTATTTTTAGAATGCATGTACTGTTTAAATGTAAATATTTTATATTTATCATGTATTGCTCTGTATTTAAATTTCTTTAATTTTATGTTAATTAATTTCCTGCAATTTCATTTCTGTACTTTACTTTCTGCTTTTATACTCTGCTTTAGCTTTGCTATTAGAGGTCTAACCTCTCTGGTTTTGCATGACCAGATTTAGAGCCGGTTTCCGAGGACTCAGCTTACCTCTACCTCCAAGATGGTCAATACTAGAGGAATGATCGCAGGAGGACTCGAGTGGGTTCCTTACTTTCCCGCTCGTTTTGTTATTTACTTAATACCTTGCCGTTTGGTACCGACATGTTAGTCGGATTGTCTTGTACTTACTTTAACATAATTGTAATTAAGTCAGACTGTAGCTGATAATAATTGTGTACACTTTGCTACATCATCTGGCTATATTTTGTAAAGCCAGATATCAAGAATATTTTGACTGAGCGTTTGGGACGCCTTACTGCTTTATCTTACATGTTCTCTATTTCTGTTCCTTATTTGAATGATTGAGACAATAGATGTGAAGTGACCATAGCGAGACTTTCATGTAGTATGCACCCCCTTGTCTTTTAGACAGCATTGATCGTATTATACGGTATTCATCTACCCGTAATACGTAGCTGGCTGAGTCATTCCCCCACTCTCCAGTATTCTGGTTCTGGGGCATGACAAGGTTTTAGTGGTGGCCCATGCAGGTCTGATTTCAGACTTGTGGGGTGTTTTAATTTATAGGATGTCTCAATCACACATGTTTCTCCTTGATCTCATGATTCGTTACTCTCGACTCTAGCTTGACATTTCGGTATCCTTTGACTTCATTGATCTTTCCTGTCCGATCGTTTGATTGTTCTTTTATCCCTTTTCTTAGGGGTACCTCGTCCGCATCTGTCATGATTGGGCAACAACAACAAGAGCAACACGGACAACCTGACCATGTTGATCAGCAACAAGGGCCGGTACTAACTCAAGAGACTATCCAAGAAGAAGTAATAGTGGAAGCAGCAGCTGGATCACAGTATCCGGAGGTTCCACCACCACCAACAGTTCCACCTACTCCTGCGGAAATGGACACACCGGCTCTTCTAGAGATCATGAGAGGGATGATGGCCACTCAGCAACATCAGATGTTAGCCCAACAACATATGCACGCTCAGTTACAAGAGCAGAATATACTACTTATGTCACTCCCCATTCCCGAAATACGTAAATTTTTGATTTTTCATGTATATGGTATCTGGCACCTGTATCTTTATTGCATTTATCCTATATTTATAACTGGCCATGGCATGGAATAGTATCTCGTCGCGGATTAGTGTGCCACCCCTTGTCCTTGTTTGGTTGTAGGCGTGGTTCCCTGTTTCGATGATAGGATTTCTGAACCGTGTTGTGGTTAGAATTTTTATTTAATTAATTTAATTAGTTGTATCATGTAGCATTTAACATGTCATTAGTCATGTGGTTAAGAGCATGCTTAAGCTTAGGGTTTCTTTGAGTCAACCCAACCCCTATATATATTCTCTTCCTCACTCTCTCTCCTCATTCACTCTTTTTATTTCTTTTCCTCCACCAACCAAGGCAAGTACCAACTTGCTCAAGAGATGGATCCATAAATTTTGTTCATGTTTTCTTACAAAATCATTTGTCAAAATATGTTCTTCTCATCCTATACTAGTTTAGAACTTGAATTTTTCCATTTTGAAGCTTTGATTTTTGTAGATCTAAGTTTTAACCATTTTCGGATTTTGGTGGTTTTGATCTATCAAACTTCTTTGTTTTCAAGTTTTGATGGTTCCATGTTGTAGAGAATTTTGTTCTACCCAATTTTGACCTTTGAAAAGTTGGATTTGGACTTATTTTGACCAAGTTATGGACTTTTGAAGCTTGGGGTTCAAACCATGGAGTTCTTGCTGTTTTGGAGAAGACAGTGAGCAGTGCGCGAGCTTTTTAGCTTGTGCCACTGAGCTGCGCGCGCTCTTTAGCGCAGCGCAGTCCTCATACGCTGCCTTTTGGGAGCGTATGTCTTGCATACGCTCACTTGGGTGACCAGGAGTCGTATGTACCTGAGCGTAAGCTTACCTGAGCATATGCTTACCTGAGCGTAAGCTTACCTGAGCGTAAGCTTACCTGAGCGTATGCTTACCTGAGCGTACGCTTACCCGAGCGTACGCTTACCTGAGCGTATGCTTACCTGAGCGTATGCTTACCTGAGCGTAAGCTTACCTGAGCGTAAGCTTACCTGAGCGTATGCTTACCTGAGCGTACGCTTACCCGAACGTACGCTTACCCGAGCGTACGCTTACCTGAGCGTATGCTTACCTGAGCGTAAGCTTACCTGAGCGTAGGCTGCCCTGAGCGTAGCCTGACCCGAGCGTAGCCTGACCTGAGCGCAGCATGACTTGAGCGCAGTTCGACTCAAGCGCAGTCTGACCTAGACTCTCCTATACCTTATACTTTTATATGTATATATATTATATTGTATATATATATATGTAAATGTTTGTGTATGCTATATATCCTTACGCCTTTTGTCCTGAGCATGATATGAGCACTAATGTAATCCCGGTGAACAAAGTGTTCTTGCCTGATACTTGTACCTGAATGTCCCAGTTCTTGTTCATGCTCGACAAATGACTCGTAACTCCACGTGGCATAATTGCAATGATGCATTACACTAAGGAGGGTAGAACATGTTGACATACTGATTAACATGGATCCTCTCTTGGGGTACACGTACTATGGTACGACATATAGGAGGATGACCATGTGACCACGACATGTGATTCCAATATCAAGATAGGGTTAAACTAGGCAACTAAATATACTAGATGCATGGGGAGGGCAGAATCCCTAGATCGTGTTATACCAGCCGCCTTGAGATATTGTCTTGACGCGCCGGCTGGTCTCCACGGATACTGTATCATCCGCAACGAGTGGATGACTGTATCCGATTAATTCTTGCTATATATTATATGTTTTGGCAAGGTGGCCTCACGAGGGACCTGTGCTCAATGATACATGTCTACGCGAACCCCTGGGTTGGCTAGCCTTGCTGAAAAGATACGATCTGAGGATTTTGAAATAACATGACGCGAGGATAACCTCGTCCCACTAGAAACTCGTAGACTTGATTGGTCGTGAAAACGACTTGCTTGTATCCTATTTACCTTCCGCGAATAACTGAGGGAAGCGGACTGTTATGGTACGTGATCCAACCCATGTTCTTGTTTGATTGTTGGGTTGGTTATCGTACTATGACAGGCTGTGGACCGAAGTTATGAGCGGAAGACTTATTCTGGTTGTGAAGTGTTACTTCTGTGAATGACTGAGGAACATGGTCTATCATGGTACATGATCCAACCCATGTTCTTGTTTGATTGTTGGGTTGGTTATTGTGCTACGATAGGCTATCGACCGAAGTCACGATCAGGAGATTTTATTGTTTCTACCTTTTAACTTATGGAAAGGTTATAGAGTACGACATGTCCCGACTCCATGCGGCACCTTTTGTCCTTGTTTGGTTGTAAGGATGCCATATGGGTTCGAGGATGTTGCGCTACTCTATGATAGTAGCATAAGTATTACTATTATCAATCATTCTATTAACTGGGTTTTTAATCTGAACTCTTGTGCCCCTTTGGCGGTACTTGCTATTCGGGGCTGACCCCGCTGGTTTTGTTTGGCCAGATCTCGTAGCAGCTCCAGAGGATCCAGCCTTCCACCCGAACAATGGTGCACACCAGGAGTATGGGCGCCAGGGACCATGAGTGGGTTTCTTCTTCACCGCTCTGATATCTTCTATTTTGTACTTGGCATTTAGCCACCGGCACCTGTTTAGCCGGCAGTTCTGGACACTAGTTTCCTTTGCATAATTGTAATTAATCAGACTGCAGCTGACTATAGTTATGTACTATTGACTCTCGGAACTAGCTCATCATTTTGTATAGCTAGACTCATGAATCATTCTGATGAAGCGTCGGGGACGCCTTACTGCTTTGTCTTATATGATCATTATTTACTGCTTCTTGTTTTGATTGATTGAGACATAGATACTCTGTGGGACCATAAGAGACCTAATTGTAGCATGCACCCCCTAGTCTCTTGACAGCCACGATCGCCGTATGACGTTTATATACCTCATACGGTGTAGCTGGCCTAGTCCGTCTCGGTATTCCGGTACTGGGGCGTGACAAGGTTTTAGTGGTGGCCCATGCAGGTCTGTCTTTCAGACTTGTGGGGTGTTGCGATTATAGGAGTCTCAATCAAAACATGTTCCCCTTGATCTCCTGATTCGTCTTCTCTTTCTCCCACCTTGATTGCTAACATGATTACCATCCTCGATTCCTTCCCGTCCTGTCTTTTGATATATTGTATCCTTTCCTTTAGGGGCGCATCGTTCTCGGCTGTTGGAGGAGCCGGCATGGGAGAGAATCCAGTAGATCAGGGACCAGTTGGAGATCAGTAAGGGGTAGCCCCTCTACCTGGACAGATTTCCATCGAGAACGTTACCGAGCATGAGCCAGTTGAGCCGCAGAGGCCAGAGGATCCCGTACCTCCAGTGATGCCGGTAGTACCAGTAGCATTAGATGTGCCGGCACTATTGCAGATTATTAGAGGTTTATTGGAGACCCAGCAACGCCAGATGGCAGCCCAACAGCAACAACAAACCCGACAGCAAGAACAGAATGTGCTACAGAATCAGGGGTTGCAATTAGCCCTTGAGAGAAGTGTCAGGAACGATTCAGGAGCGTCCGGAAGGTTTTGTCGACTTAACCCTGTTTTCCATAAATAAATTCACTTTATTTATTTTGTATCTGAGAAAATTACAACTGTAGAAATCTAATCTAGAAGACGATTACTTTATCCCTTGGACGATGCGATGAAGAAAACTCGAACTTTGAAGAACTTGGACAGCAACTGGGCAATCTCTCTGTTCTCTCTGAAATTGATTGTAGTCTCTGATGAAGATGAAGAAACTCTTTTTTATAGAGTTCAGGATAACTGTCCTTAAGCATACGCTCAGGTAGTTACTTGACGTGTGCATAACTGCAGGGACGCGTGGCAAATTTTGATGGAGACACATTAGCGTGCGGTTGAAAGTAGTGGAGCATGTTCAGGAGAGATTGATGGCCTGGATGCCACGTTGCATAACTTCTAGAGAAGTGGATAATTGGTACAGGACACGTGAGAACGTGTGTTGACTGTAATCCTGGATATGGTTGCTGTAATACGCTGCCTCGTTAAAGGAGAGTTATACGCTGACTTGGACAGCGTAGTGCCATAGGAAATCCATACGCTCGCTTTATGGGTAAGGAGTCATGTGAGGTCATACGCTCGCTTGTTTAGCAAGGAATCATGTGAGGTCCATACGCTCACTTGACTGTGTGAAGAAGGAGTCATGTGAGGTCGATACGCTCACTGGAGAAGTGGCCACGTGGCTATCATCAATCTTCTTTGGTACACCATATCTTTCCATAGCTGACAAAATCTTCTCGAGCGTCGTGACTGCGGATTTGACGGCTGACAGACTGTCAAAACTGACAGTAATGATGGCCTTTGTATTTATGAAGGCTGCTGAGTTGTCCTCGTAAAAGACAAAACCGACTCTTCGAAAACCTATACGATGGTTACTTTTCTCGTGACAGCTGTCTTTGCACGAAAGATGAAGTGTCAAATTCATTCCTCATTTAAACATATGCTGTGCTGTCATTTCAGTAAATAATAAAATATTTACTGAGCGTATGGCTTTTGAATGAGCGTACAACTCTGAATTGAGCGTATGGCTTCAACTGACATCTGTCTTTAAGCGTATGGATGAAAATGACAGCGTGTCATAATTTTCCACATCCTACAAGACCCCCTTCAAAATTTTCGAACTTTATGAGTTTCAAAAGTTCGAAATTACTTTGAACAGAAAGTGGGAATGAGTCCTGACACGCTGGCATGAGTTCATTAAATGTCATGATGACTCTTCATTTTTCGAGATTGATTGAATCTGATGGAAGAATATGAACAGCCAGCAAGCTCTATTATATAAACCGAGAGAATTTAATTTTTGACTTTCATCTTTTGAAACCATGACTCCAAAAGAAACTGCTGAAGAAGAAGCACGTAAGTTGGGATTCTGTTCCCATGGGGACCCCACTTTTGGGGGCCAAGAACCCGAACCTGTCGTCATCGAGCTCAAGGACGACCCTATGCATTTAGCCAAGAATTTCTTGGGCTACTTTGGTCTGGACGGCTCCTCTTCTTCTGATGGGCAGAGCCTCGCAGAGAAGCGTAAAGTGTTCGTTGCTCTGTTACACCGCATGGGGGTCCAAAGCGTAGAAGAGTTAGGTGTTAAGCTTAGTCGCTCTGGAAAATAGAGCGTGACTTTATTGCACTCCTTTCCTTTTCCTTCCCTTCTTTTTTGTAAGGCCATCAGCCTTAAATGAAAAAATGGATATTCAAGAATCTTCTGTTTAGTCCAAATCTGTGTTGAAAACCAACGTGTATCGATGAATAACTGTAGAATACGCCGTCTTCCAAGTTGTAAGTTACGCTAGATAGCGTATGTCAATGAAAATAGCGTATATTACGCTATTTTCCAATGTTTTGTGAATTCCACTGAATAGCGTATATCAGCGTATGTTACGCTATAAATTACGCTGTCCTTTAACGTTGTAAATTACGCCAAATAACGTACGCCAATGAATAGCGTGCACCAATAAATAGCCCGTAAGTTACGCTATCTTCCAACGTTTTGGAAAGCACTCTTTGAATATTTCCAAGGCTGTGCTGGTTTCCAAAGTACACGTGTCATTCATTCCACGTTTACGAGCGCTATTCGTGCGGATCCTTTCCAAGAATAGACCTGTACTTGACCCTTTTAAATAGATGGATGAACTCCATGCAAACTCATCTTCCCATTCTTCTTCCTCTCTTCTGAGAATGAGTTTTCTATGAGAAGAAAATAGGAAAGCCATGTTGTCTGATGTCAAATCTCTGTGCACGCTACCAGACATGGATCTGTCAATCCTTAGCAGCAAACTCAGCGGTAAGTTCAATATACACGTATCGAAATTTTTGTTTGTTAAGGACAAATTCATCTTCCCGAAATGAACAGAATGCATCTGTCTTTGCTTGGCCAGTTTCTGTTAACTGATTTTTCTTTACTGTTTCTTGCAGAATTTTGGCTGAAAACCTTCTTCAGAACTGGCATTGGTGATATGGATGCTGTGGACAATGTTCTTCTGACATCTACATCAGGGAGCTCATACGCTTTTGACGCGTATATCAGACAACTCAGAACTCTTCGTAAGATAGAAGGGTCTTCCTCAGATGGTAGGAAGAGCCTTTATACATGAGAGTTGGATGGTGGAGTCAACTCTACCCCGAGAAATCGGGTAGTAGAGTTCCTTTCACGGCAGAACTAGGAATTGTATCCCAAGGTTTGGATACATTCCTATCTGCTTGAGGTGTCGTCGTTCCTCCACGCGCTGTATTGGCAGCAACACGCCATCGTGTTGCCATACTCTGTGGTTCTCCTCTCGTCTGAGAGATAAGACCAGAGTTTGATTCCTGCTGGACACTCAGGAATTGCCACAAACAACGAGATTGCCAGAGAAGACCCAAGAAGAAATAGATCTCAGTTGTACATAGAATGAAAATCCAAGATTTGTAATAGATTTCCATTATGATTTGTAGGAAAGTCTAAGAAATGTAATAGACTTTTTATGAAAATGGGAATGGAAATGACAAATCTTCTTTGCTCAATGATTTATATTTGTGGATGAATTGTGGACATGATAGATAATAAAATCATCTTTTCTGTTTTTAGAGTATATGATATTATCAGAGGTATTATGGACATGATAATATATAGGAACTCGAAAGAAAATAGATTGATTTCTATACAGAGGTCAAAACATGACAAATGAGTAAGCAGATTCGGAATTGATTCAGAGGTTATAAAAATATGAAAAATAACGAATCCCCACTTAATGAACTGATAGAAGATTATGAACGGATGAACCGTTAAGAAACGATGAACAGATGAACTGTCGAGTGAATGTAATAAATGAACGGACGAACCGTCAAGTATTAATGAATATGCGAAACGTCGGATGAATGTGAGAAATGAATGGATGAACCGTTAAGCATTAATGAATGAATATCGGGAAAAGACACGTTCCTTTAATTCTGGCAAATATATGCCTATAAATAGAGCATCTCTTTGAGTAGAAGGATCACACATTATTCTCCTTTATTCAAAATGTCTTCCGAAGAGAACACGAAGAAAACCGAAGTCGTCTCCAAAGTCGATGAAAATGCTAAAGAGCACTCGACTCCACAAAAGAAGGAGACGGGCGAAAGCTCGTCTGCTCCCAAGCTGCCGAAAGATATCTTGGATTTCCTGGTCGAACAAGGAGAAATCGAAGAAGAAGAAGCAATGAGGCTGGCTGCCTGTCAGTTCTTGGTGCGGTCAGGAAATGATGTATTCAATTCTTTTGCTAATTATGTATGTAGTCCTCGTCCCAAGTACGAAAGGGATACCAGTGATCTTCCATGATGATGTACTTCTTGAAGAATTTGTCTCAAATAAACTCTGTTTAAGGAAACTTTGTTTATGATGTATCCTTCCTGCTTTATATTATTTTGCCTTTATTCACTGATCTTTAGACCCAGAAATCAAAAGGACAAGATATCATTTTCATAGAATATGGTACATACTGAGATAGAAAATTCAGAGGTGATATGGACATGATTTTCTATACAAGATCTTTATTAAATCCACTGGGAATCTAATAAGACAAAATATCAAATTCTCTGGGAAAATGATACATGGTAGAATATCAGTTTCCGCTGGGGATAATGACATCGAAATAGCTTTTGTAGAGAAGAATAAATTTTTGATTTTACACTTGCTGGGGAGTAATGAAAATATTATTTATACATAATATTTCTTTAAGAATTTGCCATTGATAGGCATCATCGTGACTTTCCCGTCCATAGAGGCAAGCTGATATGCTCCATTAGAGAAGACTTTGTTTACTACGAATGGGCCTTCCCATTTCGCATCAAATTTGCCTTTGCTCATATGTGTCATGGTCATCGAACGTCTGACAGTAAGGACCAATTCTCCCTTTTGATATGTTCTGACTTTGACTTTCCGATTAAAAGCTTTTGAGATTCGGGCTTGATATAGCTCGATATTTTGTTGCGCATACAATCGTTTTTCATCTAGAGCTTCCAACTCTTGAAGTCGAAGTCGATCATTATTCTCTGTTGTAAATTCATTGGAGATTGCAACTCTCAAAGAAGGAATTTGTATCTCGAGGAGAAGAACAGCTTCACACCCATACACCAAAGAGAAAGGTGTACATCCGGTCGCATTGCGAACTGTGGTACGATAAGCCCATAAACATTCACCAAGCTTCTCACTCCAGTTACGTTTATTGGAAGAAACGAACTTTTTCAAGAGTTTGATGATTGTTTTGTTGAAAGCCTCTGCTAGTCCATTGGCTGCTGGATTATATGCTGTAGAAGCCAGATTATTAATCCGATGATCATCACAGAATCGAGTAAATTTCTGGCTGACGAACTGTGGTCCATTATCATGGATAATACGCCGAGGAACACCAAATCGATAGATGACATGATGTTTGACGAAGTTGATGACATTATAAGTTTTGACTTCGGATAACGGGATTGCTTCAGCCCATTTGGAAAAGTAATCGGTTATTGCTAGAATAAACCGATGTCCTTTTGATGATGGTGGATTGATAGGACCGATGACGTCCATGCCCCAAGCTTCAAAGGGCCATGATGCCGCTGTTGGGTGTAAGAACTCCGATGGTTGATGGATAAAGTCTGCATGAATTTGACAGGCTTTACATTTCCGAGCATATTGAATAGTATCAGCTACCATCGTGGGCCAATAATAACCCATACGTCGGATACGATCTTGAAGTTTTGGACCTGGCTGGTGAGCTCCGCAGACGCCATCATGTGCTTCACGGATTATCTGTTGTGCTTCTTCACCAGCGATGCATCGAAGAAGAAGACCATCATAGGCTCGACGATATAGTGTCTTCGTAGTATGATTATAATAGAATCTGAGAGACCGGCGCTGGATAGATGCTGCTTCACTCGGGTTATCAGGAAGTATGTCATACAACACAAAGTCCAGAAACGGACGTCTCCAGTCTTCAGTTACGGTGTATATTTTGTTGGAAAAGACATATTCCATAGTAGAATCGGAAGAAGACAAGGACATTTTGTCAAACTTTAATTCAGCATCAAAGTTGAGAGAATCTTCGTCTGGATTATGGGAAAAAGCCAAAGCCAGATTATTTTCAACGCAGAATAGTTCTCGGTTATAAACCACTATCACTTGCTGACGTCTGATTGGTATGGCTAATACAGCAGCAAGATTAGCCAAAGCATCAGCTTCTGCATTATAGGCTCGTCGAACATGTTCGATAAAGAAACCTTCAAAGGAGGAGGCCATAGAGAGTGCTATTCGATGATAAGGTATCAAATCTTGATGACGAACTTCATACGTTCCTCTGATCTGATTGATGATAAGCTTAGAGTCTCCATAAACTTCTAAATATTGAACATCCAGATGTTTAGCGAGTTGAAGACCAATGAGCAACGCATTGTATTCTGCAACATTATTTGAACATAATTGATCTAGAGAATAAGCCCTCTGAATAGTTAATCCCTCTGGGGATACAAGAACAATTCCAACTCCGGCGACAATATTGCCGTTAGGACCTATTCTAGATGCTCCATCAAAGAAAAGACGCCAGGTAGGAATTTCTTCAGAAACCAGATTTGAATCCAAAACTTCATCTGGGATCTCATCATATAATTTAGAATCTTCTGGAATCGCATGAGCTGCCAGAAAATCAGCAAGAGCCTGTCCTTTAACGGACTTCTGAGGAATATAATGCATGTCATATTGGGCTAACAAGATTCCCCAATTAGCTAGTCTGGAGTTGAGAATACCAGGTTTCTTCATCATAATCCTGATGGGATTCACTCTGGAAATGACATGAATCGTTTGACCGATAATATAATATCGCATTTTCTGAACAGCAAATATTAATGCTAGGCATTCTTTCTCGATTGGAGAATAACGCGGTTCAGCACCCGCCATTGTGCGACTGAGATAATAAATGGCCTGTTCATGACCATCTTTATTTTTTTGGGCGAGTAATGCACCAAGAGAATGATCCATAGCTCGAACATATAGAAGAAATGGTATTCCCGAGACGGGAGGTACCAAAACTGGAGGGTTTATGAGGTACTGTTTGATGTCATCAAATGCTTTTTGACATTCTTCGTTCCAGATGAAAGATACACCTTTCTTCAGAAGTTTGTGGAATGGTCTGCAGCGTCCTGATAAGTTAGAAATGAATCTCCTGATATAAGCAATTCTTCCTTGAAATCCTCGTAGCTCTTTTAAGGTGCGTAGAGGACGCATCTCTTGGATGGCTTTGATCTTCTCGGGATCCACGTGTATACCTTTAGCGGGAATGACGAAGCCGAGAAATTTACCACTAGAGACGCCCAGGAAGGACTTAGTAGGGTTCATTTTAAGTTGATGCTGACGCATTAAATCAAAGATAGTCTTCAAATCTTGGATATGATCCTCCTTTCGTCGACTTTTGACTGCAATATCATCAACATAGCATTCGACTATTTTTCGGAGATGTTCGCGAAATATAGTGCTCATTGCTCGCTGATATATTGCTCCTGCATTCTTGAGACCAAACGGCATCACTGTATAACAGTATGTACCGATCGGCGTTCTGAAGGAAGTGTGTTTTTCATCATCTGGAAACATTTTGATCTGGTTGTATCCCGAATACCCATCCATAAATGACATTCGTTCGAAACCAGATGTATTGTCGATCATGACATCAGTAATTGGAAGAGGAAACTCGTCTTTAGGACAAGCTGCATTGAGATCGCGAAAGTCTATACAGACTCGGATCTTGCCAGTCTTTTTAAGGACAGGAACGATGTTAGCCACCCATTCAGGATGTTGTTCCTCTCTGATAAATCCGGAAGCCATAAGCTTGTTGACTTCAGCTTCAATTGCATCCATAATGTTTGGATGAAATCGTCGCTGTTGCTGTTTGACCGGTTTAGCATTTGGCATAATATTAAGCTTGTGCATTGCGATCTTCGGATCTAGTCCTGGCATATCCTCGTAGCTCCAGCGAAGACATCGATATAATCACGAATAAGCTTGATCATGTCTTGCTTATCTGTTTCTGAAAGACTTTCACTGATGAATATTGGTTTAGGAGAACCTTCTTCACCAACATCAATTTGGATCAGTTTATCTTCGGTAGGAGGTTCCCTCTGCTCGAACCTAAATTCCCATTGATCATCTAATCTTTGAGCCCATTGTTCTGATTCGGGTGATATTTCAAAATCATCCTCATCTTCATCATTTTCTTGTGGGCCATCAACAGAGACCATATTGATGGATAGAATAGAGCGATGAAGATCGCCAATACTCGTATCAGAATCCCAAGAAAGGGAATCAGAAGACTCAGATCGTTTATCTTCAGATTGTTCGTCTTTATTGAATTTTGACTCTTCATGGACTATGTTGATAAAGGAAGTAGGAGCAATGTAACCTAAACCACATTTTGTCCTTCCGTATTTTAATGGAGGAATTCGAACAGGCATTCTTTTTCCTTTTCCATTATTGAGACTGGTTCTGAAATCATAACCCATATTCTTGATGATATTTTTGGATTGCTGACTGTAGCGACGCAGTTGTAGCCTTCCAGTATCATCGTTTATGTCATCTTCTTCCAAGTTAGGAGGATTCTGAGGTCCTTTATAGAAAAATATTAGATTTTCTCCCTTCTTTCGACTGGGGACCACAAAGTATGATTTCTGTATAGAGTCTAATGATACGTCTGTATGAAGAGCTTGAACAACCCCTATAGTTAGTGGCTCTAAGCTATTTAGCAATTGTAAATAACTTTGTACATAACCACAAACATCAATATACTGCAAAGGAGATGCTTCATTAATACTAGATGCTGTATTTACAACAGAAGGCTGAGCCTTATCAGACTTAGTCAGATTAACGACAAAGGGGGAAGAAGAAGAACAGTTAGAATTTTTGTTTCGATTAAGATCGATAACAAAAGGCTCAGAAGAGGTGAGCTCCCTTGAAGAAGACCGTGGATAAGTAATGCGTCCACTGACTGAAATGACTAGAGTATCTGATCTAGCCTGAGAAGATGGAGGGGGAGTGATGAGTCCACTGACAGGAATGATCAGCGAACTTTGTGAAGCTTGGGAAGATGGTGCAGTAGTGCGCCCACTGACAGAAATTATCAGTGAGCCCTGGGCAGATGATGAAGTAGTACGTCCA
The DNA here is from genome assembly GCA_029216955.1 of Iris pallida. Lineage (NCBI taxonomy): Eukaryota > Viridiplantae > Streptophyta > Magnoliopsida > Asparagales > Iridaceae > Iris > Iris pallida. Next base: position 10,642,009 of record JANAVB010007399.1, on the reverse strand, counting down.
CTGACCGGAATTATCAGTGAGCCTTCTTCGGATGATCTAATAGACTGCGGAGAAGTGATACGCCCTTTTACAGGAATAACAAAAGTGTCAACTTTGGATGTCTCATCTTCATTATCCATAGCTTGCAAGACTTTCGAGTATTCATCTTTGTACATGCGAGCGTCATTGAAGTAAGCTTCGACTCCTTTGAATGGGTAAAGATCTGCCACTTCTTTTTGAACCTCTCCATTATCATCAATATATTTGAAGCACTGATGAAGGGTTGAAGGAACGACATTATGTTCATGCAAGAATGGTCTTCCTAATAGAGCATTGTATGAGCAACCATGATTATCGATGATGTAAAAAGTAACCTTAGTACGAAGATCGCCTATTTGAAATTTAAGGCGAATCTTGCCTAAAGGCTCACTTTTTCCTTGATTGAATCCCAAGATGGTAGTGATAGTGCTGGAGAGGCTATGTACAGGTATCTTCAATGCATCTAACATAGCCTTTGGCATAATACTGAGAGCGGATCCTGGATCAATCAATAAACGATCAACCTTCATAGAATCAATATATCCTGTATGATATAACGGACGGTCATGTCGATTATTCTCTAGCGGCATATCGTCCTGCGTAAAGGTAATGTTTGGAATAAATTCCAATACATTATGGCAATGAGAAACAGGTTCTGTTTCCAACTTCTTGAGAAGAGTTAAGCAGGTTTCTGCTTGCAGCAGTGCTTCACTTAAAGTTTCTCGAGTCTCTTTAGAGAGGCGTAAGAGCTCGAAGATTGACAATTTAGCTGGTGTATTGGCTAGTTGAGCCAATATATCAAAATTATAAGGCTTTTCAAGTCCTGTAGGAGATGACTTCTTCAATGGTTTGTCGAAGCAGACTTGTTGTTTGCCTTTGTCAGCTGCTGTTGGTTTAGAAGGAACTGTCTCAACAGGAACATTTAAAGGCTCTTCAGTAGAGACTGGAGTTGAAGCTGTAGCCGGAGGAACGTCAGAAATTTCTTCAGGAACTTCAGCATAATCTTTCAAATATACTTTTCCTGACCGAGTTCCAGCATGAACTTCAACTTCAGATTCTGGTTCAAGGTCTATGGAAACCATGCTGCAATTCTTTATTTTGCTCTTGGTTCTTTTATGTTTGATGAAAGCTTCATTCCAGAAACCAAGGCCAATACGAGATTGATTATGTCTCATGGTGATGGCCAAAGGTGCTCGGAGTCCCTTGCCTGAGTTCAAACCTGGGGCAGTGGCTAAATCATAACCCATCTTCGCCATCAATTCACGAGATTGTGAACTGTATAAATGAAAAGCAGGTTTGTACCTATCTTCAATTTGAGGTACAGATTTTATCTTCGTAGAGAGTGAATTTCCTGCTGAGATGAAAGTAGAGGTTAGATAAAAATCGGGTGTGAAACTAGAAGTCACATTGCATGACTTAGTCTTCCCGAACTTCTTTTTAGATGAGGAAATCTTTCGAGGAGAAGAGGAAGACGTTTCAAACTCCGTCATTAAATCCGGGTGAATCCACATGATTTCTCCCTTCTTAGTTGTGACAGGAACAAGTCCGTCATTCTGTGCTGGTGGGATGTTTATAACTTCGAGAGTTGCTTTAGGGATAGGAACAATCCCACTTTCCACCTTTAAGGGAGGGAAGTCACCGAACTGCATTGAAATTACATTTGCTGTGACTGTTTTGTCTTTGGGTGTTAATGTCACAGCTCCTGATTTAATCATCTCTTGAATCTTCCCTTTTAATACATAGTAAGACCGGATTGTATGACCCAGCATTCTATGATATGGACAGTATTTTGGATGATCTGTCTTATTGGCTTCATCAGGCTTTTTAATTTCTGGCAATTGAATCTTATTACCTTTGAGTAAGCATTCAAAGATACCCTGAACATCGTCATCATCGAAAGAATATTCTTCTTTCGGCCGAGGAGATCTCTGTTGTTGATTTGTTGGAGCTGAAGTAGCTTGGGTAGTCTTTACCTCTTGACTACTGTTTTGGAGATTGACTTCAAGAGCTTCTTTCCCTTTGCGATTGTTGGGTCGAGTACTATTGCTAGCACTCTGATTTGATTCTTTGGGAGCCATTTGTACCCCCAGACCCTTAAAGGTCTCAGCACTGACCTCGGCAGCCTTGGCACTGACGATGAATGAAGGCCAATCTTGGAACTGAGTGGACCCTGTCCACATGCTGATAATTGGTAAGAGGTTCGACTTGCAAGTGTCGATCGTAACAGCATCGGGAGTTCCAAGAGGCATTTTGAGGGCTTCTCTTCTGAATCTCTCAATGAATTCCTCAGTGGTCTCATTATTCTTCTGTTTGATTCTTATGAGGGCCGACATGGTCATATCATTGAGCCCTTCGTAGAATCGTTCAAGAAACATTTGCTTAAAACCGGCAAATGAGGTAATGCACCCATCAGGGAGACTTCTATACCATTCATAAGCCGTTCCTTTGAGACATCCAATGAACACCCGAGTAAGGAGAGCGTCACTTGGTTGCAATTGATCAGTCATTACTTCAAAATGATTAATGAACTGACTTGGAGAGGTTGTCCCATCATAGAAAGAGATGGTCGGAGGTTTGTATTTTGGTGGATACGATACCTGCTTCCATTCTATCGGATAAGGCTGTTTGATGCCTAACCTTTGTAAACCATCCTTCTGTTTGAATGCCTCAAATTGAGTTTTGAGATTCTTCAATTCTTCAGAGACAACTCCCGAAGATTGTGGAGTTGTGGCTTGTAGAGTGTAATTGGGAGGAGGGACTGCAGCATATGTACCACCCCCAGCTCCAGAGTGACTTGGTGTGGTTTGTACAGGAACATTAGATTGTACCCCCGGAATAGTAGAGGGTTCGGGGTTTGGAACAACAGGGGTATTCAATACCACTGGTGGTGTTATCTGTTGTTGAGCCTGCATTAGAGTGTGCATAGCACTCAATGTATCTGCCATAGCTCGTAATTGTTGTTCTAAAGAAGAAATCCTCTGTTCATGAGCCTCATTGCTAGTCGAAGGTTCATGATCACTTTCTGCCATATAAGTGATAATCATTCGAGGAATAGATGATGAAACAGTCTGTTCTGAATCATCACTGTGTGAATCAGTATCTTTCCCAGGGCTTTTTACAGGAGTCAATACTGGAAAATTGGACTCTCCAAGGAAGTCTTCTGTGATCTCCGGATTACCACTTGGATGAGAAGAAGAAGAGGCTCTGGTCAAGGCTCCGGTCCTGGATCGAGTGCCGAGATAAACACCATCTTCAGAGTCTGATATAGCATCAAACCGTATGCTACCCCCAATGTTTCTGGAAGTCATGTTGACAGAAGCATAAAGAGGTTCATCTTCATCCAACATTGGTTCATATTGAATCCGTTCGAAAACAGATTGTCTTTTTGGTGAACAACAACATTGGATGACAACCCGAGGTTGGAAGTCACAACCATGCTTTTCATGGCAAATATGGGCAATGTCATAGCCAGATGGAGTGTCAATTCTCTGTTTATTTTGCAAATATTCTCGGAGATCTGTAGGAACAGATTGGAAAGTATTTGAAGATAGTTTCTGTGTAGAAACTTGTCTTTTGTTCTTCTGTCTTCTTGGTTCCTGAGTGTATAAAGACTGATTAATTTGAGCCACATAGTTCTTGGCATATTCTGCATCAGGGTCTAATATACTTGTCTCAGTGGAACCGAACCGATTCTGATTAAGCTTATTACGAAGATCCGTGGGAGATTTGACTTTGATATCAGTCTTGGATACTTGTAATTTGCCTTTCTCAGACCGAGAAATTTTGAGAGAAGGAAGATAAGTATTATTCTGACTAGGAGTCGGTAATAATCCATCTTGGAGGAGTTAGCCAAAAGGCGTTTTCCATTGTTTGATCTAGTAAGAGTACTAGTCAAATTAACTCCAGAGGTAAAGACCTTAGGAGTAGAGGAGTTGACTAAAGAGTCTTTCTCCTTGGTTGGCACAAGATGTGCAAGTTGAGGGGGAATCATTTGTATGTTCTGTGGAAGAGAACCCCCAATTTAATTTTCAGAAACAGTCAAAGGACTGTATTTGTTAGCATACGCTGACTTTAGTTTGGACTTCTGGTCATACGCTGCCTTTTTATTAGCATAGACTGGCTTTGGCTCAGCGTACGCTGCCTGATGTTGGCTTTTGTATGCTGCCTTTGCCGTACGCTGCCCTTTGAATGCCATACGCTCAGAGTCATCAATGGCTAAAGAGCCGACTGCTGTCGTAAGAATAGAAGGAGAAGGGACTTTGACATGTCCAGAGATGGTTTTCCTTGGACACATTGACTTGGTTAAAGAACCAATTTTGTCAGTGTGACTAGGGAAAACCATTGTTGCCGTGTTCCGAGAAGCCGAAGTGTGCTTCATGGAAGTTGAAGACGTGTTCTTGTCAGCATGAGAAGTGACAGAAGTGTCTCGGATTGCTGCAGAAGACTTAGGGACATAGACGGAGTGTCCCTTCTTCTTGGCAACAGGAAGAGCGGAGGAAGCAGTGCGGCCCTCCTTCGCCTTGAGCATTTCTTCATAAGCCGATTGGTCGAATTGTACAACCATCGTCTTCTTCGTCAAGCCGATCGACGAAGTATCGCATTGAGTTGTTGCTATCTCATTGGAGGAGACAGCTTTCCCCAGCAGAGTCGCCAATTTGTTTTCCATAAATAAATTCACTTTATTTATTTTGTATCTGAGAAAATTACAACTGTAGGAATCTAATCTAGAAGACGATTACTTTATCCCTTGGACGATGCGATGAAGAAAACTCGAACTTTGAAGAACTTGGACAGCAACTGGGCAATCTCTCTGTTCTCTCTGAAATTGACTGTAGTCTCTGATGAAGATGAAGAAACTCTTTTTTATAGAGTTCAGGATAACTGTCCTTAAGCATACGCTCAGGTAGTTACTTGACGTGTGCATAACTGCAGGGACGCGTGGCAAATTTTGATGGAGACACATTAGCGTGCGGTTGAAAGTAGTGGAGCATGTTCAGGAGATTTTGATGGCCTGGATGCCACGTTGCATAACTTCTAGAGAAGTGGATAATTGGTACAGGACACGTGAGAACGTGTGTTGACTGTAATCCTGGATATGGTTGCTGTAATACGCTGCCTCGTTGAAGGAGAGTTATATGCTGACTTGGACAGCGTAGTGCCATAGGAAATCCATACGCTCGCTTTATGGGTAAGGAGTCATGTGAGGTCATACGCTCGCTTGTTTAGCAAGGAATCATGTGAGGTCCATACGCTCACTTGACTGTGTGAAGAAGGAGTCATGTGAGGTCGATATGCTCACTGGAGAAGTGGCCACGTGGCTATCATCAATCTTCTTTGGTACACCATATCTTCCCATAGCTGACAAAATCTTCTCGAGCGTCGTGACTACGGATTTGACGGCTGACAGACTGTCAAAACTGACAGTAATTATGGCCTTTGTATTTATGAAGGCTGCTGAGTTGTCCTCGTAAAAGACAAAACCGACTCTTCGAAAACCTATACGACGGTTACTTTTCTCGTGACAGCTGTCTTTGCACGAAAGATGAAGTGTCAGATTCATTCCTCATTTAAACATATACTGTGCTGTCACTTCAGTAAATAATAAAATATTTACTGAGCGTATGGCTTTTGAATGAGCGTACAACTCTGAATTGAGCGTATGGCTTCAACTAACATCTGTCTTTAAGCGTATGGATGAAAATGACAGCGTGTCATAATTTTCCACATCCTACAAACCCGAGATATTTTGACGGCACGGAGGATGCCATCACGGCGGATGCTTGGCTTCAGGATACAGAGGCCATATTGACTGCAGCAAAGGTTCCAGCAGAAGAGAATGTTGATCAGGTCAGACTTTTACTTCAGGATCTCGCCCGCGATTGGTGGGCATCGGAAGAGGTTGGAATGAGGCGTCCTGTTCTCTGGGATAGCTTCAGTACCAGATTCAAGGCCAAGTACTTTGGCATGGTAGCGCGATATGAGCTACAACAGAGGTTTATCAGTCTCAAGCAGGCTGGTAAGACGGTGGATGGTTATGCAGCGAAGTTCTGCAGGTTAAGTAGGTTTGCTCGGATGATGGTGGCGACAGAGCCAGAGAGAGCAATGAGGTTCCAGCAGGGACTTCACCTAGAGATTTTGCAGCTGGTCGAGGGGCACGACTACCAGACATTCGATACAGTATTGACGGCGGCTCGGAGGCACGAGCTTACTATTCAAAGGTTATCAACAAGGACTGGGGGCCAGAAGAGGTCTCATACGCAGAGTGCTGGGGGAGGAGCAGTACCTCGGACGTCAGTACCAGCACATGGCGTCCGTATTCGTGATGCAGCACCAGTTACGACAATTGTGACTGCACCAGTTCGACAGCAGCAACAGAAGAACCAGCAGCAGTGTCAGGAAGCACCAGTGGGTTGCACGTACTGTGGTAAGGGAGGGCACACTAGGGATGTGTGTCGTTCAGCTAATAGATTATGCTTGAGGTGTGGCAGTCCAGATCATAGGATTGCCAATTGTCCCATGATGCAGAGGCCAGGAGGGCCAGCTCAACGGTTTCTGACGTTGCCAGCACCAGAGGTAGCACCGTATCAAGGACCATCACTAGCAGTGAGGCCACTAGCCCAGCGCCCATTACTAACACAAGCTCAGATGTACCGACAAGCGCAACATCAGGTTGGACAGCAGGGCCAGGGAAGGCCGGGACAGAGGCAAGAAGAATTTGGAGTATTAGAGCAGATGTTGGCCGAAGGCGGTCAGATTGTGGGTAAGATTTCAGTATTATTCATTATAATTCCTTGAGTTCTATATTCGAAGAGTGAAGGCGACTTTCTCGTCTCACTCATCTGCTCTCGTATTATGTGATACGTGATATTCATTATGTGTCTTAATTTCGAGAGTACGTCCTGGGCAGAGTCTCGTTCTTGATTTAGTCATTGGTATCGACTTATCTCAAGCATTGACCCTTGTCCACTTTGGGTGTCAGTGTAGGACCTCGAGGACGAATTCCTACCTGACTTGAGAGGCATATTTTAATTCGTATGTCTCCGATCATTTCCTTCTGGGGTATGATTATTGTTTGTGCTCTTACTTAATTATTCTTGCTTTCTTAAACTGTTCATGTGTCATATGTTGTTTGATAATTGTGCTTGCTATATGTCATGAGTGTATTTCGTGGTCTGAGAGCGTGCTCAACTAGCCTTATTAAAATTCCGAGGACGAAATTTTTCTAAGGAGGGTAGAGATGTCACTCCCCATTCCCGGAATACGTAAATTTTTTATTTTTCATGTATATGGTATCTGGCACCTGTATCTTTATTATATTTATCCTGTATTTATAACTGGCCATGGCATGGAACAGTATCTCGTCGCGGATTAGTGTGCCACCCCTTGTCCTTGTTTGGTTGTAGGCGTGGTTCACTGTTTCGATGATAGGATTTCTGAACCGTGTTGTGGTTAGGATTTTTATTTAATTAATTTAATTAGTTGTATCATGTAGCATTTAACATGTCATTAGTCATGTGGTTAAGAGCATGCTTAAGCTTAGGGTTTCTTTGAGTCAACCCAACCCCTATATATATTCTCTTTCTCACTCTCTCTCCTCATTCACTCTTTTCATTTCTTTTCCTCCACCAACCAAGACAAGTACCAACTTGCTCAAGAGATGGATCCATAAATTTTGTTCATGTTTTCTTACAAAATTATTTGTCAAAATATGTTCTTCTTCTCATCCTATACTAGTTTAGAACTTGAATTTTTCCATTTTGAAGCTTTGATTTTTGTAGATCTAAGTTTTAACCATTTTTGGATTTTGGTGGTTTTGATCTATCAAACTTCTTTGTTTTCAAGTTTTGATGGTTCCATGTTATAGAGAATTTTGTTCTACCCAATTTTGACCTTTGAAAAGTTGGATTTGGACTTATTTTGACCAAGTTATAGACTTTTGAAGCTTGGGGTTCAAACCATGGAGTTCTTGCTGTTTTGGAGAAGACAGTGAGCAGTGCGCGAGCTTTTTAGCTTGTGCCACTGAGCTGCGCGCGCTCTTTAGCGCAGCGCAGTCCTCATACGCTGCCTTTTGGGAGCGTATGTCTTGCATACGCTCACTTGGGTGACCAGGAGTCGTATGTACCTGAGCGTAAGCTTACCTGAGCGTATGCTTACCTGAGCGTAAGCTTACCTGAGCGTATGCTTACCTGAGCGTAAGCTTACCTGAGCGTATGCTTACCTGAGCGTACGCTTACCCGAGCGTACGCTTACCTGAGCGTATGCTTACCTGAGCGTAAGCTTACCTGAGCGTATGCTTACCTGAGCGTAAGCTTACCTGAGCGTAAGCTTACCTGAGCGTATGCTTACCTGAGCGTACGCTTACCCGAGCGTACGCTTACCCGAGGGCCGAGCACCCCTACCGGAGCTCACCGAGCCGATCCCGGGCCGCCTCTACCCGGCGCACCTCCCCGACGCCACCCCGGCGCCGCCCTCCGTGGCCGTCCGATCCGCCGGCGTCCGCCCGCACGCCCCGTCCGTTTCTCGGTTCTGACCCGTTCCCGTTCCGAGATCCAAATCGAAACTCCGTTGTCGGTACTTTCTGACCCAATTATTTTCTTTTAGTCTATGATGAACTGGTCCAACTGAATTCTCCTGGGAAATTTAGTTTTCGGTAATGTAATAACTACGTTACTATTTCGGCTTTTCCGAACTCTTCGGAAATATGGTTTTGTTGCTGTTTTCGTTGTTCTCGGATGACAGAACAAAGTTCTGTAAAAATTCTCGACTTTCCGAGAATTTCCGGGGGAGTTTCTGTGCTTAGGAAAACTCTCGGATTTCCGATAATTTCTCGGAAGTGTTCTGGAAATTGAAATTTTAACTCTTAATTTGGTTCTGATGTTTGGGTTCGGATTGGTTCTAATAGTTCTGTTAGTTTTTGATGGTTCTGTTAGTATTTTTGGGACTTTGGCTAAAAGTTGAGAATAGTTCTATGGGAAATGTGTGTTGTGAGAATTTTTCGTATTCTCGGGTTTTTCGAGAAGTTTTCGGGAATAATTAGTTCAAAATTTATTTCATATATTTTGGTTTTGGCTCTTTGATTTTTGTTGGAATTTCTGGTTATATGACAATGCTAGTTTAGGCTTTGGAAAATACTATTCTGTGGTATATATATGAATTGGAGTTTTTGGAGTTATTTTGCAGGTTTACGGTACATTCCCAGTTTTTGGGTTGATAAAAAACAGAGGATATGCTACCAAAAATTTTGCAAAATAATAGAAATGATTTTTAAAAAATAATTTTCGAATAAATATTATTCTAATAATATTTTTGGGCGACGACCTTAACGGTCACTGGGCCCCAGCGAAATGCAAACGCACCGGTTCGACCGGACGTTGAGGCAGAGTAGCTGAATGTGAAGACTGGACCAGAGTCTGAGACTCACAAATCTTTTATAATTAGGAATTGTAATTTTATTATTATTTAATTTTGAGACTAACATTGTTTTCGTCTTATTTTAATTTATGTAAATCGGGTTGTAAGGGCATAAGCCCAATTGCTTATTTAACCATGCTGTGAAAGATGTAATAATTAGGATTTATTTTATTTTCTTTTCTGGTTGTGGTAGTGTAACGTAAATGTTAGAATAACTATATATATATATTCTCATAAATATTAGGAAATTCATGATTTTCTCACTTATTAGATAAATAATAACTTTATGTATAAAATACAAAGTTCTAACAATTTAAATGATAAATTGTAAGTTTTCCAAAAAGAAAGGATTAAATTGATATTTTCTTGTAAATAGTAAACCATCCGATAATTGTGTTCTAATTAGAATAAAAAGGATAAAATTTATTAGGAAAGAAAATAGAGATTGTAACTAGCACACTTAATTGGTTTGATACAGATTGATAAGTATAGATGCTCCATTTGTAGGATTTCGAAGGCGTAACTAGCATCTACTCGGAACATCCATCGACCCTCAGTTTAAATCAAGGCAAGTACGGTTGTGGTTAATTGCAGTTTAATTAATATTAGAAATTTTGCATGTTAAATACACAACTGTTACACGTACTCTCTCCTAGAGTAATATACTGAATCATTGCATCGGGATAATGGGGAGTAGCGTAGTTATCTATGATCAAAGCCAAATAGTTAATGAATGTGCGAGCTTACCCCTCTTCACACGGGGTTAGGCCGGACCGTATCAATAGGATACAATTGAATCATCCTAAACCGGTCATAGATACTGCTTACTCAAATCACAATTGTTTTATAGTTGAAAATCATTGTTTCAAAATTATTTAATATTGCAAGTTTCTATTCATTATGCAAATTATTAATTTTCATAATTGTACTTGCTCCTTTCCTGACTGGATCCCCCACACCCAATAGGTTCTATTGATGACTCAGAGCTACTGATCAGTAGTTACTATGACCCGGAGCTGTACCCTGCTGTGCTCCCAGACGAGGTCCATGGAGATGATGATGACACTTCTGCTTAGTTGGAGTTTTAGTTTATCTTTTAAATAAAATAAATGTTATGTTAAAGTTGTGGACAAGCTTTGTAATGGACAAGTTTATATTATCATTTAAATAAATGTTGTAGCAATTATAGTTTCAAATATTGTTGATTGTACCTGCATATGGGATACAGCTTACTGCCGCCGTCTCAACAACGGTGCAGGCTGGGCATGATCCGAGTCGACCCAAGAAATTGGGATCGGGTCGTGACACTTACCTGAGCGTAAGCTTACCTGAGCGTAAGCTTACCTGAGCGTAGGCTGCCCTGAGCGTAGCCTGACCCGAGCGTAGCCTGACCTGAGCGCAGCCTGACTTGAGCGCAGTTCGACTCAAGCGCAGTCTGACCTAGACTCTCCTATACCTTATATTTTTATATGTATATATTATATTGTATATATATATGTAAATGTTTGTGTATGCTATATATCCTTACGCCTTTTGTCCTGAGCATGATATGAGCACTAATGTAATCCCGGTGAACAAAGTGTTCCTGCCTGATACTTGTACCTAAATGTCCCAGTTCTTGTTCATGCTCGACAAATGACTCGTAACTCCACGTGGCATAATTGCAATGATGCATTACACTAAGGAGGGTAGAACATGTTGACATACTGATTAACATGGATCCTCTCTTGGGGTACACGTACTATGGTACGACATATAGGAGGATGACCATGTGACCACGACATGTGATTCCAATATCAAGATAGGGTTAAACTAGGCAACTAAATATACTAGATGCATGGGGAGGGCAGAATCCCGAGATCGTGTTATACCAGCCGCCTTGAGATATTGTCTTGACGCGCCGGCTGGTCTCCACGGATACTGTATCATCCGCAACGAGTGGATGACTGTATCCGATTAATTCTTGCTATATATTTTATGTTTTGGCAAGATGGCCTCACGAGGGACCTGTGCTCAATGATACATGTCTACGCGAACCCCTGGGTTGGCTAGCCTTGCTGGAAAGATACGATCTGAGGATTTTGAAATAACATGACGCGAGGATAACCTCGTCCCACTAGAAACTCGTAGACTTGATTGGCCGTGAAAACGACTTGCTTGTATCCTATTTACCTTCTGCGAATAACTGAGGGAAGCGGATTGTTATGGTACGTGATCCAACCCATGTTCTTGTTTGATTGTTGGGTTGGTTATCGTACTATGATAGGCTGTGGACCGAAGTTATGAGCGAAAGACTTATTCTGGTTGTGAAGTGTTACTTCTGTGAATGACTGAGGAACATGGTCTATCATGGTACATGATCCAACCCATGTTCTTGTTTGATTGTTGGGTTGGTTATTGTGCTACGATAGGCTATCGACCGAAGTCACGATCAGAAGATTTTATTGTTTCTACCTTTTAACTTATGGGAAGGTTATAGAGTACGACACGTCCCGACTCCATGCGGCACCTTTTGTCCTTGTTTGGTTGTAAGGGTGCCATATGGGTTCGAGGATGTTGCGCTACCCTATGATAGTAGCATAAGTATTACTATTATCAATCATTCTATTAACTGGGTTTTTAATCTGAACTCTTGTGCCCCTTTGGCGGTACTTGCTATTCGGGGCTGACCCCGCTGGTTTTGTTTGGCCAGATCTCGTAGCAGCTCCAGAGGATCCAGCCTTCCACCCGAACAATGGTGCACACCAAGAGTATGGGCGCCAGGGACCATGAGTGGGTTTCTTCTTCACCGCTCTGATATCTTCTATTTTGTACTTGGCATTTAGCCACCGGTACCTGTTTAGCCGGCAGTTCTGGACACTAGTTTCCTTTGCATAATTGTAATTAATCAGACTGCAGCTGACTATAGTTATGTACTATTGACTCTCGGAACTAGCTCATCATTTTGTATAGCTAGACTCATGAATCATTCTGATGAAGCGTCGGGGACGCCTTACTGCTTTGTCTTATATGATCATTATTTATTGCTTCTTGTTTTGATTGATTGAGACATAGATACTCTGTGGGACCATAGGAGACCTGATTGTAGCATGCACCCCCTAGTCTCTTGACAGCCACGATCGCCGTATGACGTTTATATACCTCATACGGTGTAGCTGGCCTAGTCCGTCTCGGTATTCCGGTACTGGGGCGTGACAACTTAACCAAGGATTACAGACAGCTTTGGAAAGAGGGGCGAGGACAGATTCAGGAGCATCAGCCAGGTTTTGCAAGTTCAACCCCCGCTGTTTCGAATGAACGGAGGATGCCATCTCAGCAGATGCATGGCTTAAGGATATTGAGGCTATTTTGACAGCCGCTAAGGTGCCGGCAGAAGAACATGTGGATTAGGTGAAGTTGTTACTTCAGGATCTCGCACGTGATTGGTGGGAATCAGAGGAGGTAGGCATCAGACGACCTGTGGCTTGGGACGATTTTACAGCAAGATTTAAGACAAAGTACTATGGAGTTGTGGCGCAATTTGAGCTACAACAGAAGTTTATCAACCTTAGACAGGCTGGCAAGACTGTAGATGCTTATGCAGCAGAGTTCTGCAGATTGAGTAGGTTCGCCCCAGAGATGGTAGCAACAGAAAGCCAGAGGGCTATGAGGTTCCAGCAAGGGTTTCACCTTGAGCTCTTGCAATTGATAGAGGGGCACAATTACCAGACTTTTGATGAAGTATTGACGGCGACTCGAAGGCATGAGATAACCGTTCAGAGGATTGCGGCCAGGACTGGGGGTCAGAAGAGATCCCACAGTCAGATTGAAGGAGGAGGGGGAGTAGCGCCCCGAACAACAGCATCATCCCCTGGCATTCGTATCCACGATGTGGCACTGCGAGGACCAGCACCACCACCCAGGCAGCAGCAACAGCAACAGAGGAAGAATCAGCAACCCCCAGCAGGCTGTACTTATTACGAGAAGATAGGGCACACTAGAGATGTGTGTCGGACATTGAACGGGCAGTGTTTGATATGTGGGAATCCAGATCATCGGGTTACCACATGTCCCATAAATTCGAGGTCAGGAGGACCAGTACAACAGTTTCCTGCTCTGCCAGCACCAGGGGTAGGACAGTATCGAGGACCAGCGGTAGCAGTGAGGCCGTTGGCACAGCGCCCGTTCATGACACAGGCTCAAATGTTTCGGCAGCAGGGACCGCCGATGCAGCAACACCAGCATAGACCACCCCAGCATCACCAAGGCAGGGGCCAGCGGCAGCACCAGGCTAGGCCGCAGCATGGGAACCAGCAAGGAGGTCGAGGGCAGGCATTCACTCTGTCCTTGGAAGAGGCATTGGCATCGGGAGATGTTGTGGCAGGTAACATTCTCGTCGCCTCTTATCCCGTAGTAGCATTGTTTGATTCGGGAGCATCACACTCATTTATATCTGCACAATTTGTAACACGGCTAGGAATGGAATTCGAAACATTGCCAGGGAGGTTAAATATACTCACTGGTAATGGGCTCGTAGGAGTTAGTAGAGTTATCCTAGCATGTAGCGTTGTAGTTTGCGGGCATTCCTTACCCGCCCGGTTGATAGAATTTCCTGTTAGAAATTTTGACGTTATCTTAGGCATGGACTGGCTGAAAGACAGTCATACGACAATAGATTGTCATAGAGGGAGTGTATCTTTTGATATTACAGGCATGAAGCGGTTCACCTTAGTCAGATCAGTGGCAACTCAACAAGAGCAGGGAGTAGTGACGGCAATGGAAGAAGTTCAAGTCCCGAAGGTAGTTGAAGAGTTTCTAGACGTATTTCCTGAAGAACTTCCAGGTCTACCACCGGTTAGAGATATTGAGTTCAGTATAGAATTGGCACCTGGAACTAAACCGATATCAGATCGAGTTTACAGAATGGCGGATTCAGAGCAGGCCAAAGTATATCAGCACATAGAGGAACTGAAGGAGAAGAAGTTCATCCAAGCTAGCATATCACCATGGGCAGCACCAGTGGTACTTGTGGAGAAGAAGGATGGGTCATCCAGATTGTACATCGATTACAGGAAGCTTAACGCGGCAACATTGAAGAACAAGTACCCACTACCCAGGATCGACGACTTATTTGATCAGTTGAGCAAAGCTAGAGTTTTCTCCAAGATAGATCTTCGTTCAGGGTATCATCAAGCGAGGGTTCGGAAGGAGGACATTCCCAAGACAGCATTCAGGTCGAAGTATGGGTATTATGAATTCTTAGTAATGCCGTTTGGTTTGACCAATGCTCCAGCAATTTTTATGGACTTAATGAATCGCATCTTTATGCCGTACTTGGATCAATTTGTCGTTGTGTTTCTCGACGACATTCTTGTATATTCAACTAGTGAAGAGGAGCATGAGGATCACCTCCGGAAGGTGTTACAGGTTCTGAGAGAGAACCAGTTGTATGCCAAGCTCAGCAAGTGTGAGTTTTAGTCGGATCATATTTTATTTTTTGGTCATATCATATCAGGAGCTGGAGTAGCAGTGGATCCCAAGAAGGTAGAAGCAGTAGAAAGTTGGCCAGTACCCAAGACCGTAGCAGATGTGCAGAGTTTTTTGGGATTGGCAGGATATTACAGAAGGTTTGTATCAGACTTTGCGAGGCTTTCAGCACCCATGACCCGCTTAACACGGAAAGATGTACCATTCGTCTGGTCGGCAGAATACCAGGCATCATTTGAGAATCTGAAGCAGAAGTTGATATCAGCACCTATTCTTACATTGCCAGTTGGACCCGAAGGTTTTACCGTTTATTGTGATGCGTCAGGTAAAGGACTTGGATGTGTCCTCATGCAACATGGGAAGGTGATAGCATACGCATCTAGGCAACTTCGAGACCACAAGAAGAATTACCCAACTCATGACTTGGAGTTGGCGACAATAGTATTTGCTTTGAAGCTATGGAGGCATTACTTATATGGTGACCGAGTAGACATGTACACAGACCATAAAAGTCTGAAGTACATCTTTACTCAGAAGGAGCTGAACATGAGGCAGAGAAGATGGTTGGAGTTGATCAAGGATTACGACGTGGAGCTTCAGTATCATCCAGGCAAGGCTAATGTGGTAGCAGATGCTCTCAGCAAGAGAGGCGGCGCATTTATGTTAACAACACAGAGGCATATTTTAGAAGACCTTCAGGAGATGGGCATCGAGGTTATACTTCCTTGTGATGTAGGAGTTCTGGCGAGTTTACAAGTTCAATCTGACTTGGTAGACAGGATCAAGGTAGCTCAGGCACAGGACCCAAGGATTCAGAAGCTTAGAACAGAATGTGAGTCAGGACTCGGGAAGGAGATGAGAATTCATGAAGATGGTACACTTAGGTTTGGGTCACGTCTATGTGTGCCTAGTGGAGATATCAGACATGAGGTTATGGCAGAAGCTCATAGTTCTCAGTATTCTATACACCCTAGAGGGACCAAGATGTACCAAGATATCAAGCAGCACTTCTGGTGGAACGGGATGAAGAGGGAGATAGCTAGATTTGTTTCCCGTTGCTTGGTATGTCAGCAAGTGAAGACAGAACAGCAGAGGCCAGCTGGGTTATTGCAACCGCTTCCTATCCCGGAATGGAAGTGGAAACATATTACAATGGACTTTGTGACCGGTTTACCGAGATCACCAAGTGGTAAGGATGCTATTTGGGTAATCGTATATCGGCTTACGAAGGTGGCACATTTTCTTCCTTTTAGAGTAGGTCAATCTACGGAGAAGTTGGCAGAATTGTATATGCAGCAGATAGTCAGGCAGCATGGGGTCCCAGTCAGTATTGTGTCAGACAGAGATACCCGTTTTACATCATATTTTTGGAAGAGCTTACATCATAGCTTGGGTACCAAGTTAAGATTTAGCACGGCTTACCATCCACAGACGGACGGGCAATCAGAAAGAACAATTCAGACTTTAGAAGACATGTTGCGAGCTTGCACCCTAGATTTTGGAGGATCTTGGGAGAGCCACCTACACTTGGTCGAGTTCTCATACAACAACAGTTATCAAGCCAGTATCCAGATGGCACCATTTGAAGCACTATATGGTAAAAAGTGTAGGTCGCCACTAGCATGGGACGATATCGGGGAGAGAAAGATGTTAGGCCCGGAGATGATTGTTCAGACAGTGGAAGTGATTAAAGGAATTAGAGAGCGACTTCGAGTTGCGCAAGATCGGCATCGTCATTGGGCGGACCAGCATCGTAGGCCGCTAGAGTTTTCTGTTGGGGACTACGTATTCTTGCGGATCTCACCTACCCGTGGGGTCATTAGATTTGGCATTCGCGGGAAGTTGAGTCCCCGATACGTGGGGCCGTTTGTTATCCTTGAGAGGATAGGCGATGTTGCTTATCGTTTATCCCTTCCACCTTCGTTACGAGAGGTGCATGACGTATTTTATGTATCTCAGTTGCGAAGGTATGTATCAGACCCAAGCCATGTCCTTGATCATTCTGAGCTGGTTGTTGGTACCAACCTGTCTTACGAGGAACAGCCTGTGTCTATTTTGACCAAAGAGAGAAGATACTCAAGAACCGAACAATTAACCTTGTCCGGGTTGCTTGGGGTCATCACTCTTTAGGAGAGTCAACGTGGGAACGTGAGGATGATATCCGATCAAGGTATCCGTACCTGTTTGACTCACAAGGTATATTTCCTTCTGTATACCTTGATTGTCTTAACTCCTCATGCTTGTCACCTTATGAGTAGAATTCCTTAATGTTGTAGATTGTTAGATGTAGATACATTACTTGTTATTATCATTGTAGAATGATTGCTTACTCAATTGTTTATACTTAGATTAGTTTAGCTTCGATATTTCTATCATGCTTGGATCTGAAATTTCGAGGACGGAATTTTTCTAAGGAGGGTAGAGATGTCACTTCCCATTTCCAGAATACGTATTTTTAGAATGCATGTACTGTTTAAATGTAAATATTTTATATTTATCATGTATTGCTCTGTATTTAAATTCCTTAATTTTATGTTAATTAATTTCCTGCAATTTTATTTCTGCACTTTACTTTCTGCTTTTATACTCTGCTTTAGCTTTGCTATTAGAGGTCTAACCTCTCTGGTTTTGTATGGCCAGATTTAGAGCCGGTTCTCGAGGACTCAGCTTACCTCTACCTCCAAGATGGTCAATACTAGAGGAATGATCGCAGGAGGACTCGAGTGGGTTCCTTACTTCCCCGTTCGTTTTGTTATTTACTTAATACCTTGCCGTTTGGCACCGACATGTTAGTCGGATTATCTTGTACTTACTTTTACATAATTGTAATTAAGTCAGACTGCAGCTGATAACAATTGTGTACACTTTGCTACATCATCTGGCTATATTTTGTAAAGCCAGATATCAAGAATATTTTGACTGAGCGTTTGGGACGCCTTACTGCTTTATCTTACATGTTCTCTATTTTTGTTCCTTATTTGAATGATTGAGACAATAGATGTGAAGTGACCATAGCGAGACTTTCATGTAGTATGCACCCCCTTGTCTTTTAGACAGCATTGATCGTATTATACGGTATTCATCTACCCGTAATACGTAGCTGGCTGAGTCATTCTCCCGCTCTCCAGTATTCTGGTTCTGGGGCGTGACACTATCTGAGGCAAGTTACGGTTATGCTACCTTATATTTTAATTAGTAATTGTCAAGTTGCATGTTTAAACCACATTGCTACACGGAACCCTCTCCTAGGGTTCAAATATTGATTGATATTGATTGTGGAGATATTGGAGGAATAGTTTAGCGTTTATGACTAATACCCCTCATATTGCATATTGTTATTGTGCGAGCTTACCCCTCTTACACACGGGGATAAGCCGTATCGCGTCGCTAGGATGCTATTGTACAACCCAAGCCGGTCATAGACGTTACATATTCAAATCACATTGTTTCAAGTATTGAATTGTTAAATTGCTGAAAAATATTGTTTCAACTGTTTAGCTTGCACTTTTCTGTTATTATTTGAAATGTGAGGTACATACTTGTGCTTGCTCCCTCCTGACTGGAGATCCAACATTTTTAGGTGACAGCGACGAAGACGAGCTGCCTTATTACATTTTCTACGGGATAGACTTGGGTTCCGCAGAGCCTGAACTAGGAACCCCAGAACCCTAGAATGTTGGCTTAGCACTTTCTTTTATTTTTCTTTTCAGAAAACAGTTGTAATAATTAAATATTGTTAATGTTTGTTTTTTTCCAGACCCTTTTCCAATTCAATAAAATATTTATTTCCGTTAGATTTCTGTATGTTGTGTTTCACTGCTTGATACAGCTTACTGCCGCCGTCTCACAACGGTGCATGCTGGGCATGATCCGACTAGACCCATTATATTGGGGTCGGATCGTGACAAGCTCGGTCCACTAATGAGCTATTGTTGCACTACCTCCCTAATCCCAAATTATGTTTGTGGACTTCTTTTATTATATGCTCGTTTGGCTTCCTATGTTAAGATATCGAATGTTCGTCAATCAAAATTAAGTTACTGACAACTATATTAATTCGACATCTTTTATCCTTAAGTAGTACCACTCAACTTTATTTGTCATGTCGGATATAATCCACCTGCAGGATTTACATGACAATCCTTATGAGCTCCTTAAGGGGACATCATCAACCCGATGTATCGGGACATGGATTTTATTTTTAATCAACAGTCCATCATACATACAATGTTATTACCCAATTCATAGAGATTGTTGATCCATAATGAATTTCACTCTTTCACGAGTCAAAGTAATGCACATTGCATATACATGTCTATTATTATATTCGGATTAAGAGCACAAACATCCATAATAATAGAGGTGTTTGTTCTCTTATGTCGTCAGTACAAAGAGAACAACCTCAAGTGGTCATGTTCAATACACACAAAGTGTACTAGTATAAACCTATAGTCAAGATAGACTAATACCATATTACACTACAACCTTTCCAATAGATTGTCCAAGTCCATCTAGGTTGTGAACTATTTATATATTTCATAGGGAACTGATAATATGATCTTCTGTGTGACACCACACACCATATTATCTATATATAGAATATCATATATTTGCATTAACACTTGCAACAAATACAATATGCAAACATTTGCCTATATAATTTTCATTTAAAATTTAAGGAAATAAGGTTACTACAAAAGCGATGCTTTTAGTATATAACCCTAACACTGACCTGGCAGGGCCGGGCCGGACCGGGTTGAGCAGGTCGGGGAGGGAAACCCGGTTCGGACAAGGTTTTTGACCTGACAGATCCGGGTCGGACCTTCGGACCGCTGGACTGAACTCAGCCCGAACCCGAGGGGAGGATATAGGCCGGGCCATATCGCTTCGTTGATCGGACCTGGAATAGTCCAGCCTGGGTTTGACCGAATTGGGTCCAGGCCAGGTCCTTGGATGTCCAGCCCAATTCACACCTTTTTGTTTAGGTGTCTTTTTTCGGGGCTCAATTCACACCTTGACACAGACCAAACAAACAAATGTTGATAACCCCAAACAAACGCCGAAAACCCAGAGCTTTCGCCATAATGATCCCCTCCTGATCAAGATCAAATTAAATGCAAGAAAAGCAAATTTCAACTCGAGAGTGTGTTGATTGTGCTCAGTATTATACAGTAATCAACAACAATCCCCAATATATAGTATTAGAAGTGTATGGGATCTCTGAGACTCTGACCATAGTTAGCCCCACAGATCAAATAACGCAAATTATCGACAAGATTCACAAAGTGTTGCAAGTCCGGTAGTGTGTCCTCCACATCTTTCACTGAAATGGCACATGCAGATGTGGCCTCCAGGATACGTTAAGGTCATGTTTGGTTCACGGAATCATAGCTTTGGAAAGAAAAGTAATTTATTTTCTATATTTGGATGCATAAAAGGAAGGGAAGGAAAAGAAAATAATTTTCCGAAAAAAAGAAATGACAATGAATTGATTTCCTTTTCTTTATATTCCGTGAACCAAACTAGGCCTAAGGCATTGTCGGGTTCTCCTAAGAACGTTTAATTCCCTTCTATTTTTTATGGGAATAAGGAAATAGAATGATAGTTGATGCCAGTTGGGAAATGTTAGACCATCTCCAATGGTGATTTCTAAAATTGAGTTCTTATCCTACTTGACATTGTACTTAAGGAGATTTCTATCCTAGTTGGAAGAGTTTCTACATAGAAATTGTATATATACAAAAATGCTCTCCAATGGTTCTCCATTTCTATCCTATGTGTCACATAGTAAAAGGACCAATTTAATGGTGTGGGCCCAATAATAATTGTCATGAGAGATAAGAGAATTTCTATGAGGCCTCGTTTGGTTCGCGGAATCTCCCGGTTGGGAAAGGAAAGTGATTACTTTCCTATGTTTGGGTGCCCAAGTAATTGAGGAGGAAAGGAAAGTGATTTCCAATGGAAGAAAAATTAGGGGAAAAAGTGATTCCATCCATCCAAGGAAGGAATCACTTTCCCACATTGAAGTATTCACTTTCATTTCCAAATTCATTGGCATTACCAAACATCGGAAAGGAAAATCAATAGAAATTAAAGTTTCTCAAAGAAAATGAAATGACAAGGAATTGATTTCCTTTCCCTTCCATTCCGCGAACCAAACGAGGCCTGAGAGTTTCTACATGTAGAAACCCTCCTAGAAAGTTTCCATCCTACATCATTGCCACCTAGGATAAAAATGGTGATAGAAATCACCATTGGAAGAAATTTTTTCTAAATTGGATTTCTTCCATAGAAATATGGAAGACAGAAACCCCCATTGGAGATGGTCTTATAACTTTTGTAGCTGCAGCTTTAGCTTGGAAATAGTAACACTTTTATATCAAGGAAAAAAAAAACGTTATTGACACTCCTAAAATGTATTATACACTCCTCCTTAATTTTCTATCATTTAAATTTCAAATATGTTCCTGTATTGACATCATTGGCACTTCTAAAATATCATAATGCGTTCCTTCCTACATGCATGTACAAATTAATGTCTGATTTAATGTAGGGGTAAATTTGAAATTTGAATGATAAAAAAAAATTAAAGAGGAGTACATTATGACATTTTATGAGTGTTAATAGAAGCACACAAAAAAGATATTTCTGTTAATGCAACATGCTTGGGTTAGATGTTTCTCAAATAATAATCATGGATCGAACAATTAGTACGAGGGACTTCACTGAGTTTTTGATTTTGGGGATAAAGGAGCATGCCTATCCGATTGGTTTTTTTTAATTATCCTTTAATTATTTTTCTTTTCCCATCCTCAGGGGTGGCCCTAGTCCAGGGCAGGCCGAACAACGGTCCAGGGTCCCCTGACGAAACGGAACACCAATATAGAAATATTTACACTAGAACTAGTATGTATTATGCGTTTTTTTTAACATAATGCATTGTGGTCTAATGGTTATAATGCTAAATTTATATTTGGGAGGTCCTTGGTTCAAATCTTGACTACAACAAAATTTTATTTATACATTTTTTTATATTATGTATGAGGGTCCATTTTCGAAGTTTCGTCTTGGACCCCCATTAGTTCAAGGCCGGCCCTGTCCATCCTTCTATCTTCTAATTAGGTATACATATGTAACATCTTCATATTTTGTTCCAATTATCCCTGTTAGGTGAGAAACTATATGTCATTTATGTTACTTCTTATAGATGAAAAGATAACGAGTACCAAAATATTCATTAATATGTTCTACGGTGTCTATGACGATGGATATCCGATTTTAAGGACATGTGCACCTTTTTTTTTTTTTTTTTCTTGTATACGTTACTTGTTATTGACGATAAGATAACAATATAAAATAGATATATTTTAGCAAATATTTTCATTCAAAATATATAAACTATTATATACTTTCATTTTTAAAAAAAACTAATAAATGCCACCATTTTTGTAATTCAGCCAAATTTTTAATTAAATAATGGGGGTATATCTTAAAATGTTAAAACTGTTCTATACAACAAAATGAGAACATTTACTAAATTTATTTTTTTTAAAAAACATGTACTAATTTTTATATTTTTAGCGGAGATATTTTCTAAAATATCTCTAAAATAATATTATTTACGTATGTTAAATGTTACGATAAGTTATGGATAACATATATTAAGAATTTACTAAAATAATATTGTTTACGTATGTTAAATGTTACCGGGGGGGTCGGAGGAGTGGGGGAGAGAGGGGGGAGGGGAGGGGGGTCGGAGGAGGAGGGGAGGGTGCCACCATTTTTGTAATTCAGCCAAATTTTTAATTAAATAATGGGAATATATCTTAAAATGTTAAAACTGTTCACATATGTTAAATGTTACGGTAAGTTATGGATAACATATATTAAGGATTTACTAAAATAATATTGTTTACGTATGTTAAATGTTAAATGTTACCAGGGGGTCGGAGGAGCGGGGAGGAGGGAGGGGGGGGGGGGGGGGGGGGGGGGGGTCGAAGGAGGAGGGAGGAGGAGGGGAGGGGGTTAGAATATATATATATATATATTTGAGATGGGGTGTGCTAAGTAGGAGGTGGGGCGCAGATAGCCGCACCCATTTATTTTTGGGTATCCATAATATATATAATTAGTATTTTGGTGTCTAATTGTTATGTTATTTGTGTTTGTGTCTCGTAATAGAGATATTTATTGTTTGAATATCAAACTAACGATTGAATGTTAAAATCCAACTAAACAAATAAAAAAAAGATGCTAAATTACAACTTGATATTCTCAATTATTAGAGTTTTCTAACTTGATACCCTTAATTTTGATAGGCATCAACTTGACACCCTAAATTTTAAAATGACAAAATTATCCCTGCTCTCTCTTCTCCTCCACCGTACCGGCTGTCACCACCCCGTTGCCCCGTCCAGTGGCTGCACTACCCCTGCTCCCCCCGACCCCTCCCCGTGCCGCACCCTCCGCCACGCGTAGGTCGCTGTCGTGGGCGAAGAGAGAGGGGGGCGGGGTTAGGGGCGCGACGTAGGGAGAGGGTCGGGGTCGCGGGTGTGGTGCAGCCGCGGCATGGAGAGGGGTTGGGGGGTGCGGGGAGTGTCCAGTCGCGGGGTGGAGGCAGTGGAGTGGTGACAGCCGGTGGGGGGAGGGGTGAAGAGATATGAGGGATAATTTCGTCATTTCTGAAATTTAGGGTATCAAGTTGATACCTATCAAAGTTGAGGGTATTAAATTAGAAAACTTGAATAGTTGAGGGTATCAATTGTAATTTAGCCTAAAAAAACTTTAAAAAAACAAAAAAGGGAAAAAGGAGAAGAAAATGACAAAATAAAACTAAAAATAGATATAAAAAAAAACTAAAATACTGAAAAAAATCTAAAAAATGAAAAGAATAAAAAATAACAAAATTTTCTTTTGTCCGAGAAAAAAAATCCACCTATTCTTAAGGGATATGATTATCGTATTTTGTAGGTAAATTATTTATCCGAATATTAGTAATGTTCAAAAATATATTATTTTAACCTAAACCATAGAATAGCTTTCCATAATAAATTCGTCAAGAATATTTATATTTTAGGTCTCGATATTCCAAGTCAAATTTATTCTCAAAAATTACGAATATCCAAAAAATTTATTCCCGTAATAAAATTTCACTGTCGTTTTTCCCTTTTTCCTTTTTTCGATTTTGTATTCTTTTTTTTTCTTTTTCTTTTGTTGTTTTTCCTTTTCTTCTCTCTTGTTTTGTTTTTTTTTATTGTTAATTGGATTTTGAATTATGTCTATTATAAAGATCTAAACATAAATTTTCTAACTTAGCAGAGACCAAAATAGTAATTATGTCTATTATGGAGACCCAAACACAAATATTCGAACTTATTGGAGATTCAAACGTTAGTTATATCTATTATAGAGACCAAAACAGGAATATTGTAACTTATTTCAGATCCAAAGTCTAAATATTCCAAATATTTATCCTCAATAACTTTGCAAACTTTAAAGAAGGAGGTTAGCTTTCCAAATATTAAAAATGAACCAAAACCCTAGCTCACCCAAGTTGCACCCAAACACTAGCCCATTCATTGATTACATTCTAGAGAGTTCCTCAAAATGCCAAAAAGAGAGGAAGGTTTCTCAAATCCAACGGTTGAAAATCGCTTTTCTCCTCCTATATAAATTCTCACATCCGCCTCCTTTTCCCTCACTGCTCCAATAGAAAGCAAGAGCGAGCCTTATCCCCCAAAATCCCCAACCAAACCCTAGTTTTCCCTCTCCATTTGCAGGTATAAAGGTCCTCACCCCCGATTTTATTTCTCGTTCATTTCAGTCGCAATAGTTCGAAAGGTTCTCTTTTGAATGTCAATTTGAAGGGTGTTTAGGGTTTAAGACTCGATTCGTTCGTGCTCTTTGGGTTCTACTGTTATCGAAGGAAGTTCGGCGAAAAGTTTGAATTTTGAATGGATTTTGGCATTGATATCGGTCGTTTTACTCCGTTTTCTGGATTATATCGTCTATTGGGAGGGGGTTTAGGGTTTTAAGATTTTGGTTGGTTCGTTCTCATCAGTTTGACTGCAACTGATTGACACTTTTGGTATGGTGGCTTATAGAGGGGGAAGTCGTCGAAAAGATTGGATTTTGATTCAATTTTGTCACTAGTTTTTTTTACTAGTTGTCTCTAAAGCCGATAATAAAATTATAAGAAAGTTTGATAGCCTCCATTCACAATATAATTTCACTTTTGTTGGTGTTATAAAGATCGAAATTTTGGATGACATTACTGGAATTTTATATTCCATATTCATTTGAATCGTGGATCTTATATCTGGGTAATGTTTCATGTGCGACGGGAACTGTTCTTGTGGCACAGCTTATGTCCCTTGAGGCGAGAAGTTATTCTGTGCCGGCCTCACTGCACCCATCCTTTCCCCAACCATTAGATTGCATGGGGATATGTGTGTCCACACATCCCCATGCACACCAATGGTTGGTGTGGAAGGTGCACAATGAGGCCGGCACATAGAATACTTTGTTGAGGCACCATTTAAACCTTGTAGGTTTTGGATTCTATATTGGGTTTAAAAAAATCTGCCAATGTTGAATATTACGAGCATGACCATATACCATAACTAGTATTAACTCATGTATTTTCGTTTTTTCTTCTTCATGTATTTATAAAATGTTAAGAGTATGCCTTGAAGCATAAGCCTCATGTCACATAGGTCTCCAATGTCTGCCTTACATTTTTTGCTCCTACGAAGCAGTGTAGAGAAATCTGTCTTTCCCGACCAATAAAGAGTGAGGAAATTTCTCTCATCTTCTTGTTGAATCGAGTGAAAATTCTACCAATTAATATAAGGGTGGCAGTTGTTGAGACTAGTTTTGTTTAGATATTTGAACATGTGTGTAAAAGGGAACAAATCTCTCTATTAGCTGAGTTACATCTTAAAGTAGTTCAGTTTGTTATAGAATGCCATGTGACTATTATTATTGAACTTAATTCTTTTAACCTTTTGTCACTCGTAATATTACTACTGTCACTCACTGTTTTATGGCTCGCCTTGAATGTTCTGGAGAAGAGTGTGGGTATTGGTAACATGTAAGGAAATTGCGATGAGCTATCATTTGTTAAGTTAAATGTTCTGAAAGTACAACTTATGGCAGCTTCACTTTGTTATTTCTTGTACATTCTTCTCCACAAGTGTCCAGTCCTCACAATGTTCCATCGTTGCTTTTGGTTATGACTACATACTCTGTTCTTAATTATCTTTCTATCGGATATTTTCCTTAAGCCATCATTATGTGGTTATCAGGTCTGTCATTTGTTTTATTTTGGCATCTACTATACTGCTGTTTTAGTTGGGATTTATTTTGATTTTTCTTGTGTACTCCGTTTAACAGTCTATGGCATCAGCTTTCAGTGCCATGTCTACAATCGGCTCTGTGGCTGCTTCTGGCAGCTTTGTTACCGACAAGAAAATATCAGCTTCTTCTCAAAAATTGTCACAGCTCTCCTCCCTTGCATCTATATCATCTAGATCTCTTGTTGGTGCAAGTCTGAAGTTGCCTCTTCAGAGAAGATGTAACTTGAAGACCAGGGCAATGGCCAAGGAATTGTATTTTAACAAGGATGGGTCTGCCCTTAAGAAGCTGCAAGTGAGTTCTGTTCAAAGAGTCTAAACCAACACCATTTTATGTTTTTGGTTGGGATATTCATCATTATTAATTGCAATTACTTGTTATTTCAGACAGGGGTCAACAAGCTGGCAGATCTTGTTGGTGTCACTCTTGGTCCCAAGGGCAGGAATGTTGTCTTGGAAAGCAAATATGGATCGCCAAAGATTGTCAATGACGGTGTTACAGTGGCGAGAGAGGTATAATATATTTTTATCTAGGTATAATATATTATCATTTCTAATATAAATTATACTTCATGGTCTTTTTGTTTTAATTTATCACATTTAGGTCCTGATCTTAATTTGCATTACCCTGCATGTCGACTTATAGCAAGTATAAGTCACAAGTTTGGTAGTCAGGAACAGAACTGTGAGATTACAGAGCTAGGAAATTCGGCAAAAGTTTGTGTAAGCAAACATGTAAGAAACTTGAATTAGCCATATTTTAGAAGTAGCATTAATATGAATAAGAAGAATTCAGAAATTTATCGTAAAAAATATTGAGAAGTTGCATAAGTACATAGAAGAGCAGGTATCAGTCACAAGTTTGGTATTGGGGGAAAAGGTTAGATATGTAGGAAATTTGGCAGAAGTTTGTGTAAACAAACATATAAGAAGCATATATAAGCCCTATTTCTGAAGTTTAGTAGGATTAATATAAAGAACTCAAAATTTTATCTTGAAAAATTGTTGAGAAGTTGCATAAGTACATAGCAAAGAAGATTTATCTATATTTTTTATTTCATGGTTTTTATCCATTTTTATAAGAGTAGATTATTTTATGATCATATATTTCAGTTATTAATAGCTTTTACTAATTTCCCTTTAGACGGGGGTGTCAATGAATTTAATTTTCATTTAACCAATTGCATTCTGATTTCATTGGAATAGGATGCACTAATGCACATGAGTAGTCAAGATTTATGCACCAAAGTAGTCCAGATGTAAACTGGAGAACAAAAAACTAAGGCTCTCCTACAGTTATAAACTATGATATCTGTTTGTACCATGTCCCCTAAGAAGCAGATCGTGAATAAATTGGGAATTTTGATACACTGATCGGCATCAGGTTTTGGAAGCGTTTCCCTCATAATTTTTACACATCCAAAATTTATCTCTTGCTCCACAGACCAGCCGAAGTCCATCTGAATTTTGAATCCCATGTTTACTCTTGTCTCGAGTTCTATGGCACTAGCACAGAGAGGCCAGTTATGTTCCTCACTGACTTATTGGTCAAAAATCATTCATAAATATACTTCTATTCTCAAATAATATGGACAATTCATGAGCTAAAAGAACAATATGTACATTGACGACTTGTTTGCTTATCTGTTTGGTCTGGTTTATATGTTCTTATCCTCACATTTTCCCCAAAAATATGTGAATATTGCAAGTATAAAATGCTGTCTTGGATTTGTTGTATATGGAAATTCTAATGTTAGGCTCTGCTGGTGAAAACCTTA
The DNA here is from genome assembly GCA_029216955.1 of Iris pallida. Lineage (NCBI taxonomy): Eukaryota > Viridiplantae > Streptophyta > Magnoliopsida > Asparagales > Iridaceae > Iris > Iris pallida. Next base: position 10,613,982 of record JANAVB010007399.1, on the reverse strand, counting down.
GGCCTCTTGCTGCTATAAAAAGCTTATAAAATACACATTTTATTATCCTAGAAAATTAACAAATAAAAACAAAAAACCCTAAAAGGACCCCCTCACCACCAGGGAAGTATCAGAAAATTGGAGATGGGATTGCACGTTTACGGATTGAATGAGATCCAAGCTGGAGATGGTTACTCGTCAAATTTTATAGTTAATTTTTATTGTTCAAAGCCATAATTACTTATGACTGAACATATATTGATTTCCCTCCTGAAAATGTCGTGGCATGTGGCCTGCCTCCGTTCACCTTCCTTTTCTCTCTTCCCGACCACACCCTTGTTTTGGCAATAATGGTTGGAGTTGTTGGCCCCTTTGCTTAAATCTCTGGACTTCCTTTCCTAACTCTTATGCCATGGCCACTGCACGTTTACGGATTGAATGAGATCCAAGCTGGAGATGGTTACTCGTCAAATTTTATAGTTAATTTTTATTGTTCAAAGCCATAATTACTTATGACTGAACATATATTGATTTCCCTCCTGAAAATGTCGTGGCATGTGGCCTGCCTCCGTTCACCTTCCTTTTCTCTCTTCCCGACCACACCCTTGTTTTGGCAATAATGGTTGGAGTTGTTGGCCCCTTTGCTTAAATCTCTGGACTTCCTTTCCTAACTCTTATGCCATGGCCACTGCACCCCCCTCCACATGTACACGCACCACCCCTCCCACAACCCCAAAAAAAAGAGGCAAGAAGGATCGAAGTCAGCAGAACAAGAATTGGAAGGAAGCACACAAACTTTTTTGATAGTAGTAGAAACTTTTACAAGTACACCAGAGAAGCACACAAAACACTCAAGGAATCAGAGTACAACTTGATGATCTTACACCAAGGTTCACCACCTCTATTTATGACACAAAAAATGACTAGAATATGACTACCAGCTTCCGGTAAGTAGCCTCCAGCTGCCAATCGAACCGCTTTAGTCACCATCATATTAGGATACACCTAGTAATATTAGGGTACATACGTGTTCCTTACTTTATGTCACATCACTTTACTTTATTTAAAGTGGATTTTCACTTTAATAAGGTTGTTAGGCATATGATTACAATGTTGGTCCCACCACAATTAATTTTATTCGTGGTTATCTGCGTCCCATTCCTTTTTATTTCTGAGCCGCACATCTGTCCCTCAATTATCATCTTCACTATTCCTAGGTCTTTGCCTAGGGTTAGGGTTAACTCTAACCCTAACCCTAGAACGAATGTGCCAATCAAGGGATAAATTATCCTCTATTAAATTTACTTACTGGGATTACGTAGATGCTTTCTACAATGTGTTCTACTATGAGAACATGAAGCAGAAGCACTCCTGGTTTATCAAAATTTGTCCAAAAATTTTGGAGCAGAAAATTCCATCATGGTTCCATAAATGGTGGACTTATTTTGGTGCTGGTCTGAAAATGTTGTATATACCAGTATTTCGGGCATTCGAGGGTTGACCAGGCAGTAATCTGCCAACAAAATAATATTACTACGAAGACGAAACTATAATGTATTTCTTCGTAGCAAATAATATTCCACATATATTGAAATGTACCTTTAAATGTGAGGAAGGAGAATATGGGATTTTAATGTTGAAGAGGAAATTCCTCGTCAAATAGTGGAATAGAATCGATGAATCAGAAAAAATTGCAGATATCAAGAAAGCTCTTGCAGAAGAAATGCAAAAACTGCAAGATATGAAAAAAAAGTCGTCATGGAAAATAGTCCATTGAAGAAATTTAAAGATTCTTTAATTAGAAAGAATCCCAAAATTTCTGTCAAAGAATTAAAAAATCAATGTTTGAAATACATGACATCCTAGATGGATGCTTTGTTCGAAACTGGCGAGGATGAATCCATGGACTCGTGTCACTCCAATGTCGATGTTTCATCAGATGATGAAAATGAAGATAAGATTATTGATGTGGTCGAATCTTCCACATCACGAAGCCATGCACCTAGGCGAAGATCTAGGAATAGTAAAGATGATAATTGAGTGACAGATGTGCGGCTCAGGAATAAAGAGGAATGAGATGCAGATAACCACTAATAAAATTAATTGTGGTGGGGCCAACATTGTAACCAGATGCCTAACAACTTTATTAAAGTGGGAATCCACTTTAAATGAAGTAAAGTGATGTGACATAAAACAAGGAACACGTATGTACCCTAATATTACTACATGTACCCTAATATGATGGTGACTAAGGTGGTTCGATTGGCAGCTCGAGGCTACTTACCGGAAGTTGGCAGTTATGTTTTAGTCATTTTTTGTGTTATAAATAGAGGTGGTGAACCTCAGTGTAAGATCATCAAGTTGTACTCTGTTTCCTTTTGAGTGTTTTTTGTGCTTCTTTGATGTGCTTGTAAAAGTTTCTACTACTATCAATAAAAGTTTGTGTGATCAAGCACGCACGATCTAGGAGATCCAAATACTATCTTAACATTATGGTATGGTGGTGTCCATAGAACTATCCCGCCAGATCCTGGTAAATAATTCAACCAGGAAGAAAGGCAACATGTTATGGTTATCTGGCCTAATAAGTTCCTAGTAGAACTTGTGATGGAATTATTGAGAAGAAACACATGAAACACACTTGATCTTTCTATGGCATACTATTTGTTCGTTTCCGGTGATGTTGGCGAGAAGGGATCTGACATAGATCACCTCCATTCTTCACAAGTCCATACTTGAGTGTAAGGGTGTTGAAGAACCAATCTATTAGCGAGCCAACTCGAGCTCGAGCTCGGCTCAATTAAAAGTTCTCGACAACACGAGCTTGAGCCTAAGAATATGCTATTTAGATAAAAGAACCCAAACACGAGCTCACTCGTAAGATTGTGAGCCGACTCGTTTTTATTTGTATGTTTATAGAAAATAAATATTTTACACTAATATTATTTTCCAATTTGGTATATGAAGTTCATTTAAACACTTTCAGTTTGATATTATTCTTACTTTGATATTGTGCTTACTGAGTTACGTATTGGGACAAAGGTCACGAGTTCATAACAAGTTGAAGTCGAGATTCAAGCTCGTGCTCATATTTAGAGATCTGAGTTTGAGCATAATTTTTAGGCTCATCTAAAAGCTCGAGCCCAATTAATAAAATAAGAGATTTTTGATGTTTTCATCCATTAAAATAATGGTCCCAGCTTAAAATGGACAGGCATAGGGAGGTCCAAAAAGTTGTAAGGCCCTAAGGGGAAAATGTAAAAGCATATTTTAGATTATTTATTATTGTCTTGGTTGGTTTTTTTTTTTTTTTTGGGGGGGGGGGGTGTAATTTATTTTTTCTTGTGGATATCTATGGCCTTGGTTCAATATTTTTGGGTGTTATGGAAACTTCCATATCTTATTCCATGATGCCTGTCTTCTCATGCAGCTTTATTTGGCATCTTGTGAATTCGTGCTCTTACCCTCCATATAGAATAATTTGTTCCTAGAAACGGGATAGTTAATATGAGTTTATTTCCTTTTAGTGCACAAGTTAAAATCATGTTTGTGTATTTCTCATCTTTAAGAGAAAAAGTTAAGCCCCAAAAATGATAAAATAGTTGAAATTTTATCGACTCTCATGGAAATAGATATCATTTTGCTATGATTATTAGGTTGAGCTGGAGGATCCAGTTGAGAACATTGGCGCAAAGTTGGTGAGGCAAGCTGCTGCCAAAACCAATGACTTGGCTGGGGATGGTACCACTACTTCTGTTGTTCTTGCTCAAGGTTTAATTGCTGAAGGCGTAAAGGTAAAGTTTAGTGTTTCGTTTTCTTATTCATTCTATGTCCCATGCCTAAAACTTGGTTATGTGTCAGGTGGTTGCAGCTGGTGCTAACCCTGTTCAGATTACTCGAGGTATTGAGAAAACGGCCAAAGCTCTAGTTGCTGAGCTCAAGTTAATGTCAAAGGAGGTAACTTCTCTGCAAATTACTATCTGTTGTGCAATTAAATTTGCTACCATGTACTTTGTGCATGCATTATTAAGTTTCTAGTAACGGGATAAGGATGCAACGTTGCATGGGTACACATTCATGGCCATTGTTTAGTGATGTGTATAAATATTTTTGCAGGTTGAAGACAGTGAACTTGCAGATGTCGCTGCAGTTAGTGCTGGAAACAACTATGAGATAGGGAATATGATAGCTGAGGCTATGAGTAAGGTTGGTAGGAAGGGGGTGGTTACACTCGAGGAAGGAAAAAGTGCTGAAAACAGCCTCTATGTTGTGGAGGGGATGCAATTTGACCGGGGTTATATTTCTCCTTACTTTGTGACAGATAGCGAAAAGATGTCAGTTGATTTTGAGAACTGCAAGGTTTGGAATTTTTAATTGCACTTTTTGAAATTGTCATACTTGATATGTAACTTTTTGTAGTGTTCTTCATTTGGTAGTTGGGTGGGGGGGAGGGATATATATAACTAATAACTTGTTGCTTGTGCATTTTTTGTCAGTTACTTCTTGTTGACAAGAAGATAACAAATGCGAGAGATTTGATCAATGTGTTGGAAGATGCCATAAGAGGTGGATATCCAATTCTGATAATTGCAGAAGACATTGAACAGGAAGCGCTCGCAACACTTGTTGTTAATAAGCTTAGAGGTGCTCTTAAGATTGCTGCCCTTAAAGCCCCTGGTTTTGGAGAGCGTAAAAGCCAGTACCTTGACGACATTGCAATTCTTACTGGAGGTGAACATCTATGTTTTTGGGTTCCTTTCCACTAAATCTATTATGTTTTTTAATGTTCTTTAATCTGGGAAGTACATTTGCTCCCAACTCGAGCACTTTAAGTATGCAACTGAGTATTACTCAACTTTGCCTTATATGACCTGAAACCATATTTCAAGCTGAACAGAATTTTGCTTTTTTTAAGCATGTTGGACTAAACTAGTGTGATTTCAATTTTAACTGACAGGTTATTACTTGTGAGGAATAATTCATTTTATATACATAGTACCAATTTGTTGTCAAATAGTGCAGGTTAGAACCTGCTTGCATTTGTCCTATAATCAGGTAAAACCTTCATTTTCAAAAACATATCATGCGGCCATTATTTTCAGATGATATAGAGGACTTGACACGATAATATTCGGCCTTTTATTTTGACATGCTCTTTTGCTAATTCAAACACAAAAACTGAAAACAAATCTCAATACTGAAAACCTAACCTTAACTTTGAGAGAGGCATTTTGGTCCAAAAGGTGAATGCTATGTTGCTTGCCCTGCAAGCTCTGATGGAAGGATGTGCAAGTAGAAATCATAGAGTAATACCCTCTTCTAAAATGATTTCAATGCATTGTATGTGGCCAGAATCGAAGGCTATTTTCTTTATTTTCAGGTTAGTTTGCGACATTGCATTGTGATGCAGGTTTCAGATAAATCTAAAGTCCGCCTTGTCTAATTAGGTAGTTGGGTTTGTGGGATATTGTGCAATATATATATATATATATATATATATATATATATATATATATATATATGAGGAGGGATCAACATCCCCTCATTTTTGCATCCCCCAAGCATCCCCATGATAACAACCATTGGATCTTGGGAATTTATGCTATATATGACTGTTATATTGTTGTCCAACTTTACTGCTTTATTCCTGAGATTCTAAGACTTATTCTTTTGTCTTGTTTTGCAGCTACTGTAATCAGAGAAGAAGTTGGGCTTTCCCTTGATAAAGCTGACAAAGAGGTTTTGGGTACTGCTGCTAAGGTAGTGCTAACAAAGGATTCAACCACCATAGTTGGTGATGGAAGCACTCAAGAAGAAGTAAATAAACGAGTTGCACAGATTCGGAATCTTCTTGAGGTTTGTACTCTTGAGCGATAACATAACCTAGATTCTATGGCCATTGTTGTCTGCTTGTCTATATCATTTGTCTACCTTTTGTGAACCTGTTTTCAGAATGCTGAACAAGAATATGAAAAGGAGAAACTCAATGAGAGGATCGCCAAACTCTCTGGAGGTGTTGCTGTCATTCAGGTATGCTAAAGGGCTTATGTTGTCGACATGAATACTTGCTTAGAGTAGAACGTATGCATTAGATTCTGATGATATCACAATGAGAGGATCGCCAAACTCTCTTCAATTCGATAGCTCGTATGCATTAGATACTGATGATATCTCGATAGCTCATATTTGACCTATATTGTTTGTGTCCTATGACTTGATATTCAAGATATATAACACTACTGTATGTTACTTCCATCACTTGGTAGTAGAACGTATATTTTTTCTTATTGTCCACGGCAATGTTTCGAGTCTCTGACCTTGTTAATGATAGCCTTTATGTAAATACTGTCTTATGATGTATAAAATTTTCAAGTCTAGTTTTTTCTCTTCAATTGTGATTTTTCTTAATTGAACTTCTCATACATTTCTTTATAAATTGTATATTTATGGAGTGTTAAAACTGAGATGGGGAGCACATTCAAAAGAATGGACCACCTAGATGATGGTTGTTTTTTGATCTGGGTTAAGTGTGATCTCAGGCTAAGGAGTTAGGTTCTGATTTGAAAATTGCATCAAATTTGGGCAGGTTGGAGCACAGACAGAAACAGAACTAAAAGAGAAGAAGTTGAGGGTAGAGGATGCTCTAAATGCCACAAAGGTACAGCTAGTTAGCAGTTATGTTAGTTTCTAACCTTTGTCCGAGCCAAACAGTTTGTTAATTTAATTGCTTCTGTGCACAGGCTGCTGTTGAAGAAGGAATTGTCGTTGGTGGTGGCTGCACTCTTTTGAGGCTGGCAGCAAAGGTTGATGCAATCAAGGATACTTTTGATGATATTGAGCAGAAGGTGGACAAATATAAATATAATTGTTTGTCATTTCCTTTTTAAGTATAAAGACGTATATATATAGGATTTTATTATGGTTTTTATCGTTTGCAGGTTGGTGCTGATATTGTCAAAAGAGCTCTGAGTTACCCACTGAAACTGATTGCAAAAAATGCTGGCGTTAATGGAAGTGTGGTGACCGAGAAGGTCTGTTCTTCCCTTTTAGATTATTTTTCAGGCCAGGAATCAGTACACCCTCAGCAGTTTATGTAGCTTGATGTTCTGCTCTGTTCTGTTTCAGGTGCTTTCAAGTGATAACTATAAATATGGCTATAACGCTGCAACCGGAAACTATGAGGATTTGATGGCTGCAGGGATTATTGACCCCACTAAGGTTTGTCTCTTATATAATTGGTTTGGGTGTAAAATCATTTCCAAATCCGTTGGCCATTTTACCACTTTATAGAATAATACTGTCTGGTCAACGGAAGGTGCACATGGTTGCATTGATCATCTTACTTCAAGTCCTAATGAGCTTTTGTTGCTTTTACTAACACCTAATGAGCGTGAAATCATTTCCAGATTGATTGGACATTTTACCAATAGTAGTAGTAGAATACTATATTTGGGCGAGTTTGGGGCTGTGATTAGAAAGAGAGGCTCGAGTGGTTTTCATTTGGGAAAATCCCTTAATAAAGTATCTGATATGTAAGAGTAGAAAATGTTGGACTTGGAGAGGAAAATGCCGCCTATGTGCCTGGTGTATCCTCTTCTTGTTTCCCACCCTTTCTTCCCTTCATGTTAGTGTCTTTGGGGTTCCCTTCCACGATGACAGTATTTATCAATTACACTTGATATGAGCCCTTAAAATAAATAAATAAATAAAATAAGAAAAACAAGAGGGGAAACAAAGTTATAGAATACTATCTGGTTAAGAGGAGGCTTAGTCATTGATCATCTATACTTAACCCCAATGAGCTTTGTTGTTCTTGCTAACATTGTTCACTCTAGTAGAACATAAGAAAAAAGAATATTTATAGTTTGTTTGGCAACGTAGAGCGTATAGGGTGCTAAGAAACTAGGAAGAACTTTTGGTCTGTGAATGTGTGATAAACTTTACCGGTTATTGAGAGGGGATAGCTCACAATTGCGTGTGCTGTCAACAGGTGGTAAGGTGTTGTTTGGAACATGCTGCATCAGTTGCCAAAACCTTCCTTACCTCGGATGTTGTGGTTGTCGATATCAAGGAACCTGAGCCTGTTCCTGTCGGAAACCCGATGGATAACTCAGGTTTTTAATGCAGATAAACTCATCTTGCTCAATATAATAATATTAAGTACGTGTTGGGATTCTCCGATGTTCTCATGTTGATGTTTTATTTGCAGGGTATGGTTACTAAGTAAGCAGTTGCATGACAATGGGTCGTTTGAAGATCAGATTAAGATCTTTTATTGCAGCTGAGCATCAAATGCAGCAATTTTTCTGTACATTTGGTTTATTTTGCATTTAGGCACTGGATGGTGATTTAGGATGTCAATGAGAGTAGGTGAAGGCTTCATTCTGCGGCATGATGTAGTAATTTGTCACATTAAACAATATATGCCTCTTCCTTTTGAGTGCAACTCAATTAGCAAAGTGATTGGCCCATTTATTCATGATTGTGTTTGATTTGAGCGTTACGGAGCCTCCAATTCACAAATGTGAAGCAGGAAAAATATAGATTTTGAATGCGAAGCGCATCAGTGCTCATTGGCTATTTACTTGAATGCTTTACACAGTACAGGTAAACTATGCCTGCACCGAGTAATTTGTTTTCTGCTGAATTTAAATTGCTGATATCCATAATGTGTTCCAATTGATTTACTGTAATTGCAACAAAAGAGTAAAATCTTATCATGAAACATCAATTTTCAAATGAGTGATATCAACCATGATCATTCATATAACGAAGGTCACCAGTTGTGAATCAACGTTTTTGGGGATGACTCTCTCCACCAAAGGGTCCTGTAGACTATTAACAATACTTCTAGCTGCAGTCAAGTAATTGCGGTAGCAAGTACGAGCAGAAGTATGCTCAACTGGAAGCAGACCTTTGCGGATTGAACACTCCCAATTGCCTGTCCTCCAATCGAAACTGTAGAGAGGAAGGAAACTCCGGCCATGTTCAGCCACAAACTCGATCGCGCTCACCACAAACTCCATCTCCTCCTCCGTCGAGTAGTAAGCGAAGCTGACTCGGGTCCATCCTGGCTTCACTCCGTTCCATCCCTGTCACAACAGCGAAGAAGAACCATAGTGGATCTGATCAGTAACTATGAATCACTCAATTTTGTAACATAAAATGTTTGAACCAGTCCAGAGCATACCCTCTCCACTGCAGACTTGATGGCTTTAGATCTTTCGATACCGATCCCGAGAAGTACATGTCCATAGGGTCCTGCACACGCGCAACCTCCACGAGCTTGAATCCCGAACAAGTCGTTCAGCAGTTTCGTGACGAAACGGCAGTGCAGGTGCTTGCCAGAAACAGCAGCACCACCCTCCGGATACACGAGAAAGGACACGATAGGCTGGCGGTCGACACGATCAGTGTTCCCCAGGACACGCACCTTGTCGTTGTTCAGTAGCCGTTCTAGAGCTCGTTGCAGGAAGGAGGCTTCCTTCGTGCGAATGAATGCGTGCCCCATCCTCTCCTTCACCCAAAATGCTATCGATGCGCGTATCTTCTGAATGATGGCTGGCGTCCCCGCGTCTTCCCGCTCTTCGATGTCGTCGCAGTAGACGACGTCCTGCACGACGAACATGGTGGTCACAGGAACATACTATAACTATAACATTGATTTGAATGCACGATAAAAAAAAAAAAATATATCCCGACCCTTCCTATGTTTTATGAGTATTACATAGACTACTCATATTCCAAAAATAGATATACTGATAACCCCTCTTTATAATTTTTTATAAAACATAGGGGAAGAATAGTGAGTGTTATAAGTTTTTATAGAAAATATAAACTGTAGAGTTAAGCTGATAAATTAGTTTTAAAGTATGGATAATTTCTATAATAAGTGTAAAATATAGAAATAGTTAACGTAAATTGTCAAAAAAAATAACTAGGCTCACCTTCTCGTCGTGGCCACTGACGTAGAGTACGGTACCTCCCCCACTAGTAGAGGGAGGCGAGCCCTTGATCCGGTACAGGTCTTGGCTCATCAGAAGGATCCCGGAGCTCCCTGGGCCTCCGATGAACTTGTGTGGGCTCAAAACTATCGCGTCGTAGTAGCCGTCCGATTCGTTGGGTCTCATGACAATGCTCGTGTATGGTGCACTGAGATAACATAAAAATACATTAACAATATAGTCAATTTGATTGTAACTCTACTTATTACAGAATAAATATATACGTACCTGCATGCGAAATCGAAACATGCAAAGGCACCGTGGCTATGGAGCACACGTGCAACACCACGTGTGTCTGTATGTATGCCGGAGACGTTGCTGCAAGCCGAGAAAGACCCGAGCTTCGGGCGGCCGGAGTATTCCGGGGAACAGAGGGCCTTTTCGAGCGCGTCGAGGTCGACCAGCCCAAACTCATCAAGCCCAATCTCAACAACCTGGGCCAGGCTCTGGCGCCACGAGAGCAGATTCGAGTGGTGCTCGTACGGGCCCACAAACACGACCCACCGATCGGACGGCGGGAGGTGTTCGAGGACCGCCGACCGGAGGGTGGAGGGGACGGTGATCCCCATGACCTCCTGCAGCCGTTTGATCGCGGCGGTGGAGCCCGTGCCGCAGAAGAGGAGCGCGTCGCCCGGGCCGGCCCCCATGCAACGCTTGATGTATTGGCCCGACTGGTGGACCAGTTTCGTGGTATGGAGGCCCACGTAGCTGTCAACTGTGTGGGTGTTTCCTGATGGAGAATGAAACATAAATAAATACTTCAAAGTAGTATGATTTTTTTTTTTTTTTTTTGGTTAATAAAAATGATGTATTTAGAATTTATTGGTAAAAAAAATTAAAATTCTGAGGGAACTGATGAGTTACTTATTTTACAAATCCGTCATAAAAAGTCTTCGGATTACATTTATTCATCTGATCCCTTGATTTGCTTAACCTACTAAAGCAAAAAATCAGTATACTTTCAACATTATTGAAATCCATGTACCATATCCGTTTTATAAGTATTTATTTTGAGTACTTGTTCGTATTTTTGTAGTTGAATTGATAAAAAATAGTGCACTCTTATATAAGCATATCATATAACTGTTTTATCCATGATTGAGGCTAAGGGTATGCTCCGATTGAAGGGGAAAAAAAAAAAAGCATAGTTAAGTGAAAAAAAGTGAAGTCAGGAAGAGGGAAGTCAATACATATATGGCCTCATTTGGTACACTGTAATGTAATCACATAAAAAAATAATTTTTTTTAGTTGGTTACATTGAGATTACATTACAGTGAACCGAACGGGATCATAATCTTGTTTGGAATGGAGAGAGGGTTAAGTTGAGTGTGTTTCATAATTTTTGCTTGGATTGGAGGTTTTGAGTGAAAGGAGATTAATAAAAATATAATATTTACGATAATATCCTTATTACATATGACATAAAATTAGATTAATTTAATTTATTTTTAATTAAAATATGTTAAATTATCTTCACAAAAAATAATAGATACAAATCTAATACCTACATAAAGAAAATAGGTAGAATTCAAACACAATAAAATTAAATAACATGAAAATTATAAGTTTCTATCGTTTATAAGCGACCGAGTAACAGTTTGAAATAAAAAAAAGAAAGAGAGAGAGAGTCATAATATTTTGGGCTAATTAGAGTTTAGACCCTGAATTTTATATCAGCTTAGAGTTTAGGTCTGACTTGTCCAATTGGCAAGTTTGGACCCTTGACTTTTAATTTTAGTTTCATTTTTTTTTTCTATTATACCCTTCCAGTCTATACAGAAAAGTTTAATTGTCACCCATGAGATGAAGGACATAATTGAAAAAATAAACAAAACAAATAAAATCAAGGGTCCAAACTTTTCAATTGGACAAGTCAGGACCTAAACTCTAAACTGGTATAAAATCTAGGGTCTAAACACTAATTAGCCCTAATATTTTATAGGACACTAATAGTTTTTACGTCTTTAAAAAAAAATAGACCAGAAAAAGCTAAACAAATTATCATTTAACCTTTTATAACTCTTCTTTCCAAACCTTCATCGTCAAATCAAACATAATTTTTTTTTTCACTCACTTAAACATAGTTTTAGACCCTAAAAGTCTAAAACTATGTATCGATCGAGTACTTTGCAAGTATTGAGTAGTTTAGAGATGGAGTGAAGAAATTCTCACCATAGAACGGGAGGACGTCCCGAGCAATAAGCTCCTCGACGAACCGCAAGAACCTCCCCGACGCGGTGTGGTCGGAGTACGTGATCCTCCGCCTTCCGAACGGGGACTCGAACTCCGCTTCGGCTCCTACGATTTGCGACCTTAGCCACTCGCACATGCTATCGCCGTCGAGATCGCCAACGAATTCACGGAGAGCGTCGAATAAATCCGGTGACCCGGTGTCCGGTTCGACTCTCTCCTTGCGGTCCGCAGACGACAGAGGCGGCACGGGCTCGATGGCACGGAGGGACAAGGCCGAGGGAGACGCGAGAAGAAGAGGCATGGTGGTGTAAGTAATGTCGTTGCTACTGGTTTCTTATGTGTCTCTCTTTATAGATGTTTGAAAGAGGCGCCCAAAGGAATTAGTAGGGTTATTTTGGCACTTGTGAACTCATAGATTTGATGAGCCCATATGATTTGTGTGTGAGCCTATTTTATTTGACTCGAGCCTTGAAGAGTGCGCAAAACAGGGGGCAAGACATGAACAATAATCTTAAGACTAAGCAAAGACTGATGTTAAATCTCATGTAACAAGCTGAAGCTTCTAACGTTGTACCTTCACCTCATCCAGAAGCTTCAGCTTTATATATATATATATATATATATATATATATATATATATATATATATATATATATACACACACACACAACTGCATTGCATATATTTTATAGATTATTATTTATCTCAATTATTCTAAAATTATTATTATATTAAGGAAAAATTTATGAAATGTCCAAAAAATAAAATTTTTTTATGAAAAATCCACCGCACAATAACATTCCATCGCTTGCCCAGAATTAGCAAAAAATATATAAAGAGGGTTCTGAATGACCTTTTTGTCTTTCCTTCTAATTTATTGAAAACACCCACAAAACTATTCTTAAAAAATGTTTCGATACTTTCTCTTCTTCCATACGTTGCTCACTTTCGAATCTAGGTTTTCTCCTCAAAATCTTCAAACCTTACTTCAAAAACTCGTCGAAAAATTTCGAAAAGGTCGACAAACGGTAAAACTGTTAAAACGGAGGTCCAAACATCATTTTTTCGCGATTCTAAAATTTCAGAAGACCGACTAACGGAGAAACGGTTAATCTCCGGCTCCTTGAAAATACGCTCCTTTTGCGACAAATCGGACCTCGTTTCGACCTCCCAGTCAAAAGTTATGGTCCTTCAAAGTTTCAACTGGCCATAAAATGTAGGAGAATGATCATTCTCCGTGGTAATATCACAGAGAATGGCCATTCTCCGTGCTAAAACCACGGAGAATGGTCATTCTCCGTGCTAAAACCACGGAGAATGGTCATTCTCCTTGTTAAATTGACAAAGAATAGCCATTCTCCGTGTTAGAATGACGAAGAATGGTCATTTTTCGTCAATTTAACAAGGAGAATGACCATTCTCCGTGCTAAAACCACGGAGAATGACCATTCTCCTTGTTAAATTGACCAAAAATAGCTATTCTTCGTGTTAAATGACAGAGAATGGTCTCCGTCAATTTAACAAGGAGATGGTCATTCTTCGTCATTTTAACATGGAGAATGGCCATTCTCCGTGTTAAAATGACGGAGAACAGTCATTTTATCACGGAGCCATTCTCCGTCACTTTGACACGTAGAATTGCCATTCTTCGTCATTTTGACATGAATAAGGCCATTCTTCGTGGTTTTAGCACGGAGAATGGTCATTCTTCGTGATTTTAACACGGAGAATGATGGAGAACAGTCGACAGAAACCTAAAATCTATTTTTTTGTTTTTTTGTGAAATTTTTTTTGTCAGAAACAAAAAATCAAGAGTTTTCGTTCTTCTTTCAAAACGATGCTAACTCTTATGGAAAAGAAGAAGAAGATCTTCTCTCCACAATTGGCCTAATCGCCGGAAAACTTCAAATCTCTCCACGATGATGATGATGATGAGCGATGATCGGAGTTCGACTGAAGAAAAGCACAGTGAACTACGAACGATCTTTGCGATCTCTGGTGAAGATGAGAGCAATGGAATTCAGATCTCTCGTGAAGAAGAAGACGAAAATCGTAATCCAAATCTGAGTTTGTGCGAAGGGTAGTTATGGTATTATAAAGATGGCATAAATACAGAACATCTAAAGGAAATCTTGGAATATTTAACGTGGAAATATATAATTCTGGACATTTCATAAAACTAATCCTGCGGGTGGATTTTTCATACAAACCAATCCCGAAATTGAATTTCTCAGCAATTTTCAGTTATATTAATATTATTAAATATATTATTTTATACCCACATATAAGACTGTTTAGAAAGACCAAATATAATTACCTAGTTGTCCCTATTAATTTTAATGAATAATTTTAATTCGTAAACATATAAAAGAACATAATTGGAAAGTAAAAGTTTCAAGTTGAAGTTGAGCTTTTTCATTATATAGTCGCTGAGATAGATCTTGACTTGCAGATTTATGAATATTTAAGTCGACTACATAAACTCAAATAAGAACTCAAAATAAACACTTGCAATATAGATGTGACACGTAAATTTAAATAATATTAAAATATACTTTTTTTTTCTATCCTCATGGGAAAAAAAAATTAACGGATCATATCCATATAATACATGTTTTCTTGGTTGAGTTTTAAAAAAAAATTAAGAACTCATGAGTTCCTTTAAAGTATTTTGATGGCTTTCAAATGTTCCGATTTGAGTTACGAAAACCAATGTCCCATACAATAGGTCCATAATATTTTATCAGACTTACAGAAGTTATACTCTTTTGCAGAGGAATGGCTCCTCGACCATCTGGCTCGACCGACCCGGTAGAACGGATCTTGGCCATGATGGAAATTCAACAACAGGAAGCTGAGGAACGTAGCCTGGCGCAACAGGCCCTAATGGAAACTCAGCGGAAGGAAGCTGAGGAACGTAACGTGGTCCAGTAGAGGCAGCTGGATGCCTTGGCCCGAATCGTATCTTCGTTTGCGGGCAATCCTGATACCACCGCAGCGAACAATCCGACTGGGACTCCCGATATTGGGTCCGTAGACGCTGACAAGCCACAACAGGCTCGCAAGAAACCATTTGAGCCGTCGAATTTTCTGAAAGCTAAGCCTCCAGAGTTTGAGGGCAGGACATCACCAAATAAGGTGATGGACTGGATCAAGAAAATGGAACGCATGTTCTCTTTCATCGGCGTTCCTAGCAGCAAAAAGGTGGCGTGCGCTACTCTACAACTTCGGTTACGGGCAGATGACTGGTGGGAGGCTAAGAAATCACAACTGCGTGCTAGGGCAAGAGATGGAAAGATTACATGGGCTATGTTTAAGCACGCATTCCTGGAATAATATATTCCGCCTGCAGTCAATCAGCAGAAGAAAGACGAGTTCATGTCGCTGAAACATGAAAGCATGTCCGTGGAGGAGTACGAGTCAAAATATTCTAAGCTTGCCAAGTTTGTTAGCACAATGATTCCGAACGAGAGGGTTCGCATGGAGCGATTCCTACATGGTCTAAATGAGGACATTCAAAAGAGTGTTCTGAACCGAGAGTGTGAATCGTGTACCAAGGCCTTTGAGGCGGTTGTACAAATGGAACGGTTTAGTTTGAGGTACGCACCAGTGAAAGCTCAAACTGGCCGTAATCCGGAAAAAGATACTATGATGGTGAAAGAAAGGCCGATGGAGAACTCCGAAATGAAACAATGTATATATACTGCGGTCGATGAGGGCATGTAAAAAACGATTGTTGTTATGCGACATTTTTTTATTTTGTCAATTTGCATGACAAGACAGAAGTTGCACATTACAATATTTAAAAAAACAAAAAACAAAAGATTATTTCTGCTCCTCTTTTAGCATTACAAGCTAAAGGGACCGTCAATTCACTATTCTCTACGAGATAGAGAACCGCAAATACAAAACAAGAAAAATATCTCTGGACTATATATTTCGGAACCAAAAATTTTCAGGGGTGCTTGATCCATTCATGCCCATCGATGAAGTTCAAGGAGGTGAAAGGCAACACTTGCGACAAGCTGAGTTGTTCGCACCACGATGATTTTTTCAAAAAATTCATGCCGGGACGCTAGAGTTGTACACTCCGAAGAATACATGCCTGCATCAAAAAACAAAAACATGACCAATAGATGCACCAGTCAGAAAGAGCGATAAGTAATAAAAAAGATTAATTAGACTTTAGATGCTAGAAATATTCAAAAGTTAGTGTTTTGGTCTTCAAAATTTTCAACTTAGAGTTCGGGCCATGAAATTATGGTTGACCATATCGATCATTCAAAATATGTTAATAAATATTTTAGGATTAATTAGACCTAGTGTCGACGAAACATTCTTGTCCTTGAGTTTTTATCATTATCTCATGATTCAAATTCTAAACCGAACATTTTCATGGCCCATACGCTAATTTTTGAATATTTCTAGACCCAAAGTCTAATTAATCATAATAAAAAGGATTCTTTTGTATAAGTGTACCATATTTATGACCTAATTAGACTTTGCGTACTGGATTTGTTCGTTTTAGACTTTTGGTAATCGAACTTTTTAATGACACATTTAAGTGACACAATTGGGCTATCAGTGACGAAATGAGTCTTTTAATGACGAATGCTCGTCACTAAAAGTTCGAGTGTCCAAAGTCTAAAACAGACAAATCCAATATCCAAAGTCTAATTAGATCCTAAATCTGGTATTCGTATACAAAATAATCCTAATAAAAACTCTAAAACTTAGGCTTACATTTGTGTTTCAGGTCCAAGCGTAATTTCAAACCCCTTGGGAAGTTGGAGGTGATCTATGGTAGAGTTGGCGATGACAACCCTAGAGAAGGTGGCCCGGGCCCTGCCCAGATAAGCCAGCGCTGCGCCCGTCAGCTTGCAGTCGTGGAACGACATCCCTGCGTTGTTCAGGAGGCCCGTGACGGCGCTGGCGGTTGCTGGCAGCAGCGTCTGCCAGTGCCGACAGCTTGCATCCGTGCAACGAGCAAACGAACGAGTCGGTCGCCGCGTTTGCTTGATCGATGGTCGGCTAGCGAAGACATGTTCTGATCGGACCTTGAACATGGAGAGGGCCTGACCGAAGATGAAGTCGGTCGCGCCTTCGATCCAGCAGTCCTTGTAGTAGTGCCTGCCGATGTGGTCGTAGAGAGTGTTGCTCGAGCCCATGAACCTGCAGCCGATGAAGGACGCCGTGTCGCCGGATACCCTGAGGGCCACGCCGTGTTCGCCTTCTGCCTTCGAGTTGGTGTTCTGCGCAAAAAGTTTGAATTAACATATCAGACTATTGCTACGCAAAACTTTATCACACACAAGTTTAATCTTGCAACAACATGTCAAAAAAAGGTTTAGTTGGTAGGCTCTAGAATTCTCGTAGGAGTCCCAATGGATGGCATTGAAGGAAAAGATATACGGTAATTTCTCCCCCTCATGAGACTTCTTTGAGTTTCCAAAAATTCTAAATTAATTTCATATAAATATTTTATGTGGTGAACTCGAGTGACTCTATAGTGGTTACGAAGGAAGACATAAGGCCTTGACTGGGTGACTGAAGATCAGTGGATCGAGCCACGAGAACATATTATTTCTTCCATTTATAAAAAATAGTAAAAATTGTGGACGGTGGACCCAAAAGACATGCAATGCAGCATGCATAAAATTTCGTGCATATCGTCGGACATCTAAACAATTTTGCAAGTATCTAAAACTTATACAAATTTTTTGTAAAGTTTTTGAGATTATTATGAAGAAGGAAAATTGTAAACTAGTGAATTTTCAACATTTTAATATATATTTTTTTCTCCATATTTTTCATTCTCGTCTTAATAATCCAGCTAAGTGTTTTAAAAAGATGTACGCCACATGGAGCTAAGATCACACTTGGTTCGCAGAATCAGAACCTTGGTAAAGGACCGTTTCTTTTCTGTTTTTGGATGTCAAAAAAAAAAAACAAAGAACAAAAATTAAATTGGTTTTCAAGGAAAAAGAAAATAGGGGACAACACCCCCCATGAATTTATGGATTCACTTTTCTACTTTCAGTTATTTATTTTTTCTTAAAAATTTTCTAACCTTTCCAAACACATGAATTTTTTTGATGAAAATTGTTATTTTTAAAGGAAAAGAAACAACCAACAATTGATTTCCTTTCCTCTCCGCAAACGAAACGAGGAGAAATTATTAGGTGTTTCGAGCTCACTACTGAATGTGCTAAATGATGAGCCCGGTCCAATAAAGAATTAACATTTGGCAAATAATTTGTTCATTAACAAATTAACTTCACACTCCATGTCAAAAAAGGAAACTAAAAAGTTAACAAATAATTTCTCGTTAACATCACTGTTAACAAATAATTTATCTTTAACATCACCGTTAACTTTTCAAATTAACATCACTGTTAACAAATAATCTCTTTAACATCAACGTTAACTTTTCAAATTAACTTCACTAGATGAATTTTTCGAATTAACATCACTGTTAACTTTTTTCGTTTCTTTTTCTGACGTGGAGTGTGGAGTTAATTTGTTAATGAACAAATCATTTGCCAAATGTCAATTCTTTATTGGACCGGGCTCACCATTCAGCACATCCAGTGGTGAGCCCAGAACATCTAATAATTTCTCCGAAATGAGGCCTAAGTTTTGACAAAAATGCTAACTACGTGTCAATGAGCACTACTTAAATTAAGTTTGCTAAAGAATTAATTACACTCCAAAAAAAAATTGTGCCGTGTCCATGTTGCTTCCTGTGAGATTTGTATAATACACTCTAAAATACACGAGGACACGCTGATTCCGTGTCGTGCGTGTCGTGTCGTATTGTGTCCGAGTCGGTGCATCATAGGTGTACACTACACCATAATAGGCGATTACCCACGGTTATAACCGTGACAAATATTTGTTTTGGTAACAGTTAAAACCGTGGCAAATGTTTTTTGTGGTAACGGTTATAACCGTTAAAGAAGTCCATTTATGTGACGGTTGTAACCGTGATCAATATTCCATTTGTCACAGTTATTAATGTGGCAGTTAGTTTGTTTTGTCACAGTTATTACTGTGACTACATTATTTTTTTCGTTACTATTCTCCACTAATTGTCACAGTTATAACCATTACAATTGGACTATTTAAATTTAAAAAAAACTACATTCAACTTGTATCTAAACAATAAAGAACATATCCAATTTCATAATATTTTACTTTCATAATAATTCAACCATTCCAAACCAATAACTAAATCACAAAATTTTCAATAACAATTCCGAGCAAGTAACTAATTAACCACATAATTTGCAATAACAATTCAACCATTCCAAACTAGAAACAAAACCACATAATTTGCAATAACAATTCAACCATTCCAAACTAGAAACAAAACCACATAATTTCAAATAACAATTCAACCATTCAAATTAGTAATTAAACCACATAATATTTGAAAAATAAGCAACTAAACCACACATGATGTTCAGTAGCATCCATACATTAATATTTTAGTAAGAAAACATTCCATTGTTAGTTTCAATGACAACAAAACAAGGCTCTAGATGCATGAAGCAAACCACAAAATATTTCAAACTCTTGTGTTTTTGGATAATCAAGACGAGGCTCTCTTGAGGAAGAATGAAAGTGCTTGCATCCATGCTAAAACTGTACATATTCCTGCTTGTAAGAGTAAAAGAAGTATCAAATTAAAAAGCGTGCAAACTAGTAAAAGAAGTTACAGGAAAAACATACATGTGAGCACATGTTCTTTGCACATATGACAAACTTCAATGAAGAACACATGCAGAAGTTTTGGGCATTGATTGATATAGACATGAGAGCACATGTTCAGTCATTTCCAAATGTCTTCACCAATGTATATGGGGTCTCAGATTGCAGGGAATTTAGAGACACCCCAAATTAGGTTAACCTTCAAGCCCTCTTCTAGACCTTCAAACTCTAGACACAAGCCAGTTGATCCCAACTGAGCCTATGGCCAAGAGGCCATTGCTGCAGGGCTCTACTTGCTATCCTGCTGCTGCAAACTATTGCTGTCCTAGCAAATTCTTGCTACTGGTGTTGTTGTGTTTGCTACAGAGCTTACACTTGCTGCTGCTAGCACTGCAGCATACTGCTGCAGCAAAACCCCCTTACCTATATCCCAGATTTTTGAGAACAGAACCCCATTCCTGTTGCACCTCATTTGAACTCATAAGTCACTGGCCATAATAGCCATTGCCTAGCTGCTACTGCTTGTGGTTGGCTGAACCCATATTGCAGTAGACCCTCTCCCTAATCTTAGTTCAAAACTCAAAAGAAAAGTGAAAACATACAATATACAATAATAGTTTATCAGACTGAGACATGGGTTAGAAGAGAGATTTTGTTATAAAGCTTACTAAAATTGCAACAGTTTGTGCACACAATTAGCTAGAGAATTTTAAGAGAGCTGACCTTTCAGGAGAAAAATGAGTAAACAGTTGTGAATGATCAGTCCTTGATGGATGTCCATCAATATGTTCTCATCAGGCGGATCTGTATCATTTATAATTAACTAAATATGCTAGATAATTCTGCTACACTTATAAAAGCCAAAGAGGTACTACAATACAAAAAATGTAAAAGTTAATGATGACCTGAGCAAATGCATAGATAGCTCGAATAAGTCGAGCATAGTCTGTGCCAAGCATCTACATCACAACATCTGCTAGAAATTTTTCCCATAACCTGTTAAAGTTCAAATGAAAATAACAAGTTTCAACATAAATAGGGTAATATGTACATAGGAGCTTAGTAGCTTATTTTGATCTTTCTCTACAATGATAATTTTAGTTCATATGTAGCTTGAGACATTGTCTTGTTCCATGGAAATTAAATAATAATCACCTTGTTTTAGTAATCTTTAATCAGCAAAGGGAAAAAAGGAGAAATTTAAGCTATCCTCTCCATTACTAATCCCATTTTTATTACTTTCCATTCTATGCAGAACAATTTAATTTTCTCATAATTTCAAAGTAAATGTCCTCTCTCTTTCAACCAAAGATGTGTATGCTGGATCTGAAGCAACATTGTGAGCTTTCACAATCAACAGAAGATAACACTTAACAGGAAAAGAAGTGACATAATTCTTAAACTTCTGCATCCAACATAAACATGGAAATGAAGTCACATGAAAATTCAACATTGGTCTGTTAAACCTTCTTCAAAAATTGTATCTGGGCCAGAAAAAAGTTTTAACCTTAAACTGTCCCTACAAAGTACAACCAACTGTTGAAAAGTTGATGAATATATTGTGACCAAAATATAAACCTTTAATTGAGTAAGTAGTCCAATGAGAAGAGATTTGAACTTATTTTAATAAAATGTGGGAAGTTATTTCCTATCATTATAAAAACGGTGAATTTGAGCTTGCTTTAGAGCAAACATACAAGATATGGCTTTACCTGGTTAAGTCTGATTAAGAGTAGGAACAAAATATTTACGACCAACTTATACATTGTATATTATATTCTTAGGTTTCCTTAAATTTTATTGAGAATTAAAATTCTAGCATTTAATCTGAATTATGGCGCCATTTGTTGCTTGGAACTGAAGAATCACTGTTCTATACAGAGTAGTAAATCTCTGTCTCTGCACTACAAAAGTGTAGAATTGGGATTCTCTCACAAAACCTTCAAAACTAAATCCTAAAAATTTCCAAATGTGTGAAACCAACAGGATTCTAGTCTATAATTTGTGGTCCGAAGACTCACAGCTAGAGATGTCAGATATTGCAATACATGTAGCAACATCCTCAACTATAGGGAATTCATCCTGTAGAGGAATGAATGAGTGGTTTTGATTACTGTTGCAAAGTCATATGATAAATTTATATGTACCTATTACAGTGATTTGTTTTTTCCCACTATGACTACCAAAATTGACAATTGGATTCAAGGAAAATACATTTTTCCAATTTAAAGGATCACGTAATCTCAGAGCCGAGAGATCCAAGTCTTCTTTTATTACATTAACCATTCTCCCAATCATTGAATCAAGAAGGTAGATGCCTTTCAGCACTTATAAGTTGGTCATAATTTTATATAATATGACACAGTGACTACCAGTACAGAATGATGATAGACCCATGCATACCTTCCCTTGAATTGATGAACAAATTAACTGTGGATGCTAACTGGATGCCCACTCCTATCCCGAGAACATTGAAAAGGGTTGAGATTGCCTCCCCTTTAGTAAACAAGTCACTGAGATTGCCTTATTTGGCAAAGGAAGAATATATTGGTAGCCTTATTGCTCTTGCTGCAACTAGTGCCATACCCTGTAAAGGAAATTAACCATTATCCACCGTAAATAACACAAAAACAACAACAACAAAGTCGTTATCCGCCATATCAATAATGTTTAAAAATAATTACATTGAAAAAGATATCAAACATGACCTATCGCTATAGATAACTCTGAAGTTGTTTTTTTTTGGAAATGACTCTGAAGTTACAATAAGAATACTTTGGTCTTTTACGGAGTTTTAGGGTCCGGTCCTGAAGAAACATGTCTGAATTGAAAAGAAGTTGTCGAGACGTCAACAGCCTCAACACCATTAATAACTTTACACTTGAAACTTTGTTGTTTGTGGGACCGTATTATCTGCAATATTTTTGATGTTCTACTTCATAGATGTGATGCTTTTCACCTTATTAAGGTTAAAACCGTTCAGCACCCTTACCACAGTTTACTCAAAAAAATTATATTTTTGTTCACTAAAATATGTACATTTTTTATTATTTGAACGAAATGACCAAACCATCCAAAAAGTTATAGGTCATAAAGAAAAGAACTTCATCACCAAAATGACAAAGACTATCCAAGCCAACCAATTCCAGAAAAAGTTGGGGACATAACGGAGATACAACCTCCAAACCAATGCTGAGATCATACAGTACATCGGCTACAAGATAAGAAACACATCTTAAATATGGCGCGCTATAGGAAGATACATAATACATAAAAGAATAACTGAAGAATTCTAAATGAATAGATAATAGAAACTCACATAGTATTCTCCAACTCTTTGGTTCAGAATCCATTCTTGAGCCCATACGACTACATATTAGTTTCCCAGCATATTGCATAACATCTTTTAGGACCTGACAGGACAACTGTTCAAAATGTTAGGAAGACCACACAACAAACTAAGGCCCTGCTGCCAAACACCATGCAGGGACCTCCCTGCCTATCCTTCCTATGCAAGCACAGGGTTAAGTCCCTAAGCTGCCACTTGATACTCTTCCTACATATACACGCCAATATCCTACCTATCCTAATCAATAGGATTACAACACTCACGCATGCCTTTCACTCTTGTGTGACACACACAAGACTATGCTCACTACACACAAATGCACCTGGACATATGCCCTGTCACCCAGGAGTAAACCCCCTATCTTACTGCCTATATATAGTCAATACCCCATATTTATATACATAACACAAATATACATATATATCCAAATTACATAAACATTTATATATATACAAGGTTAGGTACTCGAATTACCTACTGCTAATACAATCCTTTAACACGTATACACAAACACCCCTTTCACATAGGCATCTATGCACAGGGGTGTCTGCACACTACCCAAATGCCATCTACCTAGCCACACATACTGCTAACACACTTCTTACCGATACACATATGCGCGAGGTACCCCTATGCACATGCTTATCTTAATGCTCACACATGTTTTCCCTAATTTCCCAAATGAACACACTCATTACACTCTGGAAGCAGGTTCAAAATCCCTGCACAAGTACATGTAAACCCTATCTCTTGTCTTACCTAGGCTACTGCCCAAAACCTCATTCCCTTCACCCTTCACTTCCCATACGACTCACATTGCAAATGCATGAATCCATCGTCACTTGTTGCACTAAAAAGAGTCTACATTCCTCTTGTCTAATTAATTTTTTTTCTAGGTGCACAAATAATTGGATGCAGATGGGACTGAACTATCCATGTTAAGGGACTTGGAACAGATTCTTTGGCATGTACTATGTGTGGATATCTATCAATGTGTGATTCTGATATTGTGCAGATGTCAAATTGTTGCTTTGGATCAGAGGACAATAATTGGATAAGGAAAGACATTGCTAGCTTATTATATAATAGGAAAAGTATATAAATAAAAGAAAAACATATCATTATCAAGTAACGTGCTTCATTAGCTTCGATTGAATGTGATTTCAGAGAAGACGTTATCGTAACAGTGACTACTTCCAATAAGAAAAAGAAACTGAACCTGAGTAGTGAGCACAATGATGAGCGCACAGAGGAAGTCGAGCCCCTGCTTATAGTAGGCCTTCGTGACCGTTACCGCACCGATGGAGTAATCATCACCTCCTCCGAAGGACACCCCGCAATTGACGAAGATAGTGACGATGACATGCACCTTCATGTTGAACGACCCCAGGTTCAGATTGAACCCGTGGCCGAGCACCCTAACCTCCCTCTCCGGGAGCGCGAGGCCATGAGCCGCTTACACTGGTCAATTTGATAATTCATAAATTATGGTTCTAGAAACTAGGTACTCTCTAATTGATTAAGTCTTAGACACACAAAATTCTTCAATTCCATCCCCCAAACAAATGGATGTAAATAACAAAAATAGGTCACAAAAACAAAACTAAAAAATGAAATTGATCAAGTCTTAGACATACATTGCAAGAAATAGGAGAATCATACTACAAATCCTTCAATTCATTCAAAATCCGCTTCAAAGCCATTGACCACAAACCTACAAAAATCAAAAAATAACAAGCCAACATTTTGATCATCGAAACCATGTAAATCGATCAAATCGACAAAGGAACCCTAATAAAAATCGAACAGAAAAAAGGGATTTTGTACTATTTAAGAGGGTGCAACGTATGACTACTTCCTCGATAGCTCCGACAAGTGTACATCCCTGTTCAAAACAAGCACACAGATCAAAACCATAACCCTAACTTTTAAAATCAAATGAGGAGAAGTGAAACCCTAGCTTGCTAGCTTAGCTCACCTGTGAATCTCCTACGTATTTCTCCTCTGGCTAGGGTTTGTGCGGAGCGGGGCTAGCTTGATGGAGGAGGAACGGTGATAGTGGTATGGCAGTGGCGATGGCACCGATGAGGGCGACGGCTGCGGAGGCTTGGCTCAGGATGGATGGGAGTAAGAAAATAATAGCTTGGGATGAGCTTCTCTGGCTCCCCTTTTTTTAAGATGTGGATGAAGAGAGTTACTAATATTATTTTGGTTAAAAGGGGGTAGTAGAGGAGGGATCTGAAATAAAAGGAGGGAAAGTGAAAATTTGGTAACCATTTTCAATTGCTAAGTCACGGTTACTACTGTTATCAACAATAAACTAAATACAAAAAATGTAATAATATATTTAGTAACAGTTATTTTATTGTTGTCACGGTAATTACTGTTACACAAATGTGACAGTAATAACCGTTACGAATTGAGAAAAAAAAGTGTTACAAAATGCCTATTATGGTGTAGTGCCCCGTCCCGCTCAGTCAATCGGAGGAATCGAAACGTCGACGGCGTTCGGACTTAGCCTTGCAACGGCTGTTCGAAGACATCGCTCGGTCGAGACGACCGCTCGCTCAGGTGGGGTAGTTTCGGTGAACTTGCCTCATCTTTGCCTTCACATAATAAATTGCATGTTTTCAACTTGCACAAGTAGGCTTGATAATAAAAGAGACGAATGCACATAGCTAAAGGGAATAATTCCGACGGATCGAATTGAGTTAGAATATGGAAAGGTCCAACGGTCGGCTCAGAGTTGGTGCACAGCGTGCTTTGAAAATGACACTCGATCCTTCATCCCGTGGCTTGGGAGAAGGAAAGTTGGTTGAGTAGGCGAAGTTATGATCGTAGCCTAAGTCATAGGCGTCGCCCGCATGAATGCTTCAAAAAGCATGCACGGTCCCATCGTCCAAGGCTTGGCATAGCCTTGGCTTGCCCATGAGTTAAGTTGCGTTGAGCGGCTTGTGACCTAAGTCTAGGCACCCGAGTGACTTGGTCGTTCAAGTTGGATGCGTGCACGGCACGATCCGTTAAGGCAAAGCTTGATGCAGCCTTTGCTCGTTAAGTTGTTGCGAAGTTAAGTTAGGCAAAGTTATGCCGGTCGACCTAAGACATTACAAGTACCGTCCCGCTTTTTCGCGGTTCGTCAAAGTTAAGTAGTCCTACGATCTCAAGGCCCGTCGACTTGGGCAGGAATGTCGCGTAGAGCACGATTGGCTTAAGGCACGATGTACGGACTTAGTATTTAAGGCAAGGACTACAATTGATTCAAAGTGAGTTTTGAGAAAGGACTATCAAATAGGCATTCATGAGTTGAACCAAATGATAGGGTAACAAGAAAAGAATGCTCGCGACCGTGGGTCGTCGAGGGGTGTCAAGAAAAAAATGCTCACGACCGTGGGTCGTCGAGGGGTCTCAAGGATAGAAGTCTTGATCTTGGTTTTGATAGAGATGGTAACATTGGAAGAGGAATGACTGTGTGAGATGTCAGTTTGTGTCGAGTCTTGCATGGTCATTGGACAACTTGTCGACAAGGGCGATGAATCCTCGAGCGGCAACCCTGGGCCATGGGACCGACTCGGCCTAGGAGGAAACATAGTATAGCCGTGCTGGGAGTACGCTCCCGCACAGGTTAGTCGAGGGCTTTCAGCGGGGATCGCTACCTTGCGCTGAAAGGATCTCGAATAACAAAGCTATACGTCCAGGTATAGCTTGTGATGCTAGTGACTAAAGTTCATATAGATGGGTCGGCACGGGCGGCAAATCCACGTGTGTGCCTTTGGATTTAGTCTAGTTGAACGTGTGTATGATTGGAACACAATGTTGGGCCTAAGATTGGGTGGCAACGTAGGCGACGTGCTTCGGCACGAAATAAGACGTCGAGTCTTGAGTTGTCGGCATATAAGTTGCATAAGTTGGTTGAGTTGTTTGAGTTTAAGTCGGAAAACCGTCGCAAGGCAAAGTTGGTCGAGTGACACTAACATTCACAAGTCTAAATTGGGTCAGTTGGTGATCAAAGTAGCAAGGGCCGCGAGGCGGCGACATGGTTTAGTCAGCCTGAGTTGCAAGGTACGACACGATGGATTCTTAGCACGATCACATAAAAATGGAGCCTCATCGCGTAGTTACGTCTCTGATTTAGTGCCGTAAGGCAAACACGACTTGATAGGTTAACGTTGAATATTGCAAGCACGTGATGGTCTTGAAACATAAAATAGGCCAAGGCGTCGGTCCTAAAATAATCCTAAGACAAGACTAGAAAGACAATTGATAAGAAGTGACTATGTTGCACAATGTGAATCAAACGTGTTGGGTTTGTATGGGTGGGCGAGGAGCTCATTCCACCAGTACAGTTGAGTACTGACACCCACATAGTTTTCATGTGCAGGCACAGGTAGAAGCTCGTGGTATGGAGCTCGCTTGGATGCGTCGAGGCACGAAGTTCCTTGGCGATTCGAAGCATGCGGCCGCATGGAGTAAAGACTTATACGGGACATAATGTATGGACGTCGCCTTCCAAAGCTTCCGCTGGCTCAAGACTTGTAATTGAGAGATAAAAGAGAGCTGAGTGACTTATAATGTGAGAAGAGTGAGCTTGAGAGACTTGTAATCTTGGCCTTGCGCCCATTGTAACCTTTGTTTCAATATCAATAAAAGAGTGTTTTTGAAATGACTTATGTTTTGCTTCAAATTCCGCTGCTAATATTCAATGTCTCTGCATGGGACTTCTGTGCGACGACCCGTCGCAGCCGCTGGAATCGGCTGTTATGGAACCTGCCTTGCACGAGCGCAATCTAGGCTCGTACGACATCACGTCTTAGCGAGGACGATCGCTCCTACGGGAGTGGGGCATGACAATAGGTTCTCGCTTCTACCTTGAATATGATATTTCTTGCTATAAAATTGGGTGCATTCACGGCGACCGTCGCAGATTGGAAGGCTCCTCGATGCTGCGCCCCGAGCAACCTGGAGCATAAAGTAATTCATGTGTGACATAAAGTAGACTGTGTACATG
This sequence comes from Iris pallida, assembly GCA_029216955.1. Classification (NCBI taxonomy): domain Eukaryota; kingdom Viridiplantae; phylum Streptophyta; class Magnoliopsida; order Asparagales; family Iridaceae; genus Iris; species Iris pallida. Next base: position 10,585,738 of record JANAVB010007399.1, on the reverse strand, counting down.
TAAAGTAGACGGAAGCATGTAAACAAGTAAGATAAACTGGACATGTAAACATGTTAAGTAGCCGGGTCATGTAAGCATGTAAGGTAGCCGGGTCGTGAGAACATGGTGACCAAGCATAGGGATCATGTAGGACTTATGGGATAACTGGACTTGTGAGCATGAGATGTAACTAGGACATGAGAGCCTGTAAGAACTATATAGAACGACAATGATAAGATGACTTGGAAACTATTCTAGAAGCCAAGTTACAATCCGTAAACCAAACAAGGACCGGGGTTGTAACCCTTCTCCTGAACAGAACTTAATCTCTAATCAATGTTTAGCATAAGATCATGTAGAACATATGAGTACTGAAAAGGACGACAAATGATAAGATGACTTAGGAGCTATTCCGGAAGCCAAGTTATAATACGAAAACCAAACAAGGACCGGGGTTGTAACCCTTCTCTTGAACAGAACTTAGCCTTCGATCATTCATCGACAAAAGTAAAGCATAAACAATAATGTACTGAAATAAACATACGGACACTGCCTAGACAAAACTAAACTGGACTGGACTACATCCATTAATCACGGCCGAGCAATGAGTACGGCTTGATACTTTAACTAACTAGGGTTATGACAATCCTAATTACTAACAAGATGCAATGAGATGTTCCAGCAGTCACAAGTCCTGCAGACTATTCGAGTTATCCTTCGCAGGTTGGGAGAGTTGTATTAGGTGACTTGGGGGTGCAACACATGGCAGCATGCTGGAAATGCGCCCTACTCGTCGGCAGGCTACAAGTCCAATTAAAGCCCCCGGATAACAGAATTGCATGTGACTGGAAAATCTCTTTATGAGCTACTTGATCAATCTAGTTGTTATCCTAGTCAGATTCAGTATGAATCCCCTGTCCGTGGTAATCAATAATCCATATCCTAGACATGATGCAGGACGAGACATGTAACTTGTGCACGCATACACAAAGAGTTTAACCACGGTGTCCAAAAGAGTTACATTAGCAAGAAGAAATAGCCGTCGCAACAGCATCTTGATTAAGCATGTCATGTTTAGGTTTACTGGTCATGTAAAGAGTACTTGTCAAGAGTGCGCCTCTACGGGCCACTATCATGTAAGCAAGGAAAGACATGTTCAAGAGTGCACCACGACGGGTCAATATCTAGTATAAGCAGAGAAGTAACTTGTAACATAAGTGCACCACAATGGGTCACTATCATGTAAAGCAAAGAAAAAACATAAATCATGAGTGCACCCCGACGGGCCACAATTATGCTAAGCAAGGAAGAGAAATAGTAACAAATATAGCATGTAAGTAAGAACTTGTCCAAAAAGGGGTATCATGGCATGGAAGAGGGAATAAATGAAAGTAACTACTTGGCATAGATCAAATATTAAATATGTGCTAGTATCAAGTGTAACAAGGGTGTACAATCATTCTCTAACAGTACAAAATCATCTAATCATGTTAAGGAAATTCATTTTCGTTAAAGGAAATATCATATTCGGCCAAGTACAGAAAACATGCCAGAAGATCAAAACTAAGATTTAAATTAACAGTCGCATACGAACTCCAATAAGGTGAACTGAAAAAATTCTGAAGCCAAGACAAATGTCTACAAGCTTCATGTCAAGTCGTGTTTATGCCAAGTCCAATGCTAGCATGTCATGTCATGCTCAAGTCTATCATGCTCAACAAGTTATTAAGTCGGGTCATCAAAGAACAAGTCAAGTACAGGATACAAACAAAGATCCCAATATTACACTAAGAACCATAAGGACAAGCCTGGGTAATGTAACAAGACTTATCATGGCAAGAAATAGCACGAGGGATAAAAGGAGGGGGTGCCAGGACACCATGCGCCCAGAACAGCATGCGCCCACATGCTAGGGACAAGGTGCACTTAAAGGAAGCATGGGAGACTGTCTTCTATGGCTCAGTGGTCGCATATTAATGGCTACGCGCCCAAGCAGAAAGAACTATATGGTTTGGGCGCATATAATGGCTATGCGCCTAAGCAGAAGGAAGTATGCATATTGCTTTGGGCGCATATCAATGGCTATGTGCCCAAGCAGGAAGAACTATATGGCTTGGGCGCATATAATGGCTATGCGCCCAAGCAGAAGGAAGTATGCATATTGCTTTGGGCATATATCAATGGCTATGTACCCAAGCAGGAAGAACTATATGGTTTGGGCGCATATAATGGCTATGCGCCCAAGCAGAAGGAAGTATACATATTGCTTTGGGCGCATATCAATGGCTATGCGCCCAAGCAGGAAGAAGTATGCATATTGCTTTGGGCGTATATCAATAGCTATGCGCCCAGCACTGCTCATATTCTCCATGCAGCCCGCATGTGTTCATGGAAACCCATGAACTAAAAGTGGCATAACTTGCTCAAAACAAGTCAAAATTCGAATTTTCAAGGGTCCAAATTGGGTAGAACAAAATTTTCTACAACATAGGACAATTAGTTTTCGAAAATATCAAGGTTTAATAGATCAAAACCAAGAAAAACCGAAAATATTACAAACTTAGATCTACAAGAATCCACCCATAAAAATTAAAAAGTCCAACTTCTAAAGAGGCTTATAATCATGTAAGAAAGAGTTTAGAATAAACAAAATAATATTTGTCCAACATTTGGTAAGATGTATTTGCCTTGGGTTGGAGGAGAAAATGAAAAGGAAGATGATGAAGAGAAATGAAATAATGGAGGAGAGAGAGAGAAGTTTGGGTTTTATACAAAACCATCTCATCTCAAACCAACTAAACCAAACCAAGCCAAACCAAGTTAAAACAAACCAAATTAAACCAAGTCAAAATTAAACCAAACCAAGGCTAAGAAAGACAAATCAAAACACATGTCACCTGACAAAGGCCAGAATTCCGTATACGTACACTGAAAATACGTATAACAGAAAATGAGAGTGACAGGCATTCCGTCGGCATACAATGGTACACTAGCGATATGCCGGTCAAGGAGAAAATCTATAAGTTGAGAAAAATTTAAAATATTCCGAAAACCAATAAAATATGAAATATAGTACAAAAGTACGTATCAGTATATAAATACCAATACTGTGAGACGAGTCTCATAACTCTTCCATCCTTAGAAAAATTTCGTCCTCAGAATTTTCTAAAGCTAGTCCACTACCAGAATAAGTCATATTAGCGACGCCACAAAAAGTCGCTAAAATGACAAAAAAATGTCGCTAAAATTGTTTACCGACGTATTTAGCAACGTTTTTCTGTGGTCGCGAAAAGTCACGTCGCTAACAGGCAAAACGTCAAAAATTGTCGTTCTTACCGACGCTTATCGACGTAATTAAACGTCGATAATCTTGGTACATTTACCGACGTTCACCGACGCCCCGTCGAAAATATGGCGACGTCCCAAACGTCGGCCAACGTCGGTGAATCCTGCAACAGTTAGCGACGTATGTCTAGTTTTTACCGACGTTCACCGACGTTTACCGACGCAACCTTACGTCGGTAAGCGTCGGTATACCTGGTGATTTACCGACGTTTATCGACGTTTAGCTACATCGCTAAACGTCGGTAAACGTCGCTAAATTACAAAAAAATAAAAAAATAAATTATAGAATGTCCACAGAATCATATTTTCTACCTGCAGTTCAATAAATAACAAAAAAACCACAAGCACAATTTCTTCCTGGGTTCGCCGACCCCTTCGGTGGAACACTCAACACCAGTACATCACAATATTATAACAATCAACACAAATAAGAGTAAAAGTCTACAACCAACATATGATAAGATACCAACATAAACACTAAAATATCAAAAGTCGGTAAACGAATATCCAAAGTATACAACCAATATCCACATGAATCCACAATCAATACTGAAAGTCTACACAAACAAATAATCCACAACCAATACTGAATCAACATAAACAAACACTAAAAAAATACTACAATCTCATAAAACAGTCCTAAATCGGACTACTGCGGATCTGGAGGAGGAGGGGCACCGCCGCGCGTAAAGGATAGGAACATCTCGTACTCCTCCCGTGAAATCGTCACCGATGAAGAAGGTAGTGACGTCGGTGGCGTCGGAGGTAGTGACGCCGACAGAGTCGATGACGATGAAGGCGCACCCGGAGGACAATAACGCTCCAAAGCTGCTAGTCGCTAGTGGAAGGAATCCATGGTAGATAACAGCCTCGTACTGCTATCTGTAGAAGCATGGAATTTCACAACCAGAAAGCCCATGCACCAGACACTACATGCGCTAGAACTCGGACGAAGAACTTTACAGCAAGATCAATAAAGATAGACATTCGAAAGAAGACTTTTATATACAGAAGTCTATTACATGTCTAGAAAAGGTTGTACAAAGGAGAATTTTTACAAAGGAAAGATCCTAAGTCTACAGCCAGCGGCCACCATGCGCCTTCAGATAAGCGCAGCAGCCACCATGCGCCATCAGTCAGGCGCAGCAGACATCATGCGCCTCCATCCAGGCGCATCCCGCCATCTCTTCAGCAGCTCAGCTATGTGCATCCCTTCAGCCAAATTCTTCCAGCCAGGCTCACCTGGCCGAGCAGAGCCCAGCGCCGCTCTTCCAGCCAGGATCCACAAAGCATTTAACCCTCTGGCTGGAACCAAGGAAGAGAGGAGCACGACAAAACTGTGGCCTGGGGAGGCCTCCAAAGCCCAAGAAAGACCGTGATCGAAATCATGGCACAAGGAAGCTCTCAACACAACCAGAGTGGGCGACACCCACTTTGAAGGAAGAGAAAGCCTAGCACCGCCATTCCGATCTACGGCTCTTCCCGAACAACGGAGACGAGGCCCGAGCATCCCTATCTTTGGATGCAACAGGCACCTTCCGCCTGCCTCGGAAGCCCTCGACTCCGTCTTTTGGATGTAACAGTCACCTCCAAGTGCATCGAAGACAACACAGCGTCTCATCTTCACCCTCGGGAGCACTTCGTCAACAGAATGCACCCGCATGTTCAAGTTCATATTGGAAGTACGTGAGGGAATGAGAAGCAAATCTTCTCTCCATGCCACTATTTATAGGCCGGGCAGATCAAACCCACGCGCCAAGTGGATGGCCCTCCGAATTCCGTACAATGAATTTACATTAAATGGATGAACCGGACGCTTCGAATTCAGCCAAACAGCTATTTATAGCACTCGAAGAGCGAGACAGCCGCATCATTAAAAGACATGTCCGATGCGCCAGCCAGACAGCGCATCACACGGACGCGCCCTTCGGCATCAGGCGCATCACACAGACGCGCCCTACAGTACTCGGCGCATTACAGAGGGTGCGCCCCCACACATCTCCATACCGAGTGGAACGCCAACCGACGCACCCACTCAGCTGTCCATCGAACGTCACCAACATTAAATGCTGAACTGACAGAGTTGGCAGCACGCCTCCCACAGTCTGAACAGTTCAGAAAACGAAGCGTCGACAACGTCAGCATCATCATGACTTTATTTCGACGGCTACTACCACGTGGCCACTCAACCAACCGCATGCGCCTCTACGGCCATGCGTCCAAATCAGCATGCGCCTCAAAAGCCATGCGCCTCAGACTGCTCTCTGATCCCGAAAGACAGAAGGAAAGTCGCCTGCATGTGCCCCAAATGGTTTGTAACTTCTAAAGGTTATGAGCCGCAGCCTCCTCCTGCGCCCAATCCAAGGCGCAGCCCACCAGATCACTCCTCTCCACCAAATCCGAGATCTTCAAACCATGAGTCGACGACACGTGTCCTTTGACTCAACTCATCCAAGATTTCAGCAACGGAAAGATCTTCTCTCTGCTACGTGCCGGCTCACAACAGCAGTATGAAGAGTTCTCCCCCTCGATCAGGGCGCAGCATCCATGTGCCTCCATCAGCAACCTCCACGTGGCGTCCCCACACCGGCGCATCCTACATGCGCGCATGAGCAGCCAGCCTGCAAAACTATAAATAGAAGGATCATCTCCTTCACACACACAGGAGACTCACAACACAGAGAGAATCCACAACAGAGAATCACCGGAGAGACAGTTCTAGACACTCAACATCTTCCTCCTCTCAGCAAGCTCCAGCACCCAGAGCAATCAACACCTTCAGAGAACCGATAACCGTCGTCAGCCGGTCAACGGAGTCAACGCATTACCACTCGCTCCATTGGCACTAAGGACCCAGCTTAAACAAAAGTGTACTCCTAGGACTACATCTAAGTCCTATATTGTATCACTGTTCTGTTTGTATTAAAATTTCAATCAAAACAATTTTAATGGCAAACAAGCTGGCGACTCTGCTGGGGACTTCTTTCTCCTCTACCGAGAAGGTTGTGTCACAGGCCGACGACGTGAAGGTGGGCTCCTCCCACAAGACGCTGGTAGTGCGCCTCAATCAACAGGCGTACGAGGAGTTCATTTCTGAAGGAAGTGCGAGTCCTTCGAAGCGGCTGTCGAAGCCGAAGAAGACCTGCGCAGTCTGGGTGCGCAAAGTCGACGCCTCGGGCACCACCGTTGAAGGGGATGCGCCCGTCCAGCCTTTCCTTCCTGCTGACGTCTTCAGCAGTCAAGGTGCGCTCGCTGATGCAGCGCATCTCTCGGGGAAGCGTGCGGCTGACCACGTTCCCCAGCCATCTTCCTCTTAGGCGAGGAAGATACGTCGACGGAGCAGGGGCGCAGCCAATGCCCCGCGCATCACTTCTGATGTGCCACAAAGAGCCTCTGTCTTTGACAGACTCACTCGCTGTAATGGCGAGGAGAATTTGGATGCTAAGTACTATGTACCCCAGCGGGCTGGTACGAAGAAATCCAAGGCGGCACGGGCCATGCGCCACAAACGTTCTATGCCAGCAGCCGGCCAGAGGCACGCGCTTACAATCACGCGCGCTGCCAATGGCAAGCTGTACAAGGTTGACTCAAGTGCTTCTGCACCAACAACGAGTCGACCTTCAAAGTCCTCATCTCGCTTGGGCGCATTCACTGCGTGCACACCCAAGCCGAGAGAGGCAAACTCAGTGGTCTTGAACTCCCGCGCCTCCTCTGGTTGTGCGTTTGAGGTCCGTTCAAGTCACTTCAAATGCTGTGGTTCTCCCACTACTGATCGTGATGCCTGCTTGGTATTAGATCAGGGGGCGCAGCACTCACCCGACCACCCCGGCGCTTGGCCCTGCCATGCGCCTGAGAGGGGTGTGAGGGTAGCACTCTCCTCCAACGACCTGCGCAACGTGATCACTCACAAGCGCCGGTCAGGAGAGTTGACCAACAAGCACGATGCGCCTCTCACGGGGCACACTTGTGCAGTGGTCACCATCAACTGCTATTGTAAGACGGCAGTACCGCCAAAGCAGTCGGTCTTCCAACGGCTACAATTATCGACACCCCTCCGACATCGCCTTGGGACGAAGGTGTCAGCAGAAGATGAGCTAAAGGTTGCTTCATGCAACGTGATCTCCAACTCCTCATCTGTCCGGAAGACGACTGCCAATTCCTCGTCTTCATCCAAAAGCCAGCCGAGGAAAACCAAGGCAGCTGTCTCGACCTCTGGAGTGTTCGAAGGCACTCGGTCGAGGAAGAAGTTCTTGGAGGAAGCTGGGGGTAGCCAGACCCTTGTCGAGCCTCCTTCCGAAGACGAAGATGTCCAAAGCACAGCTGCGACGGATCTTCATCAAGGCGAAGATGGCCTCCCTGAAGCCCCTCAAAATGACGATGTCCTCCAGGACACCGCCGGGGGTAGTGCTGGAAACGAAGAGGCCCTTCAAGACAGAGCTGAAGGCAGTCAGGCCCTTGCAGATGCGCCTGTCGAAGACGAACTCCAGAATGTGGCTGGGGGTGGCCAAACACCAGGAGAAGTGACTCCCCCATATGAGAGCGAGGCTGAGAGCGAAGCCTCAACTAATCCATCCACTTCCGGCCGTGTCATGACAGTATACATGACCGGGGGTGATCTTGAGACTGATGCGCCGCCACAGGACATTGTCCAGCGCATAGACTCGCTAGAGGGAGGACTCAAAACCCTCTCTGCCTCAATGCAAGCACTGACTCAAGCAGTGTTTGAGATACGGTCGGCCTTGATCAGGACACCTTCAAATGGTCCCGACCTAGGAGCCAATGGAGAGTCGAGTGTGCCTCTCCAACGGACACCCTCAGACACAGAAGCACCCCGGACGTCGGAGCCCTCAAACGCTCTACTCCGGGTGGTACCTCCTTCCCCGACTCCTAGCTCCACGGAGGACGTGGTCGAAATGATCAAAGATCTGCGGGAGCACTTCGAGTCCAAGAACAGGCAGGAGGAGCGCCAGAAGATGGGCATTCCCCAGCCTTATCCCCTTGAGTGGAACAAGGTGGTTTTTCCCCCAAAGTATAAACCACAAACACTCACGCCGTATGACGGGAAGGACTCTCCACGACGGTACCTGACGTACTTCCAGTCGCAGACAGGGCATCTTCCGAAGGAGGACGCGCTCCTCACCAGCATCTTTGTTGGGGCCCTGAAAGGGGTGGCGTATGACTGGTACTGCAGCCTCCCCGATAATTCTATATCGTCCTTCGACGACCTGACACGCCTCTTCCTCGACCGCTTCTACGACGGTGGGAAGGACATGACGATGGCGTCTCTCATTGAGATACGCCAGAAGGACAAGGAAACGGTTCGGGCATTCATCGAACGCTTCCGTCAGGCCTGCTTCAGGCTACCTCCAGGCATGCCAGAGCATGCGCTTCTCTCCGCTTGCAGTATGAACATGCTGCCTGCAGTAAAGCTCTGGCTTAACTCTACTCCCCCTCCCGACTGGAGCTCCCTAATCATCGAAGCTGAAGCTGCAGAGAAGAAGGCGGCCAATGCACGTCTTCTGGGTGTTAGCTTCCCCGCCTTTGACGATAAGGGGAAAAAGTCCGCAATCAACAACTCCGGACGAGAAACAAAGGGGAAACAGGCATTGACTGTTAATGCCTCGAAGGGCGCATCTGCGCCTACTCAAAAGCCTCCACTGGCACCGAGACCCAAGGAGGTTTATTCATTCAATGATGACGACACCCTGCAACTCTTTGAGATACTGAAGCAGGGTGACAAGATCAAGCTTTCGGACCCGAAGCGGCCCGATGAAGTCGGGAAAGTGGACAACCCGAGGTACTGTCACTACCATCGGTTTGTCGGACACCCGACCAAGGACTGCTACGTCCTCAAAAATTACATCCAGTGCATGATCAATACGGATGTAATCTCCGTCGACTACGAAGAGAAGACGGTGTCAGCTAATGTGGTGTCACTTCAGTTCGGCACCTTGTCGCCGACTACCACACAAGATGGCGTCATCCCCATCCCTAAGGCGACAATGGAGGTGGTGAACTTGCCACCCACCCGTGACAATGTGAGTGGACTTGTCCCACTCACCACATCTCGAGGAGAGGTCCTCTGGGTTCACCCCGACCTCGTCTCCGAGGTAACTCAACCGCAGGTACGCCCTATCTCCAAAACAAAAGGCAGGAAGATTAAGTCTTGCCGCACGGTCTCTTCTTCCCGTTCCCAATCACCGATGTAATGATCGACAACACATGTGGCTTTGAACGCATGTCCTTCATGGACGGGTATTCAGGCTACAATCAAATCAAGATGTTCCCCGATGACGCAAAACACACGTCATTCAGGACTCCGAAAGGTGTTTTCTGCTACACAGTAATGTCCTTCGGCTTGAAGAATGTCGGTGCAACATACCAACGAGCGATGAGTACCATCTTCCGTCAACATCTTCGCAAGACAGTTGAGTGTTATGTTGACGACATCGCAGTCAAGAGCCGCCTCAAAAGAGATCACCTACAGGACCTGAGGATGGTCTTTGATCTCATGCGGGCACATCAACTCAAAATGAACCCCGCTAAATCCTTCCTGGGGGTTTCTAGCGGCAAATTCTTGGGCTTTGTCATCACGGCAAAAGGCATTCATGTCGATCCCGAGAAGACTAAAGCCATCCTCAACATGGACCCTCCGAAGAACCTTCGAGAACTTCGGGGCTTACAGGGACGTCTGGCATACATCCGGAGGTTCATAGCAAACCTCTCTGGTAAATGTCAACCCTTTACTCAGCTCATGAAGAAGGGAGTCTCTTACGTCTGGACAGAGGAGTGCCAAAAGGCTTTCGACGACATCAAGGCTTACTTGACAAGCCCGCCAGTCCTAGTGGCACCTGTCGCCGACAAACCATTCCTCCTCTACGTCCGTGCCATGGATCATTCCCTCGGCGCTTTACTGGCTCAAAACAGCGATGTAGGCTACGAGCAAGCAATCTACTACCTCAGTCGAACACTCATCGGGGCCGAACACCGGTACAACCCCGTTGAAAAGGAGTGCTTGGCTTTGGTGTTTGCCATTCAGAAGACTCGTCATTACGTCTCGGGCCAGACAATTCACGTCATCTCCCGAGTCAATCCACTCAGAGTTCTCATGACGAAGCCAGGGTCATTAAACTCCCGGCTGGCTACATAGGCGATCCTACTAACGCCATACAACATGGTGTTTGTCCCGCAGAAGGCGGTCAAGGGTCAGGCTCTGGCTGACTTTTTAGCTGCACACCCCATCCCAGAATCTTCAAAACTCTATGAAGACATCCCGGATGAAGTCCAAGAATCAAACGTCACTGAAGGAAGCCCCGTTTGGCGGATGTTCTTCGATGGCGCTTCAAAAACGGGCCCCAATGGCCAAATCATTGCAGGAGTGGGGGTAGTCTTGGTCTCCCCCGATCAGCTGGTCATCCAGCGCGCATACTCTCTTTCGAAGCCGTGCTCCAACAATGTTGCTGAGTACAACGCACTCGTCATGGGACTCCAGCTAGCACAACAGCTGGGGGTGGATCATCTGGAAGCCTACGGCGACTCGAAACTCGTCGTAAACCAGATTCGGGGGCAATACGAGGTTCGCCATGAAGATTTGATCCCTTACCATGAAGTTGCATTGAACATCATTTCAACCTTCACTGGGTTCTTCATCGAACATGTACCCCGTCTACAAAACTTGAAGGCTGACGCTCTGGCTGGCCTCGCAGCCTCATTGGCCGCGCCCCTTGGGACTCAACACTATGTCACGGTAACTGGCCGAGACTTGATTTGTCCCAGAAATAACCTATGTTTGCAAATGGCTCACGCCGTGCCGACAAACACCGATGTTAATGTCCGAGACTGGAGATTCCCGTTCATCGACTTCGTCGTCTACGGAATCCTTCCGGAAGACCCGAAGGAAGCCGTCTCAGTCAGGAGACGCTCTCTTCGATTCTATTACGATACAGCCACTAAAACGCTGTACCGACGCTCCTTCGACGGGCTTCTCCTTCGATGCCTGTCTAACGAAGAAGCGGCCGAAGCTCTTCGAGAAGCTCATGACGGAACTTGCGGAGCTCACCAACCAGGTCCTAAGTTGCAAGATCGACTGCGACGTATGGGCTACTACTGGCCAACCATGGCCGCCGACGCAGTGGAATATGCTAAGAAGTGCCATGCATGCCAACTTCATACAGACTTCATACATACACCGTCTGAACCTCTACATCCTACAGTCGCCTCCTGGCCATTCGAAGCCTGGGGCATGGACATTGTAGGACCAATCACCCCTCCTTCATCAAGAGGACATCGTTTCATCCTGGCCATCACCGATTACTTCTCCAAATGGGCAGAAGCAGTCCCACTAGCGGAAGTAAAAAGCTCCAGGGTGGTCAGCTTTATCAAACACCATGTCATTTACCGTTTCGGAGTACCCAGGCGAATCATTCATGACAATGGTCCCCAGTTCATCAGCCACATTTTCAGCAGGTTCTGTGACAAGAATCGCATTCAAAACGTGGCCTCAACCGCCTACAATCCGGCAGCAAACGGATTGGCCGAGGCGTTCAACAAAACTATCGTCAGGCTGCTCAAAAAGGTCGTGTCATCCAACAAACGCGACTGGGACAAAAAGCTCGGCGAATGTCTTTGGGCCTACCGCACAACGGTACGGACCCCAACAGGCAACACACCATTCTCCCTGGTCTACGGGAGCGAAGCGGTACTGCCTCTCGAGATCCAGATCCCCTCACTCCGAGTAGCGATCACAAACAAACTCACAGAAGAAGACAATCAACGTCGTCGTCTGCGGGAACTGGAGGCACTTGACGAAAAGCGTCTCCTAACTCAATAATGCATCGAACTTTACCAAGCCCGTATATCACAGGCTTTCAACAAGAAGGTCAAGCAAAGAACTTTCCAAGTTGGCGACCTGGTTTTAGCAGTCAGAAGGCCAATGGTGTTAACTCACAAGACACCAGGGAAGTTCGAGCCCAAATGGGAAGGACCCTTCATCATTGAGACGGTATACTCAAACGGTGCTTACTGCCTCGCCAAACCCAATGGAGACTTGTTCATGATGCCCATCAACGGCAAGTTCCTAAAGAAGTACTATTCTTGACATCCTCCAAGACATGTATTTCCTCAAACAACCTCTTTTCACAAAATCAAACGCTTACCGCCTTCCCACACCGGCGCATCCTACATGCGCGCATGAGCAGCCAGCCTGCAAAACTATAAATAGAAGGATCATCTCCTTCACACACACATGAGACTCACAACACAGAGAGAATCCACAACAGAGAATCACCGGAGAGGCAGTTCTAGACACTCAACGTCTTCCTCCTCTCAGCAAGCTCCAGCACCCAGAGCAATCAACACCTTCAGAGAACCGATAACCGTCGTCAGCCGGTCAACGGAGTCAACGCATTACCACTCGCTCCATTGGCACTAAGGACCCAGCTTAAATAAAAGTGTACTCCTAGGACTACATCTAAGTCCTACATTGTAACACTGTTCTGTTTGTATTAAAGTTTTCAATCAAACAATTTTAATGGCAAACACTATCAACCATCGAATCCTGCATCAACGTGAGCCTCTCGTCCATGGACAACTCTGATGCCTGCAGATCCGTCATACTGCGCTCTATCGATGCTCTAAGATCAGTGACGCCCTACTCTGTCCTCTCAGTCATATCCCTGAGCTCCATAATGCTGCGGTCGAGTGTATCCAATCGTGCTATGAGTGCAGCATCGTCCGTCTGGTGCTGCTCCTGGATCCGTCGTAGCAGCTCGTCACTGTAACGACCCGCTCCGCCCTAGCGGAACGTCGATTCAACGACAAGTACAACGACTCAAACGAGCCGTCGACTCGAAGAGTTGGCATCGACCCGATGAAGAATCGATACAAGACTTACATTGGCCCATCGAAGATAAATCCAGACTTAGACTTTCAAAGGCGCACTCGGAGTATCGCTCGGCCGACACGATCATCGCTAAGGTGGGTGGCTCCGATGAACCCGTCTTTGCTTAGCCTAGACACTTAACAATACGGACACTATCACTAGAATCGCTAGGCGATAACACCGTGCATACTAATGAATGACTCAACGCACCTAGCTAAATGAATAATCTCATCTTGTATGCTTGTTTAGAACATGGAAAAGAACTCGGAAAATATAGGAACTCTCGTATCGCACTCCACGCTCGTGCTAAGGCACAAGCTTACATTTCAAGTTCCTTATGCGTTCAACACTGAAGAAATGAATGGTTTATAACATTAAAATGGGAAGACTATCGACATAGTCGTTCCGAGTAGAGTATAGCAACATTGGAAGACTTCGGGACCGATAGGTCACCAAGGCGACTCCCGTACAGGGAGTTGCATAATGTATGAATGAATGAATCAACGAATAAGTGAATGAATGAATACGTGAATGAATCAATGAACGAACGAACAAGTGAAAGAAAGAAAAGAATGAATGAATAAAAGAGAAGAAAGGAAGGAATGGTTAGCGATAGGTATGACGGGGACGTGCAACGGGGCTCGCTACCTGCGCTGCACGGACGCCGCCATCAACCTGGTCGATAACGCATTATGGCTCACAGACAGCCTATGGCTCAGAGACAGCCGTTAAGTTAAAATAACAAGACAATACGAAATGGTCGCGGACAATCCACTCGTATACGGAGGGAAGGAGAAATAAGGGATTCTAAGGCAACGATCAACGAGACATCGTGGTCGGCCTAGGCGGAATCATGGCTTACGGACTGCTTGGGTGGGGGCTCGGGCATTCCAAGTAGACGTAAGGCCGGGTATTTCAAAAGACTATCAAGGTGTACCAACCATCACGCTATGATAGATGAGAATACCAAAAGGGAACATATCCAAAATGGCTTGTTATGCCAGCGACCGGTGCATATAGATTAAGTGGACTTTGCTGGTGGTAATCCACGTGCAAGTCCTTGCATTGAAACAAAGTAGTCTAAATTAACTAAATAAAGCGCCTTCTGAACAGGCTTGAATATAACACACCAAATAATCGAGAGTACTTCATGCAAATGAGTTAGAAAATATGCCTACGACGCGTTAGGACCTGAGGCAGGGACACGCCCTTGACATCGAATATTTACATGAATTTCGTTAAGTTATTACATATGAATTGTTGCCTAATATGGTTTATTTTGGACAGGGAAGACCGGATGGTAAGTATGGGTAAGTCATGCATGTATTTTCATGCAACCACTTGAAATCGGTAACACGAAATAGGTTATGATATGTGCCATGAAACTGATCCTAAGACAAGATTAGAAAGACAATGAATGATAGACGGTGCACAGAAGTAAATAAAATGTGTTGGATAATGATAGCATTGTGGACGAGCTAGCCTCTCCACCAGTGCATAACAATGTACTGATAACCCCACAGTTTGCTTGCAGGGGGCAGGAGATGTCGGCGGGTACGGAGCTTCCTTCGAACGTGCTAAGGCGCGGAGCTAACTCTGGAGCCTTAGAGCGTTGCAAGGAGCTGAAGCACCATATACATGACATAATGTATCGAAACATCATCACAAATTATTCCATTTTGTAAGCCACTTGGCATGTCTTTTATGTTTCAGAGAAAGAGAGCTCGAGCGACTTGTAATCTCGACCTAGCGTCGTTTGTAAACTTCGTGAATATCAATAAAGAGATTGAATTTGTTCCAACTTGTGTTTATTTATTTTCTGCTGCAAATGGTGACACTCTGTGCGACTCTGTGGCCTAGCTCAAATCGGCCGTTTCTGGACTTAGTCTTGCACGGGCGCAATCTAGGCCCGTGCGACATCACGCCTAAGCGAGGACGATCGCTCCTACGGTAGCGGGACATGACAGATTGGTATCAGAGCACGGCTTTACGTCCTTGGACTTTATTTCGATTCTCTCAGTTTTAAAAGCTCGTTTGGAAACAAAAGACGTATACGCTCTCTCTCATTGTGCCTTGGGATGTTCCATACAATAAGTCTAATATTTTCAAAAGCTCGTACGAGTACTCGGTTGAACTGGATCGATAGGCGAAGGCCTTTGTGCCAAACTATGACGGACTTGAGTTGAAAGAAAACTAATGCTAAAAGTTAGCAAACGTAATGCATGCTTGAATAACCTTATGCTGACAATAGCGGACGAGTACACAAGACCGAAGTATAGTTCGAACGGGATCGTTATGTACGTATCTTTTTGGCTAAGTTGTGCCAAGTATCGCGCACCTAGACCTTCTGGTGCGAACGAGTTTGCGATTGAGATCGACTATCGCTCGGACGAGAATAAGTGAGGCTTAGAATGTATGTTGATAGGGACGCTACTTGACCAACGCTAAAACAAACACGAGAATGATTCTTAGAGTTTGAGGAACGAGCGAACGCACAATTGAACATTTTGATTGTGAGTCGAATAACCTTTTGAGGATTTGTAGAATGACTTGACCCCGAGTGGTATATGTGATAGCTTCGAGGAAAAATAAAAGTGAGTGTCGACAACTAGTCGAGTGGCTCGAACCCTGAGTGGTGTATGGACGTCATAGAAATTGTTCGAGCGAAACTAAAGGATTTACGGATAGAACGAGTATGTCGACAATCGATGATATTGCGCAAATGTCACGACCCGCACCCGGATATACGGGTACGAATACGTGGGCCATACCCAGCCTACGCCGCGGTATCGGCGGTAGAACGCTGTCAAGTATACTATACTAACTACAACATCTAAGAATCCATAACTAGAAATGTACTCATGTCACATCACGAAAACTAAGGAAGATAAGACAAGAAATAATAAGAATATCACTAGAACAACTAGAATCTATAATAATCATAAGACATGAAAGATAAAGAAGGAACAACAAGACTAACTAAGGATAACTACCAGGCAACTCCCATAGAAGAATAGTGAGATCCACCTCAGCTAGCAACATCATGAAGTCCAATAATGAGGGCACAACTACTCCTAAAATTTGTCAACATATCCGGTCAGGATGGAACGAGTACATATATCTCATAACAGATCTCAAGATAGAATAAAAGTTATAAGACTGTAAATAGAGCATATACAATGAAATCATGGAGTGTACATATATGTATCATGGCATGGTAAGCTGTAGAGCTAGAGCTAGAACAAGAAAGTAGAACTAAATCAGGGTATGTACACAAATCAAGGTAAGCCATATATCCAATGTGTGTGAGTAGCAGTTTCAACTTGTGATCGGCTTGGGTAACTGTCAAGAATCGACCTGGCAAGTCATAAGTGCGGTATATGACTCACACTGTTCAAGAATACAAGGGGATATGATCACATGCATACGCTACTACTCCCCCTACCCCAACTGGTAGAATGGATCCAAACAGGACACGTCACTGCACGGGATTCTAATGAGAAGGTCGCGAACCTTCTCTAGAATCAGTGACCACATATCGAGCAAGAGCTACAAGGGTGCTTGCATAATACATCCCAACCTAAAAAGGAGAAACATCTCTCGTCGGGATCCAAGAATACCAATCCGTGAGAACTATGTGTCAGGAATAAGCATATCAACACTAAGTACATGAATCATAATAGTTATCATAAATTGAGAATAAGTTATCAGAGAATGTACTCGCCTGGGGTCCTGCTGTCAATATGAATCAGGGTTCAGAGTAAAGCCACAGACCTAAAGATGAAATAATACATGAGCTGATCAGGGTCAAAAGACATACTAAACATCTAGGTCAAACTAAGACAAACTGGGTCAAGGTTGACGTACAGTTGACTTTGGTCAACTGGTCAACTCCAGTCAATTCTAAGTCTAATCTAGGTTAAATAGGTCCATGGTTGACCTACAGTTGACTTTGGTCAAAAAGTCAACGTTGGTCAAGTCTGATCAAACCTAGGTCAACTGTTGACTCTACTTCGACGTCTAGTCAAAGTAGTCAACCATGGTCAAGCTAGTCTCTATAAACCTCTACAAGGTCAACTTATGAATTTCAGTGATTTAGAAATCACTGAAGTCGATGGGTCTCTAAAACAACCAAAAGGAGAACATATTATAATAATAGGGTGACACAAAAAGGGAAGAAATCTACAGATGTTGTCGGATGATGAAACTAACATCACCAACGTGTCCAGAATGGTCAAATCAGCTAGGATAGCCTGTCCAAAAGTCCAATTTGGACACAGGGGCAAAAAGGTAATTTCGGGCCAAAATAATGTCCGCTGTTGGACACACTTTGCACCGAAAAACGTGCCGAAATAAAAGTACACAAAATCTAACAAATTATATGTCCACGAATCCAGAATGACGATACGAACCCAACGGTATATCCAGAATTGGATTCCGTTGACCCGATCTCAAATTGGTCCGTTGACCCGGACATTGGAAACCGATTTGCACAGAAAAGCGTGTCGGAGCCAATGTCCTCAAAAATCAGCAAATTATATGTCAACGAGTCCAGAATGACGATACGAACTCAACGGTATATCCGGAATTGGATTCCGATGAGCCGAACTCAAAATGACACGTTGACCCGGATATTGGTATCCGACTTGCACCGAAATGCTTGCCGGAACCAATGTCCTCTAAAACCTAGCAAATTATGTATCAACGAGTCCAGAATGACGATACGAACTCAACGGTATATCCAGAATTGGATTCCGATGAGCCGGCGTCAAAAAGTCCCGTTGACTCAGAAAGTGGGACCCAATTTGCACCGAAATGCGTGCCGGGGCCCACGTTCTCCAAATCAAGCAAACTTTATATGAAAACATACCAGAACGACGCCACGAGTCTACTGGTGGTGTCAGAAATTGAATCTGGAGTCCCGGGTTCAAAAATAAAATTTTACAAGTGCAACACTAAGAATTCGAACGGCCAACTTTGGCGTCGAATTCGACCGACCTAACAAGCTCAAACTGAAATAAAATCTAAAGGGGGCAGGAAGAGGGTTATACCAGCTGTGTACCGGAACTGGTGGCACATAAAACGGAGCTGCGACGACGAAGATACGAACCCGCGAAGTTGGCGTCGCAAAACTATCCAAAAACAGTACAAATTAAAACGTCAACTTGGTGGCCGGTTTTGATGTATCAAACGACAGAATTAATGGTTCAAATTTGAGAGGGATGAAGGGTTATATATCGAGATTGAGATGGAGCAAAGAAATTGCCGATCCAACGGTCGGATTGTCCAGAAAATCGACGCGAAGTTGCTGTCCCGAAACGTGAATTCTGAAATTCGTCCGCGCGCGCGTCGACGGGATTCCGAGCAAAACGCTGAAATCGTCTAGACGGCGCGTTCCGGAGGACGTTGGCAGCCACGGGGGAGTGCGAGGGTATGCGCCCGGCCATGGAGGGTGGCTTGTTGGCGGCGGCGACCGGCCATGCGGCGGCTTGCGGCCATGTGCGGCTGCTGCTGCCGCGCTGCTTCTTGCTGCAGCTGCGCTGCATGCTGCTGCTGCGGGCTGCCTCGCACGGCGGAGGCCGGCCAGAGGCGACGGCGCGGCGCCGGCGGTGGCCTTGGCGTGGTGGGGTGCGGAGTGGTGGAGGAGATGGTCGCGGTGGTGGTGTTGCATGGTGGTGGGGATGGAGTTGATGATGGTGATGGTGAGTAGTGATGGTGGTGGATGTGTTTGGGAGGAGGAGGAGGAGAAGCTCGGGGAGGAGGAGGAAGGAGGAGCTCGGGGAGCTCTCGGCCATGGGGGGGAGAATGGCTGTGGTGGTGTTGGTGTTGTTTTGAAGAGAGAGGGAGAGAGAGATTATATATAGATAATATATGTGTGTGTGTGTTATAATATAGAAAGAGAGTGAGAGGGTGAGAATAGTGAGATAGAGATGGGGGGGTGTGTGTGTCTCGTACAAGGGGGGCTTGTCCTGATGGGAGAGGAAAGGGGTATAGGTAGAGAGAGAGAGTGATGGGAGAGGAAGATATTTGTGTGTGGGTATATATATATTAATATATATATAGAATGAGTGAGTGAGAGAGATATTTGAATGGAGGGGGGGGAAAGGAGGTCGGCTGGAGGGGGTTGTGAGAGAGAGTGTGGTGAGGATGAGAGAGAGGGGAAGTTATCCATATATATAATATATATATATATATATATATATATATATATATATAGGTATTTATATAGAGAGAGAGACAGAGAAATATTTAGAGAGCGAGAAAAGTGGATATTTCCCAAATAGAAAAAAATAGGGAAATTATGTGGGGTATTTAGGCAGTCATGAGAGGACAACAGGGAGCTTGGCTTCGGGTTCGGTCGAGCCGGGTCGGGCCAAAATCGGACAGGAGGCAATATTCGAATTAAAAATAGGGATTTCGAATCATGGGTAAATAAATAATATACGGGGACTCCAATAAATGGGACACAAGTGGCGGGCGGGTAGTAGGCTTCGTGTGGGCCATATCCATATTTGGGGTCGACTAGATTGGACCGATGTCGGGTCCCAAAATTAAATGGAAAATTAAATCAGGTTTTACGGCAGATAATTTATTGGCCTAAATTGAACCGAAAGTTGTGCGAAGGAAATGGAGCACAAGAGGGTGTGTCTGAGTAGGACACGAAGGTCATGGGTGAAGAGCGTCTCGAGTAGATCAGGCATGACAAGTTGGTTTCGAGAGAATGACTAGTCTGGTGCTCCTAAATTAAAAGTTACGGTAACGTGTATATGATGATCAAGAAAAAGAGTGAGAATTCAATTAATAATTAAATGGTCTAATATTAACCCGAACTTGCGCGAAGCAAAAAGGATACAAGGGAACAAGTTCGAGTGGGATACGATATATCAAAATAAAGATAATCTCGTCTACTACAAACTCTAAGAAAGAAGTTTCCAGAGACTGGCATCCCTATTTTATTTG
Source organism: Iris pallida (assembly GCA_029216955.1). Lineage (NCBI taxonomy): Eukaryota > Viridiplantae > Streptophyta > Magnoliopsida > Asparagales > Iridaceae > Iris > Iris pallida. The sequence goes on along the minus strand of JANAVB010007399.1, from coordinate 10,565,574 downwards.
TCCATTTGCTAGATTAGGATATGGTGATCAACATTAGAACTTAGCATTTTGTGATTTGGAGTCTCCATTGTTCTAGATCTAAGTTTTCTTTATTTTTGGATTTACATGGTTTTGATCCATTTAAGTTGGATTTTTATGGATTTTGATGTTTCTATGTGGAAGAGAATTCAATTTCACCCAAGTTGGAACTTTAGAAATCCGGATTTGGAGTTCGGATTGCCAAGTTATGAACTTTTGAAGCTTTGGGTTTAACCATGGAGTTCTTGCTGTTTGGAGAAGACAGTGAGCAGTGTGCCGAGCTTTTTAGCTTACGCCACTGAGACTTGGGTACGCTTCCTGTTGGAAGCGTGTCTCTTAGGTACGCTTCCTGTTGGAAGCGTGTCTCTTGCGTACGTAGACTTGAGTACGCTTCCTATTGGAAGCGTGTCTCTTGCGTACGCAGACTTGAGCGTGCCTTGGTACGCAGACTTGAGCGTGCCTTGGTACGCAGACTTGAGGGAGCCCTGGTACGCAGACTTGAGCGAGCCCTGGTACGCAGACTTGAGCGTGCCCTGGTACGCAGACTTGAGCGTACGCATGACCTGAGCGTACGTTTTCTCATGCGTGCATGCTTTTGTGTGTACGCTGCTCTCCTGCGTGCGTGCTTTTGTGCGTACGCTGCTCTCCTGCGTGCGTGCTTTTGTGCGTACGCTGCTTTCCCCTGACCCCCTTGCTTAACCCATTGGTTCTTGGAGTATTGGTTTATTGGTTTTATTTATCGACTTGGTTTCTCTTTATGGATTAGGTTTTCCTGAGATCTGTTCAACACAGCACTACTATCTTGACCCGACACGGTTTAACACGGTTTTCAAGTGATTGTTTATGACTAGTTCGGTTCTCGGGATTTTTTGTGAATTATGATCCTGGTATTCTCTGACCTCCTTGCTAGTGACCCGGTGGGTGCACACCTAACTTGTAACTTGTAATTAATCCTTGTGACTTGATAACTTGATAGTGGCCCGTGGCAGCGTACTCTTGACTTGACTTGACTTGACTTGTAACTTATAACTTGTAACATGACTTGATAACTTAATGCTGTTGCGACGGCTAACACGACTTGACAAGAATAAATGACCTGGACATCGGGGGTAAATGTGTTTGTATAAATAAACCTGTCTTGTCTTGCATCATGTCTAGCACATGAATCTCTGGTTTCCCACGGTCAGGGATTCATACTGAATATGGCTAGGATTAATGACTAGATTGATCAAATAGTTCATGGAGAATTTTTCAGTTACCCATTGCCCCTTTGGTCCCGGCCTTATATATATATATACTTGGGATTTGTTGCTATTCGTCGAGATGAGCTCACTTCCAGCCCGCCGTCGAGCGTGGTACCTTAGGACACATGTATCTTACTATAGTGTGTCTGCTATATCCTGCTATCTTTTCCTTTTCTTGCTGGGATCACTCAGGTAGTAACAAACAGGTAACCGGACTTGGAATTCGCATTGCATCTTGCTAGTAACTAGGCCTGTGATAACCCTAGTTAGTTAAAGTAGCAAGCCGTATTTATTGATTGGCCGTGATTGATTGGATGGAGTCTAGTCCAGCCTTGTCTCGTCCTGATCCTGTACAATTTCTGGCATGACACGCTTACTCGTGCTTTATCTTAATTCTATATCATAAATAATTGCATGACCAGATTTCTTATATTTACCTTACCGATAAATGGTGGGAGAAACCATGTTCTGTTCAGACGAAGGATTACAACCTCGGTCCTTATTTGGTTTACGGGTTGTAACCGGGTTATCTGAATAGTCCCATGGTTATCTCATCGTATATCATCCTGTCATGCTTTCCATATGTTCTATCTTTCATCGATTCTGTACAAGATTGTCTTTTATATTCACCTATCATGTTTTTCTTAAATTACTATCTCTTATTATGTAATTATATTATTGTGCTAATTGCTGGCTTTAGTTCTTATTTTGTGACCTCCTTTGTGGCACTTGCTCTTTCTGGGGTCTGACCCAGTTGGTTTTGTATGGCCAGATACCGGAGCAGCAGCAAGGGATCTACCTTCTTTCCAGCCAGATGGTGACCACTAGAGGGAATCCTGGCAACGAGTGGGTTTCTTTTGTTCTTTCACTCTATTGTACATTATTCTTTTGAGGCGTTTAGCCGCCGAGCAAGTGTTAGCTCGTTTGCAACTTTATTTACTGTCTGCCTACGGGCTGTAATCATGATTGGCAACTCGAGGTTGATCATGTATGACTTAACTCTTGCTAGTCCTTACATTTTGTACGACTAGCTTCATGATCATCTGGATATGTAATGTTTGGGACGCCTTACAATTGTATATTTGGTGATATGATATCTTGTGATTATTATTAGTTGGTTGAGATTGAGACAATAGGATAATTTCTGACCTTAAGAGACTGTTGGCTTGTAGATAAACCCTCATATTTTTAGACAGCCGTGACCGTATAGTGAGGTGGATTCTATTTCATTATACGTAGCTGGCTATGTCCGCCCCCGCTCTCCAGTATTTTGGTTCTGGGGCGTGACATGGTTTAAGTGGTGGCCCATGCAGGTCTTGTCAATCAAGAAATGTGAGGATTTACCGGATAGATGTCTCAATCTGTACTCGTCTTTGATCTCCACTCGTATCTTCTTATCTCCTTGAATCCCTGACTTGATAACATGCTTGTATTATTGTTCTATCCTGGTCCTTCCTTAATATTTCTGACGTCATTGCTTCAGTGGCATCATTTCTGTTGATCAGCCAGAAGAAGTTTGGCCGGCAGACCAGCAACAACAAGAAAATCAAGATCAGTCCTCCGTAGCCGCCTCCCGAGCCATGCCTTCTGGAGAACCAATGCCCCCAGTCCAGCCAGTTCAGCCAGCAGGGTCAGAGGATGGGGTCTTGATAGGGCTCATCCGTGAGTTGCTTGCTCTCAGGACCGTCGAGGTGATGCCTTGCAGCAAGCAGTACAAGATGCTATGAGCGAAATTGGTCCTCGAGGGAACAGTGCGGTCAACAATTTCAAGCACCTGAACCCTCCATTCTTCGACGGCAACGAGGATGCTATTGCTGCAGATGCCTGGCTACAGGACATTGAAGTTATCTTGGAGGCAGCCAGGACCCCTGAAGCAGAGAAGGTGGCGGTGGTGCGCCTACAGTTACTAGATCTAGCCCGCAGCTGGTGGGCTATGCAAGCAGCGAGTTTGGGTACGCCTGTCATGTGGGCGGTATTCAGTGATATGTTTCAGACCAAGTACTTCGACGCAGTGGCTAGATATAACCTACAGGCCAGGTTTCGTAATCTCAGGCAGATGAGTAGGACGGTCGACGGATATGCGGCCGAGTTTTCAAGGTTGAGTCGGTTTGCTCCCACCTTGGTGGCAACCGAGCTAGACAGAGCATAACGATTCCAGCAAGGGCTCCACTTAGAGATCATATTGGCAGTAGAGCAGTTCGAGCACAGAACTTTTGATGCCGTCTTGCGAGCAGCGAGGAGGCACGAGTACACTTTCCGAAGGATAGCGGACCGGACCGGAGATCGAAAGCGGTCTCATGACCAGATGAACCAATCCTCAGCACCGACCCCGACAGCTAGGGCCCTGACCATTGGAGCTACGAGAACAGATTTGGTTACCTCCTTACAGCATTCTGCCCCGACCTATCCCCAGCAGCAGAAGCAGAAACGGCCTTTCGCAACCGGTTGTTCTCATTGCGGGAAGCCGGGGCATGTTGTTACTGAGTGCCGCAGAGCACAGGGATTGTGCTTGGTTTATGATTCGCCGGACCATATGATAGGATCTTGTCCGTTCAGAAACAGATCATCGTCGACAGTAACTAGTCCCTCGGTTATGGGACCAACACCAGCACCAGCACCAGAATCAGCTCCAGTTTACCAACCACAGCAGCTCCCGTTCCCGGATCCATTGTCGTCTCAAGCCCAGGCCTTCCAGCAACAGAGGCCTCAGCAGTTCGCCCTGGCCCAGGCCCAGATCCAGAATTGGCAGAGAGGTATCTGTGTGCTATTATCTTGCTTTCCGTCGTCGTTATGCGGGACAGTGTCATGTTTCATGTGTCCTAATTACAACTGTATATTCTGGACCCGAGCCATGTCCTAGATCATTTGAAAACGGTTATTGGTACCAACCTTTTCGTATGAGGAAAGGCCCGTGTCCCTGTTTGACCAAGGGGAGAGACCTCAAGCGCAAGACTATCAGTTTAGTTCATGTTGCTTGAGTTCATCGCTCCTTGGGAGAGTCAAACGTGGGAGTGTGAGGATGATATCCGATCACGTTATCCCTACCTGTTTGACTCGTGAGGTATAATATCTTTCTTATGCCTTACGTTTTCCCTTCCTTGCTTGTATTGTTTGATTGTATGATTGAACTGCTTAGTGTAGCTTGCTTGTGCTTAGTGTAGCTTGTCGTGGCAATCTCTAGCTCCTTGATTAAATTTCGAGGATGGAATTCTTTTATGGTGGGTAGAGTTGTCACCCTCGTTTCCCGTATTTCCCGTATTTCGTATTTATACTCGTATCTGGATTTTGGCATGTATTTTTATTTTTCTCAACTTGTGGAATTTCGGTATTTCTCGTATTTTGGGTTTTGACTTGGCTCGGTTTTAATTGGTTTGGGTTGGTTTGGTTTGGTTTAATGTGTATTGGAACACCTTAGCCTAAGCTCCACCCTAAACACACCACATCCCACCCTCTTTATAATCCCCACCTAACACTCTCTCCCTTCATTAATTCCTCCATTAATTTCTTCTTCTTTTTCTTCCTCCACACAACTCTCCCAACCCATAGGCAAGTGCACCTTGCCACCACATGAGAACCCTATTTTATTTGTCCATTTGCTAGATTAGGACATGGTGATCAACATTAGAACTTAGCATTTTGTGATTTGGAGTCTCCATTGTTCTAGATCTAAGTTTTCTTTATTTTTGAATTTACATGGTTTTGATCCATTTAAGTTGGATTTTTATGGGTTTTGATGTTTCTATGTGGAAGAGAATTCAATTTCACCCAAGTTGGAACTTTGGAAATCCGGATTTGGAGTTCGGATGGCCAAGTTATGAACTTTTGAAGCTTTGGGTTTAACCATGGAGTTCTTGCTGTTTGGAGAAGACAGTGAGCAGTGTGCCGAGCTTTTTAGCTTACGCCACTGAGACTTGGGTACGCTTCCTGTTGGAAGCGTGTCTCTTAGGTACGCTTCCTGTTGGAAGCGTGTCTCTTAGGTACGCTTCCGGTTGGAAGCGTGTCTCTTGCGTACGCACACTTGAGTACGCTTCCTATTGGAAGCGTGTCTCTTGCGTACGCAGACTTGAGCGTGCCTTGGTACGCAGACTTGAGCGAGCCCTGGTACGCAGACTTGAGCGACCCCTGGTACGCAGACTTGAGCGTGCCCTGGTACGCAGACTTGAGCGTACGCATGACCTGAGCGTACGTTTTCTCCTGCGTGCATGCTTTTGTGCGTACGCTGCTCTCCTGCGTGCGTGCTTTTGTGCGTACGCTGCTCTCCTGCGTGCGTGCTTTGGTGCGTACGCTGCTTCCCCCTGACCCCCTTGCTTAACCCATTGGTTCTTGGAGTATTGGTTTATTGGTTTTATTTAACGACTTGGTTTCTCTTTGTGGATTGGGTTTTCCTGAGATCTGTTCAACACAGCACTACTATCTTGACCCGACACGGTTTAACACGATTTTCAAGTGATTGTTTATGACTAGTTCGGTTCTCGGGATTTTCTGTGAATTATGATCCTGGTATTCTCTAACCTCCTTGCTAGTGACCCGGTGGGTGCACACCTAACTTGTAACTTGTAATTAATCCTTGTGACTTGATAACTTGATAGTGGCCCGTGGCGGCGCACTCTTGACTTGACTTGACTTGACTTGTAACTTGTAACTTGTAACATGACTTGATAACTTAATGCTGTTGCGACGGCTAACACGACTTGACAAGAATAAATGACCTGGACACCGTGGGTGAATGTATTTGTACAAATAAACCTGTCTTGTCTTGCATCATGTCTAGGACATGAATCTCTGGTTTCCTACGGTCAGGGATTCATACTGAATATGGCTAGGATTAATGACTAGATTGATCAAATAGTTCATGGAGAATTTCCCAGTTACCCGTTGCCCCTTTGGTCCCGGCCTTATATATATATATATACTTGGGATTTGTTGCTATCCGTCGAGATGAGCTCACTTCCAGCCCGCCGTCGAGCGTGGTACCTTAGGACACATGTATCTTACTACATTGTGTCTGCTATATCCTGCTATCTTTTCTTTTTCTTGCTGGGATCACTCAGGTAGTAACAAACAGGTAACCGGACTTGGAATTCGCATTGCATCTTGCTAGTAACTAGGCCTGTGATAACCCTAGTTAGTTAAAGTAGCAAGCCGTATTTATTGATTGGCCGTGATTGATTGGATGGAGTCTAGTCCAGCCTTGTCTCGTCCTGATCCTGTACAATTTCTGGCATGACACGCTTACTCGTGCTTTATCTTAATTCTATATCATGAATAATTGCATGACCAGATTTCTTATATTTACCTTACCGATAAATGGTGGGAGAAACCATGTTCTGTTCAGACGAAGGATTACAACCTCGGTCCTTATTTGGTTTACGGGTTGTAACCGGGTTATCTGAATAGTCCCATGGTTATCTCATCGTATATCATCCTGTCATGCTTTCCATATGTTCTGTCTTTCATCGATTCTGTACAAGATTGTCTTTTATATTCACCTATCATGTTTTTCTTAAATTACTATCTCTTATTATGTAATTATAATATTGTGCTAATTGTTGGCTTTAGTTCTTATTTTGTGGCCTCCTTTGTGGCACTTGCTCTTTCTGGGGTCTGACCCAGCTGGTTTTGTATGGCCAGATACCGGAGCAGCAGCAAGGGATCTACCTGCTTTCCAGCCAGATGGTGACCACTAGAGGGAATCCTGGCAACGAGTGGGTTTCTTTTGTTCTTCCACTCTATTGTACATTATTCTTTTGAGGCGTTTAGCCGCCGAGCAAGTGTTAGCTCGTTTGCAACTTTATTTACTGTCTGCCTACGGGCTGTAATCATGATTGGCAACTCGAGGTTGATCATGTATGACTTAACTCTTGCTAGTCCTTACATTTTGTACGACTAGCTTCATGATCATCTGGATATGTAATATTTGGGACGCCTTACAATTGTATATTTGGTGATCTGATATCTTGTGATTATTATTAGTTGGTTGAGATTGAGACAATAGGATAATTTCTGACCTTAAGAGACTGTTGGCTTGTAGATAAACCCTCATATTTCTAGACAGCCGTGACCGTATAGTGAGGTGGATTCCATTTCATTATACGTAGCTGGCTATGTCCGCCCCCGCTCTCCAGTATTTTGGTTCTGGGGCGTGACAAATAATCCCATCTTGTATGCTTGTTTAGAACATAGAAAAGAACTCGGAAAATATAGGAACTCTCGTACCGCACTCCACGCTCGTGCTAAGGCACAAGCTTACATTTCAAGTACCTTACGCATTCAATAATAAAGAAATGAATGGTTTACAAAATTAAAACGGGAAGACTATCGACATAGTAGTTCCGAGTAGAGTATAGCAACATTGGAAGACTTCGGGACTAATGGGTCGCCAAGGCGACTCCCGCACAGGAAGTTGCATAATGTATGAATGAATGAATCAACAAATAAGTGAATGAATGAATCAACGAATGAATGAATGAATACGCGAATGAATCAATGAACGAACGAACAAGTGAAAGAAAGAAAAGAATGAATGAATAAAAGATAAGAAAGGAAGGAATGGTTAGCGACAGGTATGACGGAGACGTGCAATGGGGCTCGCTACCCGCGCACGGACGCCGCCGCCAACCTGGTCGATAACGCATTATGGCTCACAGACAGCGTATGGCTCAGAGACAGCCGTTAAGTTAAAATGACAAGACAATACGAAATGGTCGCGGACAACCCACTCGTATACGGAGGGAAGGAGCAACAAGGGATTCCAATGCAACGATCAACGAGATATCATGGTCGGCCTAGGCGGAATCATGGCTTATGGGCTGCTTGGGTGGAGGCTCGGACGTTCCAAGTAGACGTAAGGCCGGGTATTTCAAAAGACTATCAAGGTGTACCAGCCATCACGCTATGATAGGTGAGAATACCAAAGGGGAACATGTCCAAAATGGCTTGTGATGCCAGCGACCGGTGCATATAGATTAAGTGGGCTTTGTTGGTGGCAATCCACGTGCAAGGCCTTGCATTGAAACAAAGTAGTCCAAGTTAACTGAATGAAGCGCCTTCTGAACAGGCTTGAATATAACACACCAAATGATCGAGATACTTCGTGCAAATGAGTTAGAAAATATGCCTACGACGCGCTAGGACCTGAGGCAGGGACACGCCCTTGACATCGAATATTTACGTGAATTTTGTTAAGTTATTACATATGAATTGTTGCCTAACATGGTTTATTTTGGACAGGGAAGACCGGACGGTAAGTATGGGTAAGTCGTGCATGTATTTCCATGCAACCACTTGAAATCGGTAACACGAGATAGGTTATGATATGTACCATGAAACTGATCCTAAGGCAAGATTAGAAAGACAATGAATGATAGACGGTGCACAGAAGTAAATAGAACATGTTGGATAATGATAGCATTGTGGGCGAGCTAGCCTCCCCACCAGTGCATAACAATGTACTGATAACCCCACAGTTTGCTTGCAGGGGGCAGGAGACGTCGGCGGGTGTGGAGCTTTTTCCGAACGTGCTAAGGCGCAGAGCTAACTCTGGAGCCTTGGAGCGTTGCAAGAAGCTGAAGCACCATATACAGGACATAATGTATCGGAACATCGCTATGAATCATTCCATCTTGTAAGCCACTTGGCATGTCTTTTGTGTTTCAGAGAGAGAGAGAGAGCTTGAGCGACTTATAATCTCGGCCTAGCGCCGCTTGTAAACTTCGTGAATATCAATAAAGAGATTAAATTTGTTCCAACTTGTGTTATTTTTTACTGCAAATGGGGACTGTGCGACTCTGTGGCCTAGCTCAAATCGGCTGTTTCTGGACTTAGCCTTGCACGGGCGCAACCTAGACCCGTGCGGCATCACGTCTTAGCGAGGACGATTGCTCCTACGGGAGCGGGACGTGACAGTCACGGACAGACTCCACCATCTGCTGGACTCGGGCAGACTCCTGGAAGGGCTGTAGGCCATGCACACTAGCAGAAAAGGTCCTAGAGGACTGTGTCACAACTAGGGCACCATAGGATCCCGTACCGTAGTACGTACCCCTGTGGAGACCACCAGCGGCAGTCACCTACAGCTCGTCCTCTGACGGAGCTGGAGCGGACTGCGAGGAAGTACCGATCTCTCCCGCAGCATGTGCACTAGCAGCCGCCCGCTCCTTAAGCCGTTGAAACTCGGCCTAGAAAGCATGGATACTCTATAACTTCTAATGTCTAATGTACTTATTATTACTAACTACATGAATATTTATTTGCATGCATATTTACTAAGTTATATCAAAACTAACACGAAGTATTAAAATTAATAAATAGAATTATAATACTTACATAGGCCTGCTCCGCCCTCTCGTCAATAAGCTTTCCGTCCTTCCGATGTGTGGCCAGGAAGACAATCACCATATTGGCGTTATCACCCCTCCTTACCTGTAATTAAATATATCACCTTTTACTAATTTATCGAACTTGCATTAAAATAATATTTCTGAAATAAAAAGACATACCAAACGACGAAAATATTCCGTCATCGGAATCGACCCACCGCACCACTTTGATCCCTGCTTCCTAGCCGCCTTGGCCTTCTCAGACTTTTTCTTGTACCTTGGCTCGTCGAATCGAGCCTTCATTGCAGTCCACTGATCATAGGTGATCCAACCTTGGATCGGCTTTCCGATACGATCACGAGTCTTCTGATCATTAATAGCGTCGCGGATCAGCTTAGCAGCGACGACAGGAAACATCCCCTCGATCATCTCGGCCCGGTGCGGTGGATAGAAAAACATATCCTAGAAGAGTGTAAACCAAATATTTATCAGTTATATATAATATGCAAAAATTATATGATTCATGTTAAAAGCAAATATATTTTAACCTTAAAGCGCGCAAACCAGTAGGCCTTCCTCTCGTCCGGAGAATCAGAGTAGTTTATCCAAGGACCACAATAATTAGTCCTCAATAAGTGGCCTAGGCGTCTCTGTACCGATGGGGGACGATATCTATACAGACATATTATATTCATGAGAAAAGTTAATTTATGATAAATATAGGAAAAAAAATAATAAACCAAAATACTTACTTTGTACCGTCGGCCCAGATCTCCGTCCTCGTCTCCTCCGGAGGTGCGCATGCATCATATGTCTGATACTGGTCGGCCGTCGGCTCAGCCTCCTCCATCTGCTCATCTGTCTCTATCGTCGTATCAACAGGAGGAACGCTAGACGACGGAGTAGTCTCCGGCCTGGAACTACTCGTCCTAGAAGATATGCCACGTAGCGTCGAGGCAGGCGGAGGTACTGTCCGATACACAGGAGTACTGGGCGACGATGATCCAGTGCCGGTACCAGTAGGAGGTACCGAAGGAGTACCCTGTCCTCTGCCAGTACTAGTACCCTGTGCCCCATGTCGGGACATGCGGAATGATCCGCGATGACCTGTCATACCTGATAACAATATATGATGAGATACAACGAATAATAGAGACTAGAAATATGAAAGTACAACAAAGACAAGATAATAACTAAGACAACATATGATGATATATTTTACAAGAAACATCTAACTCCAGATAGTATATTCTACAAGAAACATCCAAGTCCAGATAGTATATTCTAAAAGAAACAAATAAGTTCAGATAGTAACCAAACTAGATAATAACCAACTCTACATAATAAGAAAATGAAAGTACATCTCTCTCAATCATCTTTAGAATATTTATCTTGTTCGTCTTCCTCAACCTCATCTTCCTCTTCCTCCTCCTCCTCATCTTCGCCTTCGTCGGCTTCGCCTTCCTCTTAGAATAATTCTACATCTTCTACATTAGTCGTGTAATACGTAACTTTCGTGGAGTCCACATCAACAATATTGGTTACAAGAGGTAGCTCGTCCTCCTGATAAGCTTTTTCGTCAACATCAAAAGTATTTCTAGCTTTAATCTTACATACTGCCCACCAGTCAGACTTAGTTGCTCCCCGTCTCGGATAAGCTGTGAAGTACACGAGCTGAGCCTGAGTTGATAGGACAAATGGTTTGTAGCCTTGATATCTACGCTTGTAGTTTATATCCACAAGACCATGCTTGTTAATTTTCTAACCTTGATTTTCAATCGGATCGAACCATTCACACTTGAACAACACGATCTTTGCTGGTTCTCTGCCATAATTATATGTCAACTCCACAATCTCTCGCAAGATGCCAAAAAAATTATTTTTTGGATCGACGTCTTTGTAGTTCGAAGATTTGATACACAAACAACTGTTTTTCGTAGAATCAAGATCTAGGAAGCTGTCTCTGATTGGAGCATTTGTCGACTTGAACCTAAAGCCATTGACACAGTAACTTGGCTATATTTTAACAAAAGTAATTGGTCCCTTGGCAAAAGTTCTCCTGCTTTTCTAGACGATCGACGAGCAACTTAGTAGGACAAAGATCTCTGAAGAATATGCTAAGCTCGGTCAATGGATCCCAAACAACCTGAGGTAAGAATTCCCAAAATGCAATCGGAATTAACCTCTCCATAAATACGTGACAATCATGGTTCTTCATACCTGTCAGTTTGTTCTCCTTGAGGTCGACACATCTTCTCAAGTTCGAAACATACCCGTCTGGAAATTTCAGACCTTAAATCCACCTACAAAGTCTCACTTTATCCTCCTTCTCCAGTGAGAAAATTGCCTTAGGCTGCTTCAACTTCCCATTCCCCTCCTCTATCAAATGCAATGCAGGACGTCTACATATTTCTTCCAAGTCCAATCTAGTCTTTGGATTGTCTTTCGTCTTCCCCTTTACGTCCATTATAGTATTAATTATGTTGTCAAACACATTCTTCTCGATATACATGACATCAAGGTTATGTCTAATCAGATTGGTGCTCCAATATGGCAGATCCCAGAATATACTTCTCTTCGTCCAGTTATGAGTGCGACCAAATCTGTCACACTTGTAGCCCGTAGCAGGCTCTTCAATAGCTCATGGTAAATCTTTTACCTCTTACCATATCGTGTATCCGGGCCACCTTGGCGGGGGATTAGCCTTCTCCACAACGCCAGCACGAAAAGCATTCATGTTCCTCCGGTACGGATGATCCTTCGACAGGAATTGTCGATGACAATCGAAGAAGCATGGTTTGCCTCCGTGTTTCAAACGGAAAGCCTTAGTGCGGTCCATGCAATACGGACTTGAAAGACGACCATGCGTGCTCCATCCAGATAACATACCATAGGCCGAAAAGTCGTTGATGGTCCACATCAGTGCTGCCCGCATCTGAAAATTTTATTTTCTAGATACATCGTACGTGTTGGAACCTACTTCCCACAGCTGATTCAACTCATCAATCAATGGCTGTAAATACACATCGATGTTCCTTTTCGGATTGTTCGAACCTGGGATAATAACGGTGAGGAACATATACGGAGTTTTCATGTACATCCAAGGCGGTAGATTGTACGGAGTGACGATCACAGGCCAACATGAATACTGGGATCCCGAAAGTCCTAATGGGGTAAAACTGTCGGAGCAGAGACCCAATCTGACATTACGCGGATCAGAAGCAAAATCTGGATACTCTCGATCAAAGTGCTTCCATGCTTCTCCATCAGATGGGTGATTCAGCACTCCTTCGGTCTGTTCTCGCTTATGCCAACTCATGTTTTCTGCAGTTTTCTTTACCATAAACAACCGCTGCAACAGCGGCGTCAACGGCAAGTAGTACATCGAATCGGTAGGCTTCCTTTCACCGACAGACTTTCCTCTACCACTGTCCTTATAGCGATCAGCACCACAAAATCTGCAGGCGTCTTCATCCTTGTCGTCTTTGTAGTACAACATGCACCCGTTGCGACATGTATCAATTTTTTCGTATCCCATCCAGAGCGATCTCACCATCCTCTTAGACCGGTAAAAGTCTTTAGGCAACTTAGCAGCCTCAAGCAATATTTCTATAATCAACTTTATAACTCGGTTGTAGCAATCTTACGACATATTAAAATCAGACTTGATGCTCAACAATCTTGTAAGCACCTCCAACGGTGAATGATCCTCACAACCAGGATATAATGGAGTCCTTGCATTCTCCAGCAACTCCATGAACTTTGTAGCATCGGCGTTCGGTGCCCCTCGGGTGCATCATGATTGTCCGGATCAAAACTAGGCCCTGCCGTGTCAAAAACTATGTTCACCAACCCATCGTCGTAAGCAGCATGGTTGTGGACATCCACATAAGGCTCATACTTCGATGCTAAAGACACAAGTTCTCCGTGCGCGCTCCACTGATAGTAATTCGGCGTAAAACCCTTCGAGTATAAATGATACGTGACTTCCATTTCTGGAGGATATTTCAAGTTGTGACATCTCACACACGGACACTTAATTTTGGTACCGTCCATGTACTGAGGGAACACCTTGGTAAACTGCAGGAACTGCTGTACACCCTCTATGAATTTATCCCGCACACCGTATATGTCATCAGGATGACGGTTGTACATCCAAGAACGATTTTGCAAATAGTAATTCAGATCCATATCCATTTGAGGATAATTCTGTAAGATAGATACATGCACATCGTTGAACACTTGTAAAAGTAATAGGCGCATTAAACATGACATATCCTAAATATTGAAATAGAATCCCAAGTAATTATGATACAATAAGTGGTAATAGTGTATCACATGACATAACCATATAACCGTAGTGTATCAGAATTGGCCACACCGAAGACTTAGCCTAATTAATCTCTATAAAATAAGTGGTAATAAGTTTATAATTAATCTCCATAAAATAAGTACAGCTGGTAATAAGTCCATAAACTTATCTCCATAAAACAAGTACAGCTGGTAATAAGTACTAATTGTCCAACACAAAATATATCCATAAAATTATACTAATGACGACCACGCAGCTCACGCATACGCTCAATGATACCATCACGCAACATTTTCGAAAAAGTGGGATCGACGGCAGGAAAGCGCCATTCCACTGCAGGTACTGGATGAATGGAACTCCCGGTCTCACTAGCTACCGGTGCCACTTCCTCCTTAACAGTAGGAGGAGCCACCTCAGCAATCTGTGTTTCCCTCAAACGATGTGCCACTGCTCGGGTCATGGGTGCCATCTGGTAAGATCGATATTCACAGAGAATATAATTGTAACATAAGCAAGCTAACTAAAGGAACCATCATCTCGTTTCATGTATCAAAATTCAAGTTCCATTATGAAATCTCAGTTTTCTTCAATGAGTATACCTATGTGTATTTAGTTCAGTTTTTCCTGAGATTGTATACATATGTATATATGTAGATTGATAGATATAGCTATAGTTATAGTTATATAAGAGTTTTTCCTGAGATTGTATACATATGTATACATATGTATATATGTATATAAAGGAACCATCAATGAGTATACATATGTATATATTGTATACATATGTATAAGAGTTTCATGTATACATGTATACATATGTATAAGAGTTTTCTTCAATAAGTATACATATGTATATATGTTCACCAGCCCAGTGTCGTGTCAGTGAGTGTGTCAGTGTGTCTGTGTCATGTCAGTGGAAGATAGGGTTAGGGTTAGGTATACCTGGACGGGGTCGGGTTGGGGTCACCGGAGTAGAGCAGGGGACGAGGGGGGTCGGCGGTGGAGGAGCGACGATGAGGTCACCAGGGGGCGAGGGGGGTCGCCGAGGCAGGGGACGAGGGGGAAGGGGCCGGAGGGAGGGGTCGCCGGGGGGAGGCCTTGCCGGAGAGAAGGAGCTCGTCAGGAGGAGCGGTCGCCGGAGACGAGAGGAGGAGAAGAGAGAGATTTGGGGCTCGAGGCGGGAGATCGAAAATTTGGAATCAATAAAATGAAATCGATCGGGTTCCTAAAACCTTATATGAAAGTTTTTAGCAACGTCTGAGAGAGACGTCGCTGTTCAGTAATAGGATAGCGACGGACTTGATTAAATATCGTAAAATGTCGCTAAATAAAATAAATCAGCAACGTTTTACGACTAAATAGAGACTTATTCTTTCCAAACTATAATTCTAGTCACTATTAGTCGCTAAACGTCGCTGATAGTGACGTTCAGCGACGTCATTTTCATACGTCGCTAAATATACAACATAGCAACGTTTTTAACTGGAGTCGTAAATTTCGTCGCTAATTTGTCATATTTTGGTAGTGGTCGAGCAAGATAACCAAAACAAAAGCTAAAAAAAATATAACTATCTCCATAAAATGAAGCATGGCGTATAAGTAATTGAAGGCAATAGTAATATAAATAAATGCGTAAGCAATAACACAACCACAATAAAGAAGGACTGGAGGAATATGAATAGATATGCCTCCTGAGTCAGTTGAGTATTGACCAACGTCCTCGCTGGCCTACGCTGACTCCCAAAATGGATAAAGGTCAAGTCTCAAAGTAAGTCGGTACCAATGACTTAGTCTAAGACATGACACTACCCAGGACGTATCGTCGTAGTCGAGACATGTAAAAATTATCAGCTATCTCAAAGTATAAAGACAGAAGAGTGGGACAAGAAACCCGCCTTCACTCACCGAATAAGTTAAATCGACCATTGTACTCTACATATAGATAGAATACAAAGTTGCCGACCAGAACCCAAGATATACTGCCACTACCTGGCCTGCTACTGAAACACAAATTCAAAGGTCATAACTGAAAGGAGACCATGAAGATGGTACCTGATGTCACCCTTATTTTCCGTATTTCCCGTATTTCGTATTTATACTCGTATCTGGATTTTGGCATGTATTTTATTTTTTTCAACTTTTGGAATTTCGGTATTTCTCGTATTTTGGGTTTTGACTTGGCTCGGTTTTAATTGGTTTGAGTTGGTTTGGTTTGGTTTAATGTGTATTGGAACACCTTAGCCTATGCTCCACCCTCAACACACCACATCCCACCCTCTTTATAATCCCCACCTAACACTCTCTCTCTTCATTATCTCCTCCATTAATTTCTTCTTCTTCTTCCTCCACACAACTCTCCACACCCATAGGCAAGTGCACCTTGCCATCACATGAGAACCCTATTTTATTTGTCCTTTTGCTAGTTTAGGACATGGTGATCAACATTAGAACTTAGCATTTTGTGATTTGGAGTCTCTATTGTTCTAGATCTAAGTTTTCTCTATTTTCGGATTTGCATGGTTTTGATCTATTTAAGTTGGATTTTTATGGTTTTTGATGTTTCTATGTGGAAGAGAATTCCATTCCACCCTGGTTGGAACTTTGAAAATCCGGATTGGAGTTCGGATGGCCAAGTTGTGATGCCTTGAAGTTTTGGAGCCATGGGAGCTTCTTCTCAGCCATGGAGAAGAAGATCCTTTCTCCTACGTGCGTGTTTTTACGCGTACGCAGCTCTCCTGCGTGCGTGACTTTTCGCGTACGCAGCTCTCTAGCATGCATGACTTTTCGCGTACGCAGCTCTCCTACGTGCGTGTTTTTACGCGTACGCAGCTCTCCTGCGTGCGTGACTTTTCGCGTACGCAGCTCTCCTGCGTGCGTGACTTTTGTGCGTACGCAGCTCTCCTGCGTGCATGACTTTTCGCGTACGCCGCTCTTCTGCGTGTGTGACTTTTCGCGTACGCCGCTCTCCTGCGTGCGTGACTTTTCGCGTTCGTAGCTCTCTTGCGTGCGTGCTTTTGTGCGTACGCAGCTCTCCTGCGTGCATGTCTTTTTCGCGTACGCAGCTCTCCTGCGTGCGTACTTTAGCTCTCCTGCGTGCGTGTCTTTTTTGCGTACGCAGCTCTCCGACGTGTGTACTTTAGCTCTCCTGCGTACGTGCTTTCGTGCGTACGCTGTGCGTGCCCTTGTGCGTACGCTGCACCCTGACCTCTTGCTTAACCCATTGGCTCTGGGAGTATTGGTTTTATTTCCTGACTTTGTTTTTCTTTTGTGGATTTGGTTTCTTGAGATCTGTTCAACACAGCACCACTATCTTGACCCGACACGGCCTAACACAGTTTTCAAGTAATTGTTTATGACTAGTACGGTTTTCTGTGGATTATGATTTTGGTATTCTCTGATCTCCTTGCTAATGACCCAGTGGAGTGCACACCTAACTTGTAACTTGTAATTAATCTTTGTGACTTGATAACTTGATAGTAGCCCGTGGCGGCGCACTCCTAACTTGTAGCATGACTTGATAACTTAATGCTGTTGCGACGGCTAAACACGACTTGACAAGAATAAATGGCCTGGACACCGTGGGTGAATGTGTTTGTACAAATGAACCTGTATTATCTTGCATCATGTCTAGGACATGAATTCCTGGTTTCCCACGGTCAGGGATTCATACTGAATATGGCTAGGATTAATGACTAGATTGATCAAATAGTTCATAGAGAATTTCCCAGTTACCCGTTGCCCCTTTGGTCCCGGCCTTATATATATATATATATATATATATATATATATATATATATATATATATATATATATATACTTGGGATTTGTTGCTATCCGTCGAGATGAGCGCACTTCCAGCCCGCCGTCGAGTGTGGTACCTTAGGACACATGTATCTTACTACAGTGTGTCTGCTATATCCTGCTATCTTTTCCTTTTCTTGCTGGGATCACTCAGGTAGTAACAAACAGGTAACCGGACTTGGAATTCTCATTGCATCTTGCTAGTAACTAGGCCTGTGATAACCCTAGTTAGTTAAAGTAGCAAGCCGTATTTATTGCTTGGCCGTGATTGATTGGATGGAGTCTAGTCCAGCCTTGTCTCGTCTCGATCCTGTACAATTTCTGACATGACACGCTTACTCGTGCTTTATCTTAATTCTATATCATGAATAATTGCATGACCAGATTTCTTATATTTACCTTGTCGATAAATGGTGGGAGAATCCAAGTTCCGTTCAGACGAAGGATTACAACCCCGGTCCTTGTTTGGTTTACGGGTTGTAACCTGGTTATCTGAATAGTCCCATGGTTATCTCATCGTATATCATCTCGTCATGCTTTCCATATGTTCTGTCTTTTATCGATTCTGTACAAGATTGTCTTTTATATTCACCTATCATGTTTTTCTTAAATTACTATCTCTTATTATGTAATTATATTATTGTACTAATTGCTGGCTTTAGTTCTTATTTTGTGGCCTCCTTTGTGGCACTTGCTCTTTCTGGGGTCTGACCCAGCTGGTTTTGTATGGCCAGATACCGGAGCAGCAGCAAAGGATCTACCTGCTTTCCAGCCAGATAGTGACCACTAGAGGGAATCCTGGCAACGAGTGGGTTTCTTTTGTTCTCCCACTGTAATTGTACATTATTCTTTTGAGGCATTTAGCCGACGAGCACCTGTTAGCTCGATACACTTTACTTCTGTCTGCCTACGGGCTGTAAACATGATTGGCAACTCGAGGTTGATCATGTATGACTTAACTCTTGCTAGTCCTTACATTTTGTACGACTAGCTTCATGATCATCTGGATATGTAATGTTTGGGACGCCTTACAATTGTATATTTGGTGATCTGATATCTTGTGATTATTATTAGTTGGTTAAGATTGAGACAATAGGATAATTTATGACCTTAAGAGACTGATGGCTTGTAGATAAACCCTCATATTTCTAGACAGCCGTGATCGTATAGTGAGATGGATTCCATTTCATTATACGTAGCTAGCTGTGTCCGCCCCCGCTCTCCAGTATTTTGGTTCTGGGGCGTGACATGGTTTAAGTGGTGGCCCATGCAGGTCTTGTCAATCAAGAAATGTGAGGGTTTACCGGATAGATGTCTCAATCTGTACTCGCCTTTGATCTCCACTCGTATCTTCTTATCTCCTTGAATCCCTGACTTGATAACATGCTTGCATTATTGTTCTATCCTGGTCCTTCCTTAATATTTTTGATGTCATTGCTTCAGTGGCATCATTTCTGTTGATCAGCCAGAAGAAGTTCGGCCGGCAGACCAGCAACAACAAGAAGATCAAGATCAGTCCTCCGCAGCCACCTCCCGAACCATGCCTTCTGGAGAACCAGTGCCCCCAGTCCAGCCAGTTCAGCCAGCAGGGTCAGAGGATGGGGTCTTGATAGGGCTCATTCGTGAGTTGCTTGCGTCTCAAGATCGTCGAGGTGATGCCTTGCAGCAAGCAATACAAGATGCTATGAGCGAAATTGGTCCTCGAGGGAACAGTACGGTCAACAATTTCAAGCGCCTGAACCCTCCCTTCTTCGATGGCAGCGAGGATGCTATTGCTGCAGATGCCTGGCTACAGGACATTGAAGTTATCTTAGAGGCAGCCAGGACTCCTGAAGCAGAGAAGGTGGCAGTGGTGCGCCTGCAGTTACTAGATCTAGCCCGCAGCTGGTGGGCTATGCAAGCAGCGAGTTTGGGTACGCCTGTCATGTGGACGGTATTCAGTGATATGTTTCAGACCAAGTACTTTGATGCAGTGGCTATATATGACCTGCAGACCAGGTTTAGTAAGCTCAGGCAGATGAGCAGGACGGTCGACGGATATGCGGTCGAGTTTTCAAGGTTGAGTCGGTTTGCTCCCACCTTGGTGGCAACCGAGCTAGACAGAGCACAGCGATTTCAGCAGGGGCTCCACTTAGAGATCATATTGGCAGTAGAGCAGTTCGAGCACAGAACTTTTGATGCCGTCTTGCGAGCAGCGAGGAGGCATGAGTACACTTCCCGAAGGATAGCGGACCGGACCGGAGATCGAAAACGGTCTCACGACCAGATGTACTAATCCTCAGTACCGGCCCCGACAGCTAGAGACCTGACCATTGGAGCTACGAGAACAGATTCGGTTACCTCCTTACAGCATTCTGCCCCGACCTATCCCCAGCAGCAGGAGCAGAAGCGGCCTTTCGCAACGGGTTGTTCTCATTGCGGGAAGCCGGGGCATGTTGTTACTGAGTACCGCAGAGCACAGAGATTGTGCTTAATTTGTGGTTCGCCAGGCCACATGATAGGATCTTGTCCGTTCAGAAACAGATCATCGTCGACAGTAACTAGTCCCTCGGTTATGGGACCAGCACCAGCACCAGCACCAGTTCACCAACCACAGCAGCTCCCGTTCCTGGGTCCATTGCCGTCTCAGGCCCAGACCTTCCAGCAACAGAGGCCTCAGCAGTTCGCCCTGGCCCAGGCCCGGATCCAAAATCGGCAGAGAGGTATCTGTGTCCTATTATCTTGCTTTTCGCCGTCGTTATGCGGGACACATGTCATGTTTCATGTGTCCTAATTACAACGGTATATTCCGGACCCGAGCCATGTCCTAGATCATTCGAAAACGGTTATTGGTACCAACCTTTTCGTATGAGGAGAGGCCCGTGTCCCTGTTTGACTAAAGAGAGAGACCTTAAGCGCAAGACTATCAGTTTAGTTCATGTTGCTTGAGTTCATCGCTCCTTTGGAGAGTCAAACGTGGGAGTGTGAGGATGACATCCGATCACGATATCCCTACCTGTTTGACTCGTGAGGTATAATATCTTTCTTATGCCTTACGTTTTTTCCTTCCTTGCTTGTATTGTATGATTGTATGATTGAACTGCTTAGTGTAGCTTGCCTGTGCTTAGTGTAGCTTGTCGTGGCAATCTCTAGCTCCTTGATTAAATTCCGAGGACGGAATTCTTTTAAGGTGGGTAGAGTTGTCACCCTCATTTTCCGTATTTCCCGTATTTCGTATTTATACTCGTATCTGGATTTTGGCATGTATTTTATTTTTTTCAACTTTTGGAATTTTGGTATTTCTCGTATTTTGGGTTTTGACTTGGCTCGGTTTTAATTGGTTTGAGTTGGTTTGGTTTGGTTTAATGTGTATTGGAACACCTTAGCCTATGCTCCACCCTCAACACACCACATCCCACCCTCTTTATAATCCCCACCTAACACTCTCTCTCTTTATTACCTCCTCCATTAATTTCTTCTTCTTCTTTCTCCACACAACTCTCCACACCCATAGGCAAGTGCACCTTGCCATCACATGAGAACCATATTTTATTTGTCCATTTGCTAATTTAGGACATGGTGATCAACATTAGAACTTAGTATTTTGTGATTCGGAGTCTCCATTGTTCTAGATCTAAGTTTTCTCTATTTTTGGATTTGCATGGTTTTGATCTATTTAAGTTGGATTTTTATGGGTTTTGATGTTTCTATGTGGAAGAGAATTCCATTCCACCCTGGCTGGAACTTTGGAAATCCGGATTGGAGTTCGGATGGCCAAGTTGTGATGCCTTGAAGTTTTGGAGCCATGGGAGCTTCTTCTCAGCCATGGAGAAGAAGATCCTTTCTCCTGCGTGCGTGTTTTTACGCGTACGCAGCTCTCCTGCGTGCGTGACTTTTCGCGTACGCAGCTCTCTTGCGTGCGTGACTTTTCGCGTACGCAGCTCTCCTGCGTGCGTGTTTTTACGCGTACGCAGCTCTCCTGCGTGCGTGACTTTTCGCATACGCAGCTCTCTTGCGTGCGTGCTTTTGTGCGTACGCAGCTCTCCTGCGTGCGTGACTTTTTGCGTACGCAGCTCTTCTGCGTGCGTGACTTTTCGCGTACGCCGCTCTCCTGCGTGCGTGACTTTTCGCGTGCGTGCTTTTGTGCGTACGCAGCTCTCCTGCGTGCGTGTCTTTTTCGCGTACGCAGCTCTCCTGCGTGCGTACTTTAGCTCTCCTGCGTGCGTGTCTTTTTCGCGTACGCAGCTCTCCGGCGTACGTACTTTAGCTCTCCTGCGTGCGTGCTTTCGTGCGTACGCTGTGCGTGCCCTTGTGCGTAAGCTGCTCCCTGACCCCTTGCTTAACCCATTGGCTCTGGGAGTATTGGTTTTATTTCCTGACTTGGTTTTTCTTTTGTGGATTTGGTTTCTTGAGATCTGTTCAACACAGCACCACTATCTTGACCCGACACGGCCTAACACGGTTTTCAAGTAATTGTTTATGACTAGTACAGTTTTTTGTGGATTATGATTTTGGTATTCTCTGATCTCCTTGCTAATGACCCAGTGGGGTGCACACCTAACTTGTAACTTGTAATTAATCTTTGTGACTTGATAACTTGATAGTGGCCCGTGGCGGCGCACTCCTGACTTGTAGCATGACTTGATAACTTAATGCTGTTGCGACGGTTAAACACGACTTGACAAGAATAAATGGCCTGGACACCGTGGGTGAATGTGTTTGTACAAATGAACCTGTCTTATCTTGCATCATGTCTAGGACATGAATCCCTGGTTTCCCACGGTCAGGGATTCATACTGAATATGGCTAGGATTAATGACTAGATTGATCAAATAGTTCATAGAGAATTTCCCAGTTACCCGTTGCCCCTTTGGTCCCGGCCTTATATATATATATACTTGGGATTTGTTGCTATCCGTCGAGATGAGCGCACTTCCAGCCCGCCGTCGAGTGTGGTACCTTAGGACACATGTATCTTACTATAGTGTGTCTGCTATATCCTGCTATCTTTTCCTTTTCTTGCTGGGATCACTCAGGTAGTAACAAACAGGTAACCGGACTTGGAATTCTCATTGCATCTTGCTAGTAACTAGGCTTGTGATAACCCTAGTTAGTTAAAGTAGCAAGCCGTATTTATTGCTTGGCCGTGATTGATTGGATGGAGTCTAGTCTAGCCTTGTCTCGTTCCGATACTGTACAATTTCTGACATGACACGCTTACTCGTGATTTATCTTAATTCTATATCATGAATAATTGCGTGACCAGATTTCTTATATTTACCTTGTCGATAAATGGTGGGAGAATCCAAGTTCCGTTCAGACGAAGGGTTACAACCCCGGTCCTTGTTTGGTTACGGGTTGTAACCTGGTTATCTGAATAGTCCCATGGTTATCTCATCGTATATCATCCTGTCATGCTTTCCATATGTTCTGTCTTTTATCGATTCTGTACAAGATTGTCTTTTATATTCACCTATCATGTTTTTCTTAAATTACTATCTCTTATTATGTAATTATATTATTGTGCTAATTGCTGGCTTTAGTTCTTATTTTGTGGCCTCCTTTGTGGTACTTGCTCTTTCTGGGGTCTGACCCAGCTGGTTTTGTATGGCCAGATACCGGAGCAACAGCAAAGGATCTACCTGCTTTCCAGCCAGATGGTGACCACTAGAGGGAATCTTGGCAACGAATGGGTTTCTTTTGTTCTCCCACTATAATTGTACATTATTCTTTTGAGGCATTTTGCCGACAAGCACCTGTTAGCTCGATGCACTTTACTTCTGTCTGCCTACGGGCTGTAAACATGATTGGCAACTCGAGGTTGATCATGTATGACTTAACTCTTGCTAGTCCTTACATTTTGTACGACTAGCTTCATGATCATCTGGATATGTAATGTTTGGGACGCCTTACAATTGTATATTTGGTGATCTGATATCTTGTGATTATTATTAGTTGGTTGAGATTGAGATAATAGGATAATTTATGACCTTAAGAGACTGATGGCTTGT
Organism: Iris pallida; assembly: GCA_029216955.1. NCBI lineage: Eukaryota > Viridiplantae > Streptophyta > Magnoliopsida > Asparagales > Iridaceae > Iris > Iris pallida. The sequence goes on along the minus strand of JANAVB010007399.1, from coordinate 10,541,891 downwards.
AGATAAACCCTCATATTTCTAGACAGCCGTGACCGTATAGTGAGATGGATTCCATTTAATTATACGTAGCTGGTTGTGTCCGCCCCCGCTCTCTAGTATTTTGGTTCTGGGGCGTGACACCTGAGACTCCCAAGGTATTACCCTCATGCAGATACTAGAGCTGCTCCGGTACTGCGCATGCAACTGTGCTCTGAGCTGCATGATCCTTTGAGCTCGCGATGGCGGTTGGTACTGTGCCAATGGTTGAACATCTAATATTTGTCCTAGCTGTTCATCCACTATGGAAGGTGATGTTGGGGGTGATTGAAAGGATGGCGGTGGTATATCTGGTGTAGATGGTCGTCCTCGAGATGTCGGATATGGGCAAGTGCTAATTGAATGGTCCTCTGCTCCACAGCGGAAGCATCGCCTATTGGTCGTCCAACAAACTGATCTAGAATGCCCTAACTTTCCACAATATGTACAGGCTTGTTCTGCCTGATACTGCTGCTGGTTTCTCTGCCTCTGAGCTTGCTGCTGCTGCTGAACCGGCGCTGGTGCCTGCTGGTTGGAAGGCTAGAAGGATGACGATCCACATTGACTCCTCCGGGGATAAATTCCTATCATATGGTCAGGTGAACCGCACGATAAACATAGAAAGTTAGCCCTCCGACAAGTAAGATGAGTGTGCCCTTTCCTTCCACAGAAGGAACATACGACTGGTAACTCCTGGTGCTGGTATGGACGTTGGTCTGCTAGTACCGGTGAGGGACGTTGGGGTGAAAAGCCTGATATGGGTGAATGGTACCTCTTACGACCCTCAGTTCTAGATTCGGTCCTCCTGGCTATATGCTCTTGCTCTCGTACTGCCTCCACGGTAGGTCGGGCTCGATATGCTGACTGGCTGGATGACTGGTACTGTCTGGCTCCAATCTGTACTTCCTCTGGATGCAATTCCTCGGCTTGAAATTCGTCGGGTATTCCTTGTTCACTTCGGTCTATCAACATCTGGATACTCTGCTGGAGAACGAGATCTCGTCGTTGTTGTGACTCCATCATTTCCTTAATAATCCCTATAAGTGCAGGTACATCGGACTGATCTGGAACTACCTCCGCTCGGACTGGTGACTGTACGGGCACAGCGGAATGATCGGGACGGACTGACATATCTGTCCTCGAGTCAACTCTCGACTCTGCACCTGAATGATGAGACTGATCCTCCGCAACTGGCTCAACAGAAGATTGCTGACCTGCCATTGGCAGAACCCGAACAAGGTAATCGAAAGGATTAGGAATAGTGTCCCTGAAAGTTAAAGGACAGGATCAAATCGAGGGAACATGAGAGATCAACGATCAAGGCAGATATCAGGTCAAAGGATCAGAGAGAGAATAATACGAAGGATATCAATAAAGGATAATTTTGATTGACATAACTAAACATTAGTAACCTCCACATATCTGATAAATCAGACCTGTATGACCACCACTAAAACCGTGTTACGCCCCAGAACCAGAATACTGGCAGGTGGGGACGGACAAGGCCAGCTACGTGATACCGAAGTATGCCAGTACTCTGAAATCACGTATAAGTTGTCAAACATGGGGGTTACTTCTACAAGCCAACAGTCGATCCTAGGTCAAGCAATCCTAGGTATCTCAATCACATGTAATTATACAAAGTACAAGAAGTATGATCATCAGACATACAATGGTAAAGCATTCCAAACCATTTATACATGGATGGTCATGAAGCTAGTCATACCAAAATAGAGAACTAGCAAGAGTAATATTCATACATGATAAGCTCTAGCTATGGTCTACAATACGCACATCATGTTTTGGCCCGTAGGCTAAATGTCAAGATCCAAAAATACGAGCTAATTACACGTGCTCGGAGGCTAAACGCCACAAAAGAATAATGTACATATCAAGTGGGAGAGTGATAAGAAACCCACTCAGGTACTTTGGTGCTTCGGATGGTCACCGTCGAGTAGATAGTGCGGAATATCCCTTGGGCTCCTCTATTAGATCTGGCCAAACAAAATCAGTGGGGTTAGACCCTAAATAGCAAGTACCACAAAGGAAGCCAAACTATGGACTAAAACCAGCAATAGCTAACATAGCAATGGTTAGGAAAAGCAATAAGTAAATACAGATCGAGACTCGTGCACTACCAATGCACTCATTCCGATAATAGAAAAGACAATAAGCAAAGCAACCTGGAGCATAAAGTAATTCATGTGTGATATAAAGTAGACTGTGTACATATAAAGTAAACGGAAGCATGTGAACATGTAAGATAAATTGGACATGTAACATGTTAAGTAGTCGGGTCATGTAAGCATGTAAGGTAGCCGGGTCGTGAGAACATGGTGACCCAGCATAGGGATCATGTAGGACTTGTGGGATAACTAGACTTGTGAGCATGAGATGTAACTAGGGCATGAGAGCCTGTAAGAACTATATAGAATGACAATGATAAGATGACTTAGGAACTATTCTAGAAGCCAAGTTACAACCCGTAAACCAAATAAGGACAGGGGTTGTAACCCTTCTCCTAAACAGAACTTAATCTCTAGTCAATGTTTAGCATAAGATCATGTAGAACATGTGATTACTGAATAGGACGATAAATGATAAGATGACTTGAGAGATATTCCGGAAGCCAAGTTACAACCCGTAAACCAAACAAGGATCGGGGTTGTAACCCTTCTCTTGAACAGAACTTAGCCTTCGATCATTCATCGACAAAAGTAAAGCATAAACAATAATGTACTGAAATAAACATACGGACACTGCCTAGACAAAACTAAACTGGACTGGACTACATCCATCAATCACGGCCAAGCAATGAGTACGGCTTGATACTTTAACTAACTAGGGTTATGACAATCCTAATTACTAACAAGATACAATGAGATGTTCCAGCAGTCACAAGCCCTGCAGACTATCCGAGTTATCCTTCCACAGGTTGAGAGAGTTGTATTAGGTGACTTGGGGGTGCAACATATGACAGCATGCTGGAAATGCGCCCTACTCGTCGGCAGGCTACAAGTCCAATTAAAGCGCCTAGATAACGGAATTGTATGTGACTGGGAAATCTCTTTATGAGTTACTTGATCAATCTAGTCGTTATCCTAGTCAGATTCAGTATGAATTCCTGACCGTGGTAATCAATAATCCATATCCTAGACATGATGCAAGACGAGACATGTAACTTGTGCACGCATACACAAAGAATTTAACCACGGTGTCCAAAAAAGTTACATTAGCAAGAGAAAATAGTCGTCACAACAGCATCTTGATTAAGCATGTCATGTTTAGGTTTACTTGTTATGTAAAGAGTGCTTGTCAAGAGTGCACCTCTACGGGCCAATATCATGTAAGCGAGGAAAGACATGTTCAAGAGTGCCCCACGACGGGTCACTATCTAGTATAAGCAGAGAAGTAACGTATAATATAAGTGCACCACAACGGGTCACTATCATGTAAAGCAAAAAAAAAGACATAAATCATGAGTGCACCCCGACGGGCCACAATTATGCTAAGCAAGGAAGAGAAATGGCAACAAATATAGCATGTAAGTAAGAACTTGTCCAAAAAGGGATATCATGGCATGGAAGAGGGAATAAATAAAAGTAACTACTTGGCATAGATCAAATATTAAATATGTGCTAGTATCAAGTGTAACAAGGGTGTACAATCATTCTCTAACTGTACAAAATCATCTAATCATGTTAAGAAAATTCATTTTCGTTAAAGGAAATATCATATTCGGCCAAGTACATAAAACATGTCAGAAGATCAAAACTAAGATTTAAATTAACAGCTGCATACAAATTTCAATAAGGTGAACTGAAAAAATTCTGAAGCCAAGACAAATGTCTACAAGCTTCGTGTCAAGTCGTGTTCATGCTAAGTCTAATGCAAGCAAGTCATGTCATGCTCAAGTCTATCATGCTCAACAAGTTATTAAGTCGGGTTGTCAAAGAACAAGTCAAGTACAGGGTACAAACAAAGATCCCAATATTATACTTAGAACCATGAGGACAAGCCTGGGTAATGTAACAAGAATTATCATGGCAAGAAATGGCGCGAGGGATAAAAAGAGGGGGTGTCAGGACACTATGCGCCCAGGGGCAGCATGCGTCTAGGGCAGCATGCGCCCAGAACAACATGCGTCCAGGGCTGGCGGAGGGAGGAGGGGGGGCGGGTCGGGGGGCGAGGCTGGCCGGCGGTGGGAATGGGAGGGAGCTGGTGTGGGAATGGGGGAGGGCAGGGCTGGTAGGGAAGGGGGAAGGGTAGTTTAGGTTTTTTTTAAATGCTGTTAACGGCTATTTCTAACGGTTAATTGACGGTAAGGACCTTTTTGCTCCTACGAAAAATCTAAGGAGGTGCAGACTGCTTAAGTTTTCTAAAAGATTTTATTTTACAAACGAGACAAATCTAGGGAGGGTTTAAATGCACTTTACCCTACCTATGCCTAGGGGTGAGCATTATTCGGTTTTGAACCGAAAATCGAACCGAACCGAACCGAATAAGAGATTCGGTCCGGTTTTAAAAAAAATCGGTTCGGTTTCGGTTTTGAAAATACTAAATTTTCTTATTCGGTTTCGATTTCGGTTTTGGGTTTCGGTTTCGGTCCAAAACCGAAAACCGAATAAGAAAATTTAGTTTATATATATATATATATATATATATATATATATATATATATATATATATATATATATATATATATAGTTATTATATATATTAACAAAAAAAACACAAAAAAATCCAAAAACCGATTAAACCGAAAACCGAACCAATTTAATTCGGTTCGGTTATTGACTAATTCGGTTCGGTTTCGGTTTCGGTTTTGGTTATTCGGTTTTGGTCCAATTCGATTTTTGGTTATTCGATTCGGTTGGAACCGAATAAACCGAATACTCACCCCTACCTATGCCACATAGGAATTATAATGCATTAGACGCTCTCAGGTCGCCTTCAAACAATTTAGACGTACACACGTGCACGTTCGCCGCCGATGTTATTAGGACGTTTAGCGACACAATTACAATGCCGACTTGACACGTTGAGCATGAGCGGTGTTTGGTGACATGGTTAGACGACTCAATTGTTCAAGAGCAAATGAAAACCTGACACATGCACACTCGAATGCCATACAATTAGCAACTTCTTTTTAACTTCATGTACGTCGCTAAAGCTGCTGCAGAACGTTGTCAGTGATCGCCACTAGTTAGCAACTATCCGCATCCCTTCAATGTTCAATTTTCACAAAAAGCAATTGAAGGCTCCACTCACACTTCCAATCCAAGTGTTAAAAGAAAAATTCTCCATCATGGCTCCTTCATATCCAGTCTGTGTCAATATTTGAGTGATACGATGCTTCTCTCAACTTTCTCCAACAAAATTTTGAGCTTTCTACAACTAAATGCTTACAATTTTCTTACAATCTCTACGTGTCGGACTTTAGTTGTAAAAGAAAAAAATTATGGGATCAGATGGAGCCCATGTAACAAGAGGATAAGAGAGGAAGTGGGACCTGGTGGGACAGCAACGGGATAAGAGAGGAAGTGGGACCTGGTGGGACCTAAGGGGAGGGAGAGCCAGCTTATAAGAAGGTTATAAGTATTTGGTTGTAGACTTGGCATTTTTCCAAAATCTTACATCTTTATCATTAATTTCATTTTGCTATGTCTTGCAAAACCCACATCTCTGTCAAGTGAAGTGAAGGAACATTGGTTATTATGTTATATTTGCACACTAGAGGTCCTAGGTTTAATTCTTGGTTGTAACATTTTTATCTACTTTTTAATTTCAGTTTTTATTTTTTTTTATATTATATATGGGTCCAATTTTAAAAGTTTGTCTAGTGCCTCCATGAAATCAGGGCCGGTCCTGGGAACAGACCAGGATCATCCTGATCCTTTTTGAGACAAATGTTAGGCGCATTAAAAGAATTACTTAGTGTCAATACAATTTTTGGCAGTTTTAGGGCTGTAAAAATTCTGACAGTTCTATATATATTCAAGACTACCAAATTTTGAGCATGGGCGGCCCTGGTCCAGGGCAGGCCGGACGACGGCCCAGGGTCCCCTGACGAAAGGGGGCACCAACATGGAACTGTCCATAATAGAACTAGTATGTATCATATGCTCTTTTTTTTAACAAAAAATATTATGGTGTAGTGGTTACAATTCTAGACTTGTATTTAAGAGGTCATTGGTTCAAAATTTAACTACAATAATTTTTTGTTTATTTAGACTTTTTTTACATTATGTATGGAGCCCGTTTAGAAAATTTTGCCTTGGGCCTCCAATTGCTCAGGACCGGCCCTTTGAGAGTCACGTCAACAAACTGAGAAGCAAGCTCGACACTCTTCCTCTGCTGAAAGTCTCATAAGTCTGTTAGTGCACCTTTTATGTATAAGAAGGTTCTTGGTAATCGGAAGGGAGGAAATTTCCTACTTCATAAAGAAGAGGCCGAAGGTTGGTGGAAGAGATGGAAACCGCTGGCTGTGGGTTTGGCAGACTATAAGGTTTTGTTTACTGAGGATAGGTTTTGAAGGGCTACTTCTTTTGTATTCTGTCTCCAGCAATAAAAAGCATAACCAGAAAAGTTTGCAGTGATTACACAAGTATAGTTTCATCCTAGATCGCCTACACTTAGGCCATCTCCAATGGGGATTTCTGAAATTGAGTTTCTATCCTACTTTAAGTAAATTTCTATCCTAGTTGGTAGAATTTCTATATAAAAATTGTACACACAAAAAAATACTGTCCAATGGTTCTTCGTCTCTATCCTACGTGGCAACAAATAAATGACCAATTTAATAATGTAGAGCCCAATATTATTTACTAAGAGAGATGGAGAATTTATACAAGGGTTCCTACGTGTAAAAAATCTCATAGAAATTCACCATCACCGCCATATAGGATAGAAGATATTGGGATAGAAATCGTGGTTGGGGGAAGTTATTTTAAATAAGTTTCTACCATAGAATTACGATAGATAGAAACCCCTATTGGAGATGGCCTTAGGCCTCGTTTGGTTCTCGAAGCTAAATCAATTTCTTGTTTTTTTTTCATGGAGATGGATAATTAAAATTCACATCAGGTTTTCTTTCATGTGTTTGGTAAAAAAAAATGAAAGCATTTAAAAAGACCATTTGATTTTTCTTCCACTATTTGGTTGGTGCAGAAAAGAAAAGAAAAAATATATCAATGTTCCAATAATAATCTTGTATTTTAAAATAAAAATAACATCACGGAAAACCAAAACAAATGAATAAAATAAACAATAACACATTTGAGTAGGTCTATTGTCGTCCTAAATTTTCGTATTAAATTCTGGAAAAGAAAAAGAAAATTCAATAATATGGTGTTGGATTATTCAATAATATGGGACCACACATGTAAAATTAATTGTGTTGGGCTATCTAAATAATTAAGCCAAATTAAAGTGGTCTATTTGAAAATTGGCTTAAGGGTATAATTGTTATGGAAATAATGTGTAGATATCGGAGATAAATCTAATTTGATGAGTGGCCAAATTAGAAATATCAAAACATATAAATATATATATTCATTAGGGTTATTATCCCCAACTTATACGGCCACAAAAGAGATTGTTTTCTCTTTTTCTCTTCTGCATCCCCATCAACAGAAAGAGAGAAACAAATGATTCGGATTCTTCTTTGTCATTAAGGGTCGTAGCAAGTTGGAAGATCGAACCCCATAAAAGGACGATCGCTTCAAGATCCATCAAGCCTAGCAATGGATTCAGGTACGCTTCCGCAATTTTTATTATGTTCTTCATCTCATGAATCGACAGGGTACAATAAATTTTCTAACAAGTGGTATCAGAGCCTCCATGTTTGATTTATGAGATCTAAGTTTTAGAATCAATTTTGTTGTTGGACAGAAATCCTAGATTAATTTATCTAATATAATTTAGGATTTTAATTGTTCGATCAAAGTTTGTATGATCATGAATCATTTCCTTCCCCTTTTTCTTCTAAAATTTTCGACGGTCAAGGAAAAGAAAAATGGACAGAGAAATTGGCATGGCATCCTAATTTTTGATTGCTCTATTCCCAACGGAATCACACGATTTTTTTTATGAATCAGACGATTCCTTTGGGGTTGAAAAGGGTGTTATGATATGGTAGTTGAAATTTCTTTTTTTCTTTTTTAGCTTTAACATCTAATTGTTGAAGTTGATGATGAGATATAAAATATGAATCTATGCTGATACATGTTAATGCAATTTTTGTTGTTAACTATTATTATTTCTTTATTAAATGAGGTACCATATGCTTTCGGCTACTTTCTATTTAAACTAAGAGCCATTATGGTCTTCGTGGGAAGGCATACACCATGCACGATTACAATTTGGAGGCCATTTACTAATAGCAACTAGGTCCATCCATCCATGTAATTGCTTAGATGGCAGGTGTGAGCAAAGAGAATCATGGATATTAAAAGCAAATATGGTACTGGAATAGTTGGACAATTTTTTTGCAATACAATAATAGGACAATAATCAGGATCATCAAGAACAGAGAATCAATGGGACTTGTGGTAGATGGTGATGTCACAGAATCCCATTGGCACCTTACTTGTTCTTACGATAATGAATTAAGTTTTTGGCAATGAGATACTATAAAATAGGATCCTGATCTTTTTTTTGAATTTATTTAATCTATTTGTTAATTCATGTATATCTTTAGTAGATTATTACATGAATTTTACTATATTAATATGTTCAGTTTAGTAAAATTAAAGTTCATATTTTAAGTTATGCAGAAAGATTCATATGTTTATCATGTAGCATATAAATTTTGGTGTAATCTTTATGGCTTATTTGGTGTAATATTTTGATGCATGTAATCACTACAATCTAATCTGTTGATTATTGATTATTTATATTTAAATATGTGTGTACATAAGATTTTGGACATGATTCAATTTTTTGTAAAATTTAGTCAACATTCAAATTTGGTGCTTCTTTAAAACTAGCAATAGTTGTCTAATGTTCTGACTAGACCCATTGAAACAAGATGTCGCCAAAGTGACATCTCTTGCGTAGATGGTCTATGAGGGATGTTGGATGTTTATGTGTGTAGATTCATGCGAGTACTAACCGGCCCAAAGGAAGGTTAATACTTGGCCGAATTGCACACATACTTGTGGTGATAAATGTGTGACAATTATACGGTTTACATGTGAATAATAACCCGATCCAAAGATAGACTTATTATTTGACATGACTTATTGTCAACGTTTGATCACTACACCAAGAGTACCACTTGCAGTTAATATCATTGTCCAAAGACTTGATATTAATGATGTACTAGGTATCTTGAGATGGGGTTCACCATTATTTGAATTTGTTTGACTATATTTTACTCTTTGGTTATTAATTAGAGCATATTTGTTTATTTATTTTTTGTTCTCTTTTCAGCTAGTGTTGCTTCAATATCTACTAATCTAACTCAATTCCAATGCTTAACGGGACAAACTTCAGGGACTGAAAAGAGACCATTTATATTGTTCTTGGCTGCATGGATCTAGACCTTGCACTTAGGATTGAGCGTCCCACTACTCCTAAGGATGACAGTTCATCTGGTGACAGTGCGAACTTCAAGAAGTGGGAACGCTCAAACCGCATGAGTCTAATGATCATAAAGCGCGGTATTCCAGAGACATTCAGGGGTGCAGTATCTGTTGAGGTTACTAATGCCAAACAATTCCTTGCTGAAATCGAGAAGCGATTTGCAAAGAATGATAAGACGAAAACAATCACACTTTTGTTGCGCTTGATTACAATGAAGTATTGTCACGCCCCGCTCCCAAAATATATGAGATTTTGGCATAACCTGACCAGCTGATACGACCTACAGTGAGCTGTCCAATTTAATGGACTCACTTAGGTGTACTACGCTGTAATTGTAACTATACTACATAGGCAAGTGGTAACATCTAGATCTCATCCACAGGAACAAAGAAAGTAATACTGAAATATAAAACTGGAAATAATATAGAGTCTGAAATAAATACAACTGAATAGTCTGGTGGGTACAAGCCCACGGAGTACAACACTAAATGAAAATACTGAAAGCAGAAAGATAACTAGTCATGAGCATCGACTAACTAGATAATGATGCTCATAACCTAAACAGTATCATACTCTGAGTCAAGGAAACTCCTCAGGAAGCACCTCGTCGTCTTCTGCAGCAAGTCATGTCTCAAGTCCTGGTTCGCACCCAGTCAACTGCAAGTGCTCGTCCAAATCTGGAAAGCAACCAGGTCCTTAGGAGACATAGCAAGATACAGAGGGAACATGCCATAAAGTAAATACTGAATAACTGTAAAGGGTGAACTAACCAGCTAAGTGAATGCACTTTGAAGACAATCCTAGTACGTATGGGTAGGTAAATAAGGATTTGGCGTCGAAGCACGGGCCGACGTCGGATCACGAGCCGAGGCCCCACCGGGTAACACTGAACCTACAAGGGCCCTTACTGAATGTTTTCTGTCACATACGCCTACTAATTGTCTTCCCTTGCCCCTCGAAATTCTACAAGTTGTATCCGCCACTTGAACATCCTGACTCTCAATGCAAGGTCACAATAACTAGACACAACCTAACCATTCTATGTACCAGAGCACGAACCCTTTTGCACTGGTAGCTATCCAGATGCGCAAGCCCGTGCCATGGTATGAACTCACTCAGTGTCGTGTCGTAACACGTGTCAAGGTCATGGAAATCATGACTATGATTCCCCAACTTAGGGATGTCACCTAGGACTAAGTCAAGTAAATAAAACTCGATGACAATGCCGTCATCGACTGTATCCGAGGCATCACTTGGACACACAACTACGTCCACTCTACCAAGTGCACAATATATAAATGTGAATGAAATAAACCAGTAATACAAGGCAAGGTATACTTGCCTGAAACTCCGGAAGGTGCAAGCGAAGATTCGGTCTCCGTAATCAAGATCGTATCGTCCGGAGCACCTGCAAATACACAATCAGAGCTTACGATACGCTAAACAAACATTCATGATTTACATTTTCATTCACACACAAAGTAGAGTATACGTATATACGTACGTACATATATGTATACGTACATGAAAAATATACTAAGGGTGATACTACTCATAAGAGATTTGGAACAAAATGTGAGGATTGACTTGTACTTAGTTTACACAGCCTATATATGGATATGGGACTCCTAGTGTTTGCATGCTCACAAGGAAAATATATGATATATATATACGAAAACGTATATAAGGGAATATATATAAAAAGTATATATATACAAAAACGTATATAAAAGAGAATATATATATATATATATATATATATATATATATATATATATATATATATATATATATATATATATATAAGAAATTGCATACAAGGATATATAAAGCATATATACGAAATGTATATAAAGAAAATTTTATATATATATATATATATATATATATATATATATATATATATATATATATATATATATATATATATATATATATATATGAGTTATACCTATGAAAATGTATATATAGGAAATATATATATAGGAAATATATATATACAAGAATATATATGAGTTATATCTACGAAAATGTATATAGGAAATATATATAAGAGTTATATACAAAGGGATGTATATACGAAAATATATACGTATATATGGAAATATATATATATATATATATATATATATATATATATATATATATATATATATATATATATATATATATATATATATATATATAAGTATATACATGTAAAGGGGATTATATATTCAAGAATTATATACAAAAAACGTATATATGAAATTATATATATAGGAGTATATATACAAGTATCTTATAAGGAAAATATATATAGGTTACAAGAAATATATATAGGTTACACACACACACACACACACACACACACACACACACACACACATATATATATATATATATATATATATATATATATATATATATATATATATGTATGTGTGTATATATATATATATATATATATATATATATATATATATATATATATATATATATATATATATTATATATATATACACAAGTATCTTATAAGGAAAATATATATAGGTTACACACACACACATATATATGTGTGTGTAAAAAAAAATGTATATATATATATATATATATATATATATATATATATATATATATATATATATATATATATATATATATATATATATGTGTGTGTGTGTGTGTATACAGTAAAATATATATGTGTGTGTATACAGTAAAATATGGTGTAGAAATGAAATGAAACATGGCAAGCGTATATACAAAAAATGTATTTCGGTATTTATCTTTAAGAAGCATTCACATAGTTGTAACCTACAGTCACATTAGGTGTATGGATGGAAGATTAGTGAAGGCTTGCCATTACTCTTGGTGAAGGAAACTCTTGGCAAGAGCAACCCAAGGTTATGGTATCAATGAAACAACATGACAAGTTCATTGCAAATGAACTTGCTCACTCAAGTTCATAACCAAAGAAAACAACCTAATACCATTATAAGACATAAAAGGAAACATGCCAAGAAGCTACTGCTACATGAGCATGGAGAGGAACACGTGCTGTGTAGCAACCCATGGTTAAGCTCCATACATGAGCTTACTAACACAAGCTCCCAACCAAGATTTGAGTCCAACAAAAGAACTCATGGCAAGGCACATACAAGTATGGAAACGAACACAAGGAGGAGGAGAAGACGATTACCTCTGTCGTGGGAGTGTGTCACGACCCGCACCCGGTTTTCGGACGCGAGCTCGTGAACAAGCCAGCTACGTATCGAGCAGACTCCAGCCCGACTCGAGTACGTATAAGCTGTCAAGGTCATGGGTATCATGTCTAATCTAAACTATATCTCAATCCACATGAATCATATAAACAAGAATGAACAATCATGGATCATGGTCTGCAGCCCATTAGCATATTGTCCGATTAGACTCTAAGAATGATATGAGTCCATAAAGTAAGCAGAATATGTTATGGTACTGAATGTAAAGCACGAAAGGATAATAAGAAATATCACAAGCAAATACCTGTATCACAGATCGCAATCATCTACCATCCTGCTCTGCTAACTAACTCCATGCAATCGCTAAACCTGAAGAGATCATCAGGTCCTCAGAGGACTAGCAAGATACATAATATACAAGCCAACATGTAACAGTAAAAAGAAGCAAGAAACAATCAAGGATATCCAACGAGACAAATGAACCAAGACACAAGATCTAAACACGAGGATCCTAAGACACTGGCATGCCATACTAGAAGTGGCTGGCTATAAACTGCAGTCAAGGCAAGTACTCACAATCTATAGTATCTCAATCGCTGTCAAGGCAAGTACACACAACCAAGACGGTAGCCAATCCTAGTATAAAATCCTATAGACCATAGTCAAGGTAAGTACTCATAATCTATAGAATGTCAAAGTCAAGTCCCACTCAAGTCATGTCAAGTCAAGTCAAGTTATAATCAAGTCGAGGAAATCGTGGTGTGGGACTAGACGACTCTATCAAGCAATACATACGAGACTAACACAGTGTAACAGGTAGAACAATATCATAACAGAAAAGGAACAAGACACTAGAAACATGTAAAGTAAAACCATAACAGGATGAGTGTACTAGGCATGGAATCAAGCAATCACGAATGTAAGGAAAAGAACCACATCGAGTTGATGAACATACATATAAATTATACTGTACAAGTTGGCAAGGTATACTTGCCTGGGATTGCACGAAGAACCAACAATGTATCGCCAATCACAAGTCAGAAAGTCCAAGTCATCACAACTGTCTCCGAAATCTGAAATAAACGTTACCAACATTCTCAGAATAGTCAAATAAGCTAGGATTGCCTGTTCTTAAGTCCAATTCTGGACACAGGGGCAAAACGGTAATTTCGGGCAAAAACGATGTCCGCCGTTGGACCCGCTTTGCACCGAAAAGCGTGCCAGAGTCAAAGGTCTCTAAAGTCGTCAAACTACATGTCTACGGATCCAGTTTTCCGATACGAACCCAAACGTATGTCCAAAGTTGGATTCCAGCGGGCCGTGCACAAAATCGTCCGTTGAGTCGGACCGTGGGGCCCGCAAAACGGTAATTTTATCAACGGTCTCAGAATTGGACCAAACTTGGCATACAGGACCAGAAAAACGATACGGTCCTGTTGGCGCAAATTTTGTCTCGATCTGACGAGCGTGCACAAAGTTATGACTGAATTTGTATTGCACTGATACGGGGCGATTCCGACGGATACACGTCGAATTCGTCGCGCACACGCGACCAATTTGAATTCCGTCAAAGCCCACACGACCACGAAGCTGTTACGCAGCTTTTGATGCCTACGGTGCGCGATCACGTCGCCCGGTTTGACGGAACGCACGTCGTGTGGGACAATTTCTAATTTTCGAAAACAGTTTTTCACAGTTTTTTCCCCACTTTCTTTCTGATTTAATTTACTGTATAAACCACTAGATTTAAAACTAATAATTGGGTTTTAATCCCTATTAGTTGTCTAAAAACCTATTCAAAAGGATTTCCAAATCGGTCGATGGATCGTCTGCCAATCGCCTTCCAAAAGGGGGTTTGGGACCGGGTTCTACGTCCTGTTTGGACTGATTTTTCGTCGACTTCACGTCGATTTCTTGGGTCGAACGCGCGCTTGCAACAGAAAATACCAGTTGGGACTTGAAGTTGGTCGTGTTGGGGTCATACCTGAGCAATCGGGACGAAGTTTCGTCGACCGAGGAGGGAGATCTTGGATCGCGAAGTTGGTTCCCCGCAGCACCCTGCTGCTGTCGCGTCCTGTTGTACCGACGCGCGTGCGCCTCTCTAGCCGCCTCCGGCGACGCGTGCGGCGGCACTTGGCCGCGGGGTGGTTCGTCCAACCAGTGGGGGGTGGCGTGCGGCTCTGGTATGGAGGATTAGGGTTTAGTTGTTTTCGAGAGAAAACTCTCTCGACTTCTCGGTTCGTTCCGCACTGCTGCTGCTTTTGGGGTTCTTAAAGGGGAAGGGTTTTGGGCCTGATCGGTTTGGGCCGAGCTGTTACTGCCTATTCCTCTTTCTTTCTATTTCTATTTCCTTTTATATATATATATATATATATATATATATATATATATATATATATATATATATATATATATATATATATATATATACGTAAATACACATCAATACATATATACAATATTATACACTCATATCTATACGTACACCATATATATATTTATATCTACCCCCACACACACATATATATATATATATATATATATTCACATATCCCATATACATCTATATACATATATTTATATATGTATATACACACATATACACTATTATATATTTATATATATATAGTCACATATATAATATATATTCCTATATGCCTACACACATAATTTATATTTACTTATATAACAAAATATCTAAAAATCTAAATAAATATTTTAAATAGAAATACCACTCTCAATATTATCTACTCTTATGGCATAGCCCATTCCTAGGAGTATGTATTTATATATCTATATATATGTAAATATATCTATAAAGGGAGAGATAAATTTATTTAACAATGAAATAATACAATAACCGATAATAATAAATAATAATCCTAATAACATTTAATAATAGACTAATAGCCACTTTTGATGGATATAATATGCACACTACTTATCTGGCTCCAGAAGATCATACAAATCTTGGAGAACATTATTTAATAATAATAATAATAATAATAATAATAATAATAATAATAATAATAATAATAATAATAATAATTATACATATAATGTACATATAACAAATATTTAGAAAATAATTGCAAATTCCTAAATATATATACAAAATATTTGCACTAACCAAACATGTCTACAAGGCCGTACTTGGTCCCACTACATGCATACCTGGGCTTGGATTTGGTTTGGGTCCGGTTTGGGCTGACTGGGTACAACCGGGTTATCTAAAAATCAATAGATTAAATAATAACTATTTAAATAACTTAAAATGAATCCTTTCATAACTTGGCCTGGTTTTCCTAGTTAGGTCATCACTATGGCTCGGCCTTCCTTGGCATGGCTAATACACTAGTCAAGGCACGCCACTGCACTATCCGTGCCATGATTCCTAGTCGTCTGGTGCTCCAAAACTCAACTATGGCTAAAGTCGCCCACCGTAATAATTAACTAAATAATTATTTATAAAATCCTAATTCACCATTTTAATCAAATAAATAAAATAAAAAAATATTCCAAAAATTTTCGGGAAGGGAAGCTACAGAGTGCCACGACAGCGATAGCGGCGTACGTGGGGGGGGTCTCGACGACGTGACCGAGACACATCCTGTCGACGTGGAAACGTCGGAAAATCGTCACACGTCGGGAAACGCGCGCGTACGGCTTCGGAAGGTCGGGAAGCACTCGGGAAGGAGCGCATCGCTGCCTTGGGGGGTCGCCGGCCTAGGGGGTGGTCCGGCGGTGCCCGGCCTCGCGCGCGGCGGCACGGGAAGCGCGCGGCAGTGCTTGAGGCGGCTTGCGCAGCAGCTGCAGCAAACAGCAGCGCACGTAGTACGGTGGGGGGCTCCGACAGCGAGGGGGGCCCCGGCCTCCTGGAGGCTCGTCGGCCGGGTGGGGGGAGGTCGGCGGCCGGCCTCGCGCGCGGCAGCGCTGTTCGCAGCAGCAGCGCAGCAGTTTGCAAGGAGGAGGAGGAGAAGAATGTAGGAGGGGGCTCGGCCTGTGGGGGGGTGGTGATGGTGTGGGGGCTGTTGCTCGGTTGGGAGGAGGAGGAGAGGATGAAGAAGGTGATGATGAAGATGATGGAGGTGGTGTGAGAATGAAGAAAAAAGAGGGAGGGAAGTTCGGTTTTGAAGGGGAGGAAAGAAAAATGATGAGGAGAGAAGGGGAAGAGAGAGAACTGAATGAGAGAGGGTGTGTTACTGGGGTATGGGGGGAGGGTGTGGGAGTGTTTGAGAGAGAAAGAGAGGAGTGATAGTGATGGTGATGGTGATGGGAGTGTGTTTTAAATATAGGGTGATAGTGAGTTATAGAGAGGAGATAGGAGTTTGAAAAGAGAGGGGGGAGTATTGGCTGGTGTGGGAGTGAGGAGAGAGGGTGTATGGGTGTGGGTGTGTTTCCAAGGAGGAGAGAGAAGTGATGGTGTAGGTGTGTGTGTATTTTGGGAGTGGAGTTGATGTGATGTTTGGTGTTTGGTATTTTGTAGGGGTGTTGGTGTTGTGTGTTTGGGTATGAATGAGGGGATGTTGTCATGGTGTTTGGTTGAGTCCCAATGTGTTGGGTTGGGTCACAATTGGGTCTAATTGGGTCCCGATAATTAAAATAACTTAAATTGGTCATTTGTAATCATGAATAAATAAATAGTACACGGGGACTCAATTGGATGGGACACAAGTGGCACGTGTGTAGTAGGCTCAAAATGGTCCGTATCCATATCTTGGGTCGACCAGTTTGGGTCAAAATGGCATCTCCAATTCAAGTTGGAATTAAATACGACTCGATGGGGTAAATCGAGACTGGATCAAATGTCCGAAAAATTGTACGATAAAAATGAAGCACAAGAGGGTGTGTCTGAGTGAGACACGAAGGTCGTGGGTGTAGAGCGTCTCGAGTAGATCGTGCATGACAAGTTGGTTTGGAGAAAATAACTAGTCTTGTGCTCCTAAATTAAAAATCACGGTAAGGTACACATGATGATAAAAAATAAAAGTGAGAATTTAATAATAATTAAAAATGATTCAAATGGCCTAATTTGACCCGAAAGTTCTGCGAGGCAAATAGAGCACAAGGGAACAAGTTTGGGTGGGACATGATATATCAACATGAAGATAAATTTGTCTAGATCAAAAATCATAAAGAGCGTTTTGAGAGGTTGACATCTCTGGTGCTCCAAAAATCAAAGTCACGAATAGTATATTTAATTATCAAAACTAAATATAATAAAAATATTTATCGAAAATAAATCATTTAAAAATTTAAAATAACCCTAAAAATCCAGAGATCTTACAATCTATCCACCTTACAGAATTTCGTCCTCGAAATTAGACACATCATATATAACAGCACAGGAATATAATAATTAAATATTCAATGTAAAACATATCCCTTTTCGGCAGAACTGGTGTCGAGACTAACTGCTGATTCATGCCCCGACGCCATGGACATCTCATAACATGATGTTGCTTCGATCCACACTTCAAGCACAACCGTAACCTCTTTCTGTACTCCTTCTGAATGTGCCCCTTCTTGCCGCAAAAGTAACAAGTCTTGAACTCCTTCGCTTGGCACGGAACGACTCTCTGCTGAATGTGCTCTCTTGAATACCTGATCGATCCTCCATGTTGTCCTCCAACTAGTGCGACAGTGGTAGCAGGGTACCTTTGAATCAATGGATCCTGGCTGATGGCCTCCTGGACTCTATCTTCTTCTAACGTCTCCGCATACGAGTTCCTCGCCTGAGTGCGTCTGAACTCCGCATCATACTCGTCTACAGTCACGTTCCTTTGGTGAGTTGGTGCAGGCATCCTCTCTAGGATCGTCATCATGCTCTGCCTTAAAACTTTGGTCTGTTGCCACTGTGCTTGCATCAACGTCTGAAAGAACTGGTACATCTCCTGCCGAGCCATCTGGGAGCAAGTGGCACGCAAGGCATCTGAGGTAGAAAATAAGGCGGAGGAGGCAAAGGAATCTCATGCTGGATCGGTGCCGGTGAAGTCTGACCCTCCCGGTGAGTTGGTACAGGCTGAAGTGCAGATTCCACGTGAGTCGGTGGAGTCGACGGGAAGGTTGTAACATGTCCCGGAATCTGGTCCGCTGATAGAGCTGGAGTCCTGTCATCATTGGGCTCGGTGTCAGACGCCGAGGCAACGCCATAAGTCGCGCGTCCACTACGCAAATTCATCTCTCTGAAATAGACAAAATTCTATTACAAAAGGGACAGAAGGAAGCAGGATACAAGAAAATCAACAATTGAATACGATTTGAGGTTCAAAGGCGATATCACAAGTGGATGAGATCCTAACACTGCTAATCCTAATCGCAGGCTTGAGTCGGTACAGTAACGTAACCGAAACGATAAACGAGACCTGTATGGGCCACCACTAAAACCATGTCACGCCCCGCTCCCAAAATATATAGGATTTGGACATAACCTGCCCAGCTGATACGACCTAGAGTGAGCTGCCCAATTTAATGGACTCACTTAGGTGTACTACGCTGTAATTGTAACTATGCTACACAGGCAAGTGGTAACATCTAGATCTCATCCACAGGAACAAAGAAAGTAATGGTGAAATATAAAATTGGAAATAACATGGAGTCTGAAATAAATACAACTGAATAGTCTGGTGGGTACAAGCCCACGGAGTACAACACTGAATGAAAATACTGAAAGCAGAAAGATAACTAGTCATGAACATCGACTAACTAGATAATGATGCTCATAACCTAAACAGTATCATACCCTAAGTCAAGAAAACTCCTCAGGAAGCACCTCGTCGTCTTCTGCAGCAAGTCATGTCTCAAGTCCTGGTTCGCACCCAATCAACTGCAAGTGCTCGTCTAAATCTGGAAAGCAACCAGGTCCTCAGGGGACATAGCAAGATACAGAGGGAACATGCCATAAAGTAAATACCGAATAACTGTAAAGGATGAAATAACCAGCTAAGTGAATGCACTTTGAAGACAACCCTAGTACGTATGGGTAGGTAAATAAGGATTTGGCGTCGAAGCACGGGCCGACGTCGGATCACGAGCCGAGGCCCCACCGGGTAACACTGAACCTACAAGGGCCCTTACTGAATGTTGTCTGTCCCATACGCCTACTAATTGTCTTCCCCTGTCCCTTGGAATTGTACAAGTCGTATCCGCCACTTGAACATCCCAACTCTCAATACAAGGTCACAATAACTAGACACAACCTAACCATTCTATGTACCAGAGCACGAACCCTTTTACACTGGTAGCTAGCCAGATGCGCAAGCCCGTGCCATGGTATAAACTCACTCAGTGCCATATCGTAACACGTTTCAAGGTCATGGAAATCATGACTATGATTCCCCAACTTAGGGATGTCACCTAGGACTAAGTCAAGTACATGAAACTCGATGACAATGCCGTCATCGACTGTATCCGAGGCATCACTCGGACACACAACTACGTCCACTCTACCAAGCGCACAATATATAAATATGAATAAAATAAACCAGTAATACAAGGCAAGGTATACTTGCCTGAAACTCCGGAAGGCGCAAGCGAATATCTGGGCTCCGTAATCAAGATCGTATCGTCCGGAGCACCTGCAAATACACAATCAGAACTTACGATACGCTAAACAAACATTCATGATTTACATTTTCATTCACACACAAAGTAGAGTATACGTATATACGTACGTACATATATGTATACGTACATGAAAAATATACTAAGGGTGATACTACTCATAAGATATTTGGAACAAAATGTGAGGATTGACTTGTACTTAGTTTATACAGCCTATATATGGATATGGGACTCCTAGTGTTTGCATGCTCACAAGAAAAATATATGATATATATATATATATATACGAAAACGTATATAAGGGAATATATATATATAAGTATATATATACGAAAACGTATATAAAAGAGAATATATATATATATATATATATATATATATATATATATATATATATATATATATATATATATATACGAAATTGTATACAAGGATATATAAAAGTATATATATGGGACGTATATAAAGGAAATTATATATATATAGGAAATATATATACGAGAATATATGAGTTATATCTACGAAAATGTATATAGGAAATATATATAAGAGTTATATACAAGGGGATATATATACGAAAATATATATGTATATAGGAAAAAAAATATATAAGTATATACATGTAAAGGGGATTATATATTCAAGAATTATATACAAAAAACGTATATATGAAATTATATATATAGGAGTATATATACAAGTATCTTATAAGGAAAATATATATAGGTTACACACACACACACACACACACACACACACACACATATAAATATATATATATATATTTGTATGCAGTAAAATATGGTGTAGGAATGAAATGAAACATGGCAAGCGTATATACAAAAAATGTATTTCGGTATTTATCTTTAAGAAGCATTCACATAGTTATAACCTACAGTCACATTAGGTGTATGCATGGAAGATTAGTGAAGGCTTAAGATTTGAGTCCAACAAAAGAACTCATGGCAAGGCACATACAAGTATGGAAACGAACACAAGGAGGAGAAAGACGATTATCTTTGTCGTGGGAGTGCCACGACAGCGAGAGCGGCGTACGTGGGGGGGGGGGGTCTCGACGAAGTGACGAAGACACGTCCCGTCGACGTGGAAACGTCGAAAAACCGTCACACGTCGGGAACGCACGCGTACGGCTTCGGAACATCGGGAAGCGCTCGGGAAGGAGTGCCTCGCTGCCTGGGGGGGTCGCCGGCCTAGGGGGTGGTCCGACTGTGCCCGGCCTCGTGCTCGACGGCGCGGGAAGCGCGCGTCAGCGCTTGCGGCGGCTTGCGTAGCAACTACAGCAAACAGCAGCGCACGCACTGCGGTGGGGGGCTCCGACAGCGAGGGTGCGCCCGGCCTCCTGGAGGCTCACCGGCCAGGGGGGAGGTCGGCGGTCGGCCTCACGCGTGCGGCAGCGCTGTTCGCAGCAGCAGCGCAGTAGCTTGCAAGGAGGAGGAGGAGAAGAATGTAGGAGGGGTTGGCCTGTGGGGGGTGGTGATGGTGTGGGGGTTGCTGCTCGGTTGGGGGGGAGGAGGAGGAGGAGAGGATGAAGAAGGTGATGATGAAGATGATGGAGGTGGTGTGAGAATGAAGAAAAAGGAGGGAGGGAAGTTCGGTTTTGAAGGGGAGGAAAGAAAAATGATGAGGAGAGAGGGGGAAGAGAGGGAGCCAAATGAGAGAGGGGGGTGTTACTGGGGTATGGGGGAGGTGTGGGAGTGTTTGAGAGAGAGAGAGGAGTGATAGTGATGGTGATGGGAGTGTGTTTTAAATATAGGGTGTGATAGTGAGTTAGAGAGAGGAGAGAGGAGGAGTTTGAAAAGAGAGGGGGGAGTGTTGGCTGGTGTGGGAGTGAGGAGAGAGGGTGTATGGGTGTGGGTGTGTTTCCAAGGAGGAGAGAGAAGTGATGGTGTGGGTGTGTGTGTGTTTTGGGAGTAGGGTTGATGTGATGTTTGGTGTTTGGTATTTTGTAGGGGTGTTGGTGTTGTGTGTTTGGGGTATGAATGAGGGGATGTTGTCATGGTGTTTGGGTTGAGTCCCAATGTGTTGGGTTGGATCACAATTGGGTCTAATTGGGTCCCGATAATTAAAATAACTTAAATTTGTCATTTGTAATCATGGATAAATAAATAGTACACGGGACTCAATTGGATGGGACACAAGTGGCACGTGTGTAGTAGGCTCAAAATGGTCCGTGTCCATATCTTGGGTCGACCAGTTTGGGTCAAAATGGTGTCTCCAATTCAAGTTGGAATTAAATGCGACTCGATGGGGTAAATCGAGACTGGATTAAATGTCCGGAAAGTTGTACGATAAAAATGAAGCACAAGAGGGTGTGTCTGAGTGAGACACGAAGGTCGTGGGTGTAGAGCGTCTCGAGTAGATCGTGCATGACAAGTTGGTTTGGAGAAAATAACTAGTATTGTGCTCCTAAATTAAAAGTCACGGTAAGGTACACATGATGATCAAAATTAAAAGTGAAAATTTAATAATAATTAAAAATGATTCAAATGGCCTAATTTGACCCGAAAGTTCTGCGATGCAAATAGAGCACAAGGGAACAAGTTTGGGTGGGACATGATATATCAACATGAAAATAAATCTGTCTAGATCAAAAATCATAAAGAGCTTTTCGAGAGGTTGACACCTCTGGTGCTCCAAAAATCAAAGTCACGAATAGTATATTTAATTATCAAAACTAAATATAATAAAAATATTTATCGAAAATAAATCATTTAAAAATTTAAAATAATCCTAAAAATCCAGAGGGCTTACAAGTATAAAGGCAAAGGTAACATAAGGGAGTACATCATGGAGATGTCTCATATTGCTTCAAAACTTAAGGCACTTAAGCTCGACTTGTCGGATGACTTGCTCGTTTATTTTGTATTGCTCTCACTTCCTACACAGTACAATCAGTTCAAGGTCAGTTACAACTGTCAAAAGAAAAATGGACTCTAAATGAGCTCATTTTGTACTGTGTACAAGAAGAAGAGAGATTGAAGCAAGATAAAACTGAAAGTGATAATTTGGCTACCACCCCTAAAGACATGTATAAGGACACTAAGCGAAAGAATACAGAAGCTACTAAGGGTCCAGTGCAAAAAAAAACAACAAACTGAGGCCAATGGTTATTTCTTTTGTAGCAAGCCGGGACACGTAAAGAAAAAATGTACAAAGTACCACGCATGGCTTGTAAAGAAAAGTACATTTCTTAATTTGGTATGATGTTTATTTAGCTTCAGTATCAAAAAACACATGGTGATTAGATTTTGGTGCAACTACTCACATCAATGTTTCTATGCAGGGTTGCCAGATCTACTGAAAGTCAATTGATGGTGAAAGACACATCTATGTGGGAGATGGCAAGTCGGTAGAAGTGGAAGCAATAGGACAAATTTTGGATATTAGTTATTATTGGGTTTGATAGACAATTTTATCTAAAGCTTTTATTGTACCGTCTTTTAGACGAAATTTAGTTTTAGTTTTCTTGTTTGACAATCTTATTTATCATTGTTCATTTGGGAACAATAAAGTTTGATCTATCTTTAAATTCAAAATAATGTTGGTATTATGTTTTTTTAAAATATTCGTGACATGCTATTATCACTTGAAACTATTGCGTCCTATAAAGAAACCTTGCATATGGAACCACGTGGTACTAAACACAAAAATAAAGAATTTTTTTAGACGAGAAGTGTAATATTTTTTTGAGGATATTGAGTTTGGGGGAGAAATAAAGTCAATGACATTGTCTTTGAGGAGAAATCGATTGCGATTCCTACTACACTTTTGACGATGTGCAAGATTCTGCACCTGTCATTGATCAAGAAGTGAATTCGGAGCCTCAATAAGACAATGTCGAATTACCTCTATAAGTCGATGTTGAGCTACCTCAACAAGACAACATAAAGGCACCCCCCATTCAAGATAAGGTAATTGTTTCTGAGGAACAAACTCAACAACCTAAGAGAAGAGGAAGGGATTGTTTTTTTATATACTTTTTTCTCTTCGGTTTCTTTGAAAGACTCTTTTAAACCAATCATAGTACTTGTACATTTTAATATTGAGTTACATCAAATGGATGTCAAAACGGTATTTCTCAATGGTAACATTGACGAAATAATTTATATGGAGCAACCAGAAAACTGTGTCAGAAGAACCAAAAAATATGGTTCGCAAACTGACAGAATCTATTTATGGACTCAAGCAAGCTTCTCGTCAAAGGTACTTTAAGTTTTACCAAGTGATTATCTCGTTTGGTTTTGAGATAAACATTGTTGAAGATTGTGTGTATCACAAGTTCAGTGGGAGTGGGAATAATTTTTTGGTTTTGTATATTGATTAAAGTATTCAATGCAAACCAGGTGACACCTTTCGTTAAAGGAGATAAATTCGGTCTCAATCAAGTTTCCTAAGGTTAGCCTTAAAATTAAAAAAATACAATAGATTTTTTCTTCATGATCAGTTGTAGGGAGTCTAATGTATGCTTAAGTATGTACGCTTCAGGATATTGCGTACATATTAGGATGTTAGGCAGATATTTAAGCAAATATGGATGGATCATTGGGTAGTAGCCAAACTACTTAAGTAATTAATAGAGAACAAGAAATTATATACTCTTTGTAGGAGATAGAATAATTCTAGAGATCATAAGGTATTCCGACTCCGATTTTGTTGGATGCCAACACAGCAGGAGATCCACATCAGGTTATGCTGACTAATGGAGATATATTTTGGATGGGTGTCAAACATGCACTCATAATTTTTTTCCACCATGACAGCAAGATTTATAGCATGTTGTGAGGCATATATTCATAGAATATAGTTGCGAAATTTTATCATAAGGCTGCGCCTACAGGAGAGGGTGTTGAAAGACCACTCAAATTATGGTGTGACAATGAATTAGCAATACTGTATTCCAATAACAACAGAAACTTGTATAAGTCAAAGGATATTGACATAAAGTTTCTAGTTGTGAATAAAAAAATTCAGAATGGATTAAGTGTCCATATAGCACATTAGTACAAACTCGATGTTAGCGGATCCGCTCACAAAAATATTCTCACCTAGGATCTTTCATGAGCATACTGCTCATATGTGTGTTATCTTAATTAAGAATATGGCAATACAGTAGGAGTTTGTATTTTATGTATTTGGGTGCTATTTGGTTTTGGACACATTTATGTATTAAAATATTTTGGATATTTATCTGATCAGATATATGAAAATTCAGTTCATTCTGTTTTCATTATGTTAAAGTATTGATCTCATTAAAGTTAAGGAGGACCAGTTGGAAATAGACATGTATTGATCACATTGTGTGTAATTTTCATGCTACGCATCCATGATTGATCTATGTCGTTTAGCTATATTGGTATATGTGACCATTGATGGTTTAGTTATGCTATATGTGACGAATGCCGCTTTGATCCTATGTTGATATTACCCTAAGGATTAAGATAGCAATTTATGAGCTCGTTAAGGTTAACACAATTATAAGGTTACATATGTGGCCCAGTGAAGATTGTTGGATTATTCAATAATATGGGACCACATATGTAAAATTAATTGTGTTGGACTATCTAAATAACTAAGCCAATTTAAATTGGTCTACTTGAAAATTGGCTTAAGGGTATAATTGTCATAGAAATAATGTGTAGATACCAGAGATAAATCTAATTTGATGAGGGACCAAATTAGAAACATCAAAACATATAAATATATGTATTCATTAGGGTTATGGTCCCTAACTTATATGGCCACGATAGAGAGGTTTTCTCTTTTTTTTTCTTTTGCATCCCCATCAACAGAAAGAGAGGAACAAAGGATTCGGATTCTTCTTTGTCATTAAAGGTCGTAGCAAGTTGGAAGATCGAATCCCATAAAAGGACGACCGCTTCAAGATCCATCAAGCCTAGCAATGGATTCAGGTACACTTCCGCAATTTTTACTATGTTCTTCATCTCATGAATCGACATGGTACAATAAATTTTCTAACATATGGGTCCTGAGAGGAACCATCTTCCCCTTATTTTCTTCCATGTGAGAAAAATAGTTCCCAAATTTGTGGGTACCAACCCTTTTCTGATTCCTTAAATCCGTGAACCAAACATGGCCTTATAGTAATTCAATAAGAGGCTCGGTACTGCAATTGTCATAAGAAGCAAGAATTGTGCGAAAGAAATGGCAAATTGTGACATTAAAATTTTATATCAGGTAATTATCTTTTACTTTCATATTCATACTTTCATACATTTTCACTTTTAAACCATAAACTTGGAAGTTTTAAAGTTGAGATGAGCAAACTAATATATCTAAAAACTTCCAGTCCAGATAACTTGACCCTCTTCTTTTCTTTTCTTTTTTTTCTTTTTCCTTTTTTTTTTTTTTTCCTTTTTGCAAAAACACTATTTATTTATTGGATTGCTTTGTTAGGATTATTTCAAAACCACCTGACCTGTGGACTTAAGTGCTGTAATATTAGTCATTTAGCAAACATCATAACCCTATCAAAATTACATATCCTATAATCATATACCAAAACAGCTATCACACACCTGATAAGGATGCCGCTAAAAGTTGTATTGGAAAGAGTATAGTTAATCCCTTAAACCTTCGTAACATCCGCTGATCAGTAGTATATCCTGAAAAATATTCCACAGGTCAGATGGTGCTAGAAACATACCCAAAAAAAAAAATTGCTGTCAAGGACAAGCACTCTACATGTAGACTAGAAAATATCATTTGTATACCTGGTAGGAAAATTGAGAACAGTGAAACTAACGGTGTTATTTGTAATTTCACACAGAACGAGTCGTCCAACTCTACTTTAGAACCTGCAACTCTCATCTTAGATATGTAAATCCACATGTAGTTAGAAAAAACAGTATCTTAAGAAGAACAAAAACATTACAAAATGTCAAAATTAGCAAGTATAACCTCAATTTCCTGTACTTGGAGTATCTGAGTCTACTAATGTGTGTTAGGCAACCATGTAATAAAGAGATGATGGGTCAACAATCACTCGTAAAGAATCAGCAATCATTAAAGAAGAATAAACAGTGCTTCATAAACATATTATATAGTTCGACACACAAAAATATCGACTTCAAGAAGAAGTGATAAAACACAACCATTCACTTGGTGATATAGACTAATATACCAGAGTTGACCTCTCAAGCCGAAACATAGGTATAAAGAATAACTCAAACTTCCAGGTAGCTGAATTAAACAGCCTCTAGAATATCTACCTTGATTCTTAAGCATAGCTAGTGAAACTTTACTGAGATTAAGAATCAAGATATCTACCATATTGTGCCAAAACGAAGAATGATTACATGAAATAACATACAGATACTGTAAATTGTGATATTTCCTTCTCAAAATTAACTGACGATATAATTAGATTCTAGTTAACTGTCTTTACCCCGAATATACCATAGTACCTTCAATCAGTGAGACTGCAATCAAATGAAACTTATTCGTATTTGGCACGACATTTGTAAATGGAAACATGCCTAACATATTACTCCGTCCCAAGACCAAATAGCAGTTAGATTTTTATTTTATTTTAAATCTGTTCATTAATGTTGTAAACTTGTAATCCTAGTAGTATAACCTTCATCACCATAGAGCAATACACTGGTCCAATGAGTGTTATCATGTCTATTCTTACTTCAAATGTGTTACAGGAACTTCTCTTACAATGTCTACAGTTTACAACAAAACACATCAGCATCTTGAATGGTGAAGGAGCCAACTCCTATGTGAATCTCAATCAGCATGATCCTCTACAACTTGGGTATTTGGAAACAAGGGCTCTCTTCTACTGGGAAAACCAGGAGGAGTTTCCAAATTTGCACCTCTAAATTTCAAATCTGCGGTGCCTCTAAAACCAGAATCTGATGAAGTAGGCCTAAATGCAATGCCAGGACCTCCAGGATACCGAGAAGGAGGGGAAACATACCTCCGTGTCGGACCTCTAAGTCCACCTCTCAATTCTCTCATATCACCAGTTCTTGAACCATCTGCATATGCTCTCTCACTAGGCCCAGGACCCAAAATGCTCCCTGAAGCTGTAGTAGATGTATTAAAAGACTCTTCTGGTGTCCATCCCAAGGAATCCTTCTTTTTCACATAGAATTGCCAAATACCAATCAGAAAGAGTAGGAAGAGGAGCACAGGAACACTCCAAACCACAGCATTACTCTCCAATTTGTACACTGGAAAATTTGAACGGTATATCCCAATATACCCGCTGCCCAACCCCAAAATTACGAGCTTTTCACGGTCTGTGGCAATGAGAGGCTTCGTCAACGATGACCCATCCATTACAGCATCAGAATTCGACAACTCTGGCTTGATTTCTTGAAGAGTGGAAGAGAATAGAGGCCGAGGTGCTCCAACCCTGCCATAATACTGAGAAGATATGTTATAGACAAAGACCTTTTCTTGTGTTACAGCAAACAGGTATCCTTTGATGGTCTGGACTGAGACTGGGTTGCCATCAATCTCAGACTTACGAATGGACCGTACCCTGCACTTGAGAGTGCCAGCATCTCCCAAGAGCACAACGTGAATCAGGTCGCCTTCCGCTGTAAATCCATAGGCCTTTGACCTCTCTGACCCATCGAAAGTGTAACTTTTCGCAAGGGAACCATTGAGGCCCTCGCACTCGGTCTCCTTCACTGTCATCGACCTGTGGTATTGAAATATGTGCAGAAAGATGAATGCATGTAACATAAAATTATGCCCATGCTTAGATCTAGCCAGAACGATTTGAATTGATTAGTTAGCAATATTCTCTGGATCGTACACCATCCAACATGAATACATGATAACTACTAAACTTGAAGGACTTGTTGACAGCTCATACATATTGCACAGGAATATGTTAACAACAACAATAGTGATATTATTAGTCTTATCATTATCGTTATTTTATAAGAAAAAATAACAGTCGTAAGTTATAGAAGTTCACAGTATATTCTTCGGATGCTCATATCTTTAGAGTATATAACTGATGTTTGAATATTGCATTAAGCAAACTTTACAGTACGGTCATGATCAAATTGCTGTTTCATGCCAATTACCGTGTTCATTAACAAACTAAACAGCATATCCGAACTTGCAGATCTCAACATGCTTCAAAAACAGTGTTCTCGAGAGGGTGACGACATCTATGATGAACAACAACCAATTATGGGTGCAAAGATATTTTTCACTATAATATCACCTGTCAAACTTCCATTTATATAATTTTGCACATCATCCATAATATTTTCCCTATAAAAGAGAGTTTGGAAGTAGTCGACTTGCTCATTTCTACATAATTTATTCAGAAACTATTTCAAGCCAAATTCATGTTAATGCAACTTGTCGTTGTCATTGCTTTCATATAGTTTTCATGTCAACCATCACAAGCTCCAATAAGCTGTGCTGGCAGACCCCAACTTGTTGATCCCAACATAGTTCAATATTTTGATACCTAATATTACTTATAATATAATGTAACAACTTGTGAATTGTTTGTTATTCACATTCTAATAAAAGTATACTGGTTAGGCTCCAACTTGTTATTCTGCAAATATATTCAGACAATTCACAATTAAAATGTACTATCTAAACTATGAACGGACAGACAGCCCAGATCAAGCTTAAATTCAACTGACTATAAGTTCAGGTGGAGTGATATAGCACTAAGTACGGACACCAGACTGTTCAGCTTAAACTACAGAACAGCTAGTGCTAAATACTTAATTTAATGACATATTGGGCATGATTATCTGTTCAACACTAAAATTATGTACTTCAACAATATTAACTTCAACCTGATATCAAAGTTTGTTTGAAGTATTTCGAAAAAATATTTGGAAGGTACTACTGACCACCAAGAAATCTACTCACTGATGGCACCAGTTTCTGTTGAGATTTACTTGTTTGTGTGAATCCAGAGCTATGCCGAAATTTGTGCAAGGCTGAATTTTTCATGGACAAATCATTAGATGCCTTTCATTGAGGTCAACACGTGGGAAGACATGTAAATATGGCCACAATTAACCATAAGAAATGTTTCATGATATATATTGAGAATGGGGTCCGTTATTGATGGTGACTGGAAAAGTTTCTGCAACAATTCAGAACATTGGACTGGACCAACTGTTGCTCAACAATTCAAACCCAGGGGCGCAGCCGTGGACCAGGTGGCTACGCCCTTGACTATGAAGCATGGACACTCAAAAAAATGCTCCTGTGTCCGTGTAGTGTCGTGTTGGTCTCTTATCGGACATGACACAAAAATTATAATTTTCATGTCAACCATCACCACCTCCAATAAGCTATGCTGGCAGACCCCAACTTGTTCATTGCAACATAGTTCAAAAGTTTGATACCTAATACTACTTAGGGAACGTATAATATAATGTAACAACTTGTGACTTGTTATTCACATTCTAACAAAAGTGTACTGGTTAGACTCCAACTTGTTATTCTGCAAATATATTCAGACAATTCACAATTAAAATGTACTATCTAAAGTATGAAGCATGGACACTCCAAAAAACGCTGCTGTGTCCGTGTAGTGTCGTGTTGGTGTTGGTCACTTATCGGATATGACACAAAAACTAAAAGCACAGTGGTATGTCAAAACTGAGGTTATTTTTAAAAAAATAAAAAATAAAAAATGATACCTGAGGTCGAGGGAACCGGCGCCGGCCTCGGTCAAGAACAGCAGCCGCTGCCTCATAAACGCGAGCGGCCTACTCGACGCGATCACTGTCCCGTACAAGGTCCCCGCATTCTCCGTGAACACCCTAATCCTCCCGGCACCGTCCGCCGCGACCACGTACCTCGTCCTCCCGACCTGGTGCAGCTCGAGGACCGCCACGGGCGGCGAGTCGAGGTCGCGGCTGCCGCTCACGAACGGGCGCGACCCCACCAGCCCCAGCGCGGTCCACCCTTCCCCGCCGTCCGACTCCGAGATCCGGTGCGCCGCGACCGATCCATCGGCGTGTCCGGAGAAGAGGAAGCTCTCGTTCCTTCGGGAAGGCGACGGGGAGAGGTAGGCGAGGATGGCGGTTACCTCGGAGTCGGACACGGCAGGGACGACGATGACGGGATCGCCGGTGGAGGAGAAGACGTGGATCTTGCCGGCCGAATCGCCGACCGCGAAGTAGCGGGCGGAGCCGCCGGGGTCGGCGTAGGGGAGCGCGGCGGCGCAGGTGGCTGCGGAGTCGATCCTCGCCGTCGCGGAGAGGCGGAACTTCTCGGACCAGAGCGGCGGCTTCGCCGCGGCCGCGGAAATCGAGGGCTGGGACTGGACGGAGACCAGGGACTGGGCGGCGGATCTGGATCCGACGACCGATTCGAGCGCGGAGACCGACTTCGAGAGCGACTCTACCAGCGCTTCGAGCCGCTTGATCTGTGCTTCCTGCCGATCGAGAAGGGAGGGAGAGACTAGCGACGATGACGATGATTCTTCTTCTTCTTCTTTCTCGATCGAGGAGAGAGAAAGAGGAGAGAGAAGGAGGAGGAGGAGGAGTACTACTGACGCCATTGTTAGGGTTTTGGAGTTCTTCTCGGTCGCCATTAAATTTAGGGTTTCGGTGACGGAGACGGCGATCCGGTGACGAGCGGGGAGCAGGAAGTTTTCGATACGGCTTCGACGCGGGGGTGACACGTGGCGATTTAGGGGGATTGGGTACTTTCCAGGTTCATGCACCTGTGAGTTGGCGGTTGGAATAGTCTATTGACGAGAAAAAGGTGTTGATTTATGACTGCTGACGTGGCAGGCTAGGGTGGGGTTGGTGGGGCCCGCTAAAGTTTTTTTTTTTTCACTCGTCTCCCCTGCATTGTTTATTAGACCATCTCCAATGGTGATTTTTAAAAGAGAAATTTTGAGTGGCATCCCACTTTGTTTATCCAAATTTAAGGTGCACCCCACTGTTTTACACTATTGTAAATTATTCCCCACTTTTGACGGATTCCGTCCATATCGGACGGTCAACTGAGTTGACCCATTTTTTTGGACAAAAATACCCCCATAGTAACAAATCACCCGCCATCCACCGTCGTGCCCAACCGCCCCCCCCCCCCCCACCCCCCCCCCCCCTTCCCTCAGCCCTCTGCAGCCATCACCACCATCACTCCACCCCCTTCACCATCACCATCTGCATCACCACCTGCACTATCACCACCTTTACCATCACCATCACCACCCCAACCTCTCCTTCCTATCCCTGCAGCTCAACTTCATCAACGGCTCACTCACCAACTCTCCGGCCTCTCTTCCTGCACCTCTCTCCTCCATCTCGACCTCTCCCTCAACCTCCTCGTCGGGCCCCTTCCCGATTCCCTCTCCTCCCTCCCGCTCCTCCAGCACCTCGACCTCTCCTCCAACAACTTCACCGGACCCATCCCACCTTCCTCGGCACGTTCCCGCGTCTCCACAACCTCACCCTCGTCTACAACCTCCTCACCTCCGCCATCCCTTCCTTCCTCGGCAATCTCTCCACCCTCCGCCAGCTCAATCTCTCCTACAACCCCTTCGACCCCGCCGGCACCATACCCCCCTCTCTCGCCAACCTCTCTTCCTTGCAGACCCTCTGGCTCGCCGGCTGCGGCCTCGTCGGTCCCATCCCTCCCGCTCTCGGGAGCCTCGCCTCCCTCGCCAACCTCGACCTCACCTTCAACTCTCTCACCGGCCGCATCCCCAACGAGCTCGACGGACCGCTGCCTGCGGACCTCTTTGACATCCCGTCGGGGGTGGGGGACCGCGTGGGGTAGGGGGCTGCACTGCGGCGGCGGCGTGGGAGGGGGGGCAGCTCTGCGGCGGCAGCGGGTAACGGCCGGAGGGGGGCGGCGATCCCCAGCTGGAGACGGCAGGAGGGGGCAAGGGTGATGTGGGGAAGAAGATAACATATGGGGGTATTTTTGTCAAAAAAAATAGGTCAAGTCAGTTGACCGTCCAATATGGACGGAATCCGTCAAAAATGGGGGGTAAATTACAATAGTGTAAAGTAGTGGGGTGCACCTTAAATTTGGATAAATAAAGTGGGGTGCCACTCAAAATTTCTCTTTTTAAAATTGAGTTCTTATCCTACTTGGCATTGTACTTTAAGGAGATTTCTATCCTAGTTGGAAGAGTTTCTACATAGAAATTGTAAATATACAAAAAAATGCTCTCCAATGGTTCTCCATTTCTATCCTATGTGTCACATAGTAAAAGGACTAATTTAATGATGTGGGGCCCAACAATAATTGTCATGAAAGATAGGAGAATTTCTATGAGCTCCTAGAAAGTTTTCATCCTACATCATTGCCACCTAGGATAGAAATGGTGATAGAAACTATCATTGGAAGAAGTTTTTTCTAAAATGGATTTCTTCCATAGAAATAGGGAACATAGAAATCCCCATTGGAGATGGTCTTAGGGGCTGTTTGGATAGGAGGGGTGGAGTGAAAGTGCTCTACAATTACCACTTTCTGTGAAAGTGTCCCAGTTTCTGTGTTTGGTTGCCATGCAACTGCAACCGGGAGTGGGAGCTTTCTGACAGCTTCCACTTGTTGTCCCCTCCCTTTTCGATCCCTTCCACTTGCATCAAAAAAGAGAGGAAAGTGGGAGGAAAGTGGTGGGGAGTGGTAGCTGCCATCCCCGAACTATTGCTGATGCGAACCCCTCTCCCTCTCCTTCTTCCTCTTCCTACTGGCTGGGATCGGAGGTGGAGTAGAGGGCGAGGAGGGGGGAGGGGCTACCGAGGATGGGGGGAGGGGATCGGTGGGGGGCAAGGACGGGCTTGAGGAAGAGGGCGGTGGGGATGGGGTGGGAGGGGTGGAGGCGGTCAGGTGGAGGAGGTGGTCGGGGCGGAGGAGGTGGTGGGAGCGCGAGCGAGGGCCGAGCGCTGGGTCCGACGCGTCGCGGGACGAGGTGGAGATGTCGAGCCTCCGCCGGGTTCGACGCGTCGCGGGAGGAGGTGGAGGAGGAGGAAGTGGAGTTGGGGCGCTGTTGCAGGGAGGAGGAGGAGTTGGGGCGGCTCTTGTGAGAGGGGGGAGGAGGAGGAGGAGGTCCTCCGGGCTAGGTTGAGGGGAGAGAGAGGCGAGTGTTGTGTACTGGTGTTTTTTTTTTTTTTTTTTGGGGAAAGAAGAATGAGCTGGGGAGACGAGAGAGTAGGTAGGAATACTTAATATGATTAATGATATGTTTAACCAATAATATAATGATATGTTTAACTAATAATTTTTAGTAATTAATATGATTAATAGTTTTTGTATATATTAATTATTATTTAAAAACAAGAATCTGAAAATATGTATATATTAATTATTATTTAATTTTTAAAAAGTAAATAATAATAATAATAATAATAATAATAATAATAATAACAACTTCTTAATTTCCTCCTTAATACAAAATAATAATGAATTCTTCTTAATTTCCTCCTAGGTTTATCACATCTCAAAAAAAATTCCACTTTTAACTATCCAAACAACCGAATTACTTTTTTTTTCACTTACAACAACCATCCAAACACCAAACCAATTTTTCTTTCACTTGCAGCTGACAAAAATTACTCAATCCAAACATATTTTGAAAAGTGCCACTTGCCGCAAGTCAACGAAAACTCAACTTGCTGCAAGTACCACTTTCACACTTTTAAAGAGTTACATCTATCCAAACAGGCCCTTAGCGTTTGAGATCTCCGCTAATCTAGAGATGAGATCGTCTTGATCTCGTGGTGATGTTTGTTTATTATTATGTCATAATCTCCAAATGCTCAAGTCACTCTTTTGAAATGACCAACCAATCAGAATTTTGAGTATATTTTAGCGCTGACGTGGACAAATTTATTCTTCGTTCGTCTTCTTCTTATTTTTCTATAATCAGAAAATTGTTTATAAAATTATGTGGACATGACTACTGGATAAGTTTCTCCTCTTTAGGTCCGGTTTTGTTTACTGTAATACAAACATAATTACAATATAATTAAATAAAAAAAAATTATTTGATTATATTATGAATACTTTAAGGTGTACCAAACGAGCATGCATGAAATTTTTTTTTGTTTTTTTCTTCCCAAATCCTTAATGCTGATCTTAGAAACCGAAAATCTGACCATAACTATTGTAGGTGTTTTTGTCTTTAGACTAAAAAAGATAGTCCCACATCGGCTACACCAAATGGTGAGTATCTCAATATAATGCATTGCTTGTATTGAGGTGTGCACATGAGGTGTAGTGGGGCACAAGTTTGTGCCATGTGGAAGTATTTTCCTAGAAGGAAAAAGGATTAAATCCAACAAGGATGCAAGTTGATTTTTGTTGTGCGGACTCGGACACGGACTCCAGGATGTCTCGTGCATGCACGGGAGTGTTCGGGGGGTAGACGTGGACTGGCACACTTCTATGCTGATTGTGGGATGATCTAAAATATCAAACTCTATTTTTGAGTATTGGTATTTTAGTCCCACATCGGATAGGAGAAGAGGTGAAGTCTCAACTCCACTCTATAAATAGAGCCCCTTGGCCTCCTTTGAAAGATGCACCAAGAAGAGAGTTAAGGGAGTCTGTAAAGTCCAGGAAGCCCGTTCAAGTCTCAAATATTGACTTACGAGCGTTCCAGAAGTTCTTCGTGAACTTGCTGGTTCCTGGAAGCAGATCGTATAGGGACGAATCTTGCTTTGAGCAACGGTGATCTTAATCACCCCAGCAAGAACCTTTCCTCTTCTTCTTTCTTCTTTCTTCTCCTTCATCTGAGTTGTAACTCAGTTTTGTCCGTCTGCAACTGCAATTGCAAGGAAGAACGTGAGATTTATTTTCTGAACTCAGTTCTGTCCGTCAGCAACTGCGATTGCGAGAAAGAACGTGAGATTTACTTTCTGATTATTGTTGCTTTTGTAATCAGATTTATATTATAGTGTTCCTCTTGGATCTCGAGAATAATCAGAAGGTGAACGTTTGTTGAACCTCTGATCTCGACATCGAGTCTACCATCTTTGATCAAGCCCCGGGATTAACAATCTCAAAGCAAGATCCTTGTAGATGGAGAACTCTCATGCTTCTCTCATCGATACCAGCTTTAACAAGTTGAAAAAATTCGACGGAGAACATTTCCAAATCTGGAAGGGAAAGGTCACCCTTAATCTTTAACTCGTGGACGTAGACGAACCGACAATTCCAGAAGGAGGAACTGCCGAAGCTATTGCTGCTGCACTCGTCAAGCAGAGCAAATGGAAGAGAGAAAACAGCATATGTAAACTGCTGATTCTCAATTCTATGGAAAACTCTCTAGCAGAGTCATATTCTAAGAAGGTGAAGGCCAAAGAGATCTGGGATTCTTTGGGGAAGCTATATGAAGATGACGAGAACATATCCAAAATCTTCATCATCGAGAAGTACCACAAGTGGCTCTTCGAAGACGATATGGCGATGCTACCTCAAGTGAAGGAATTCCTGAAGTTGCGCCAGAAGTTAGATGACGAGAAGATGCCCCTCGTCGACAAGTTTGTCGTTGGAAGGATAGTCTCGAAACTTTCTGCTGGTTGGAGCAACTTCTATGCTAGAATGCATCGGAAGAAGCTGGACATTAGCTTGGAAGATCTTCTACAAGAGATCCACGTTGAGGACGAAATACGATCTCAACAGAAGATGGACTCTCTGTCCAAACAACTGGTTAAGGCCAACTTGGTGCAGACAAGAGAGTTCAAGGGGAAGCAGGTGGCTTCTCATCACAAGAAGAATGACTCCACTAATCTAAAAGTGAACGGTCCTTCGTTCAAGCAACAGAAGTCCAAGTCCCACGTGACTTGCTTCAACTGTGACAAGAATGGCCACTACATGAGTGAATGAAAATCCAAGCCCAAACCAAAATAGCAGTGCATCTGACCACGTGTGCTCCCAAAGGAGCTGTTCACCAAGGACGAGCCATGTTATGACGAAGGTCTCGATGGCGAACATATATCTAGCAGAAGTTCTGAAGATCGAAACAGTGGTTATTAACCATCGACAAGGACACTGGAATACGTGTTGCACGTACCAGAGATTTTTTGGCGATCTGATCTCAGAAAGTCTGTTATCTGATACAGACTTGAAAGATGGACATTCATACTAGCCAGATGGTAATTTTTTGGCGAGGAACATGCTTCGAAAAGATGTTCGGTGCTGAAGGAATGTTCGAACTTCTGCTGATGGCGATGAAGTTACTTCATTGAGTGGACTGAGAGTTGTTCTATAACAGAAGCAGACTCAAGCTGTCCTACCGGGACCTTATCTTCGGAATGTGGGGGTAAGGAGGTGGAGGAGTTTAAGGTCTGTACAGATACAAGACTGTTGGGAAGCTGCTCAGACGATTGAACTAAAGTACTGATCATCTGGAGTTAGTACACTCAGATATCTGTGACTTTTATCAATTCTCTACAGAGGCCGATTCGAAGTATTTCTCGAAGTGCACGTTAGCATGACTTCTCAAGTAGAAGGATGCAGCATTCGAGTAGTTCAGAGACTTCAGGGCTGAAGCTGAACGTTAAACCGATCTACAACTACTCAGAAGTGATCGAGATGTAGAGTATAGGTCTCATGAATTTGCATCGTTCTGCAAAGAACATGAAATCATCAATGAGACTATTGCTCTATATTCTCCTCAATCTAACGGGGTAGCGGAGAGGAAGAACAGAACATTGACAGAAATGATAAACTCAATGCTGCTAACTACGGGTCTTCCTAAATGCTAATGGGGAGAAGCTGCATTGACGACCACTTTTATTCTAAATAGAGTGCCGTATGCAACTTCGGACGTAACTCCTCATGAACTCTGGTTCAAAGTCAGACCTAACTTGAATGTCATTCGAGTGTGGGGGTCTCTGGCTTATGTGAAGCTTCCAGATCTGAAGATTCAGAAGCTGGGGACTATAAGACTACGAAGACGATCTTCTTGAGGTATGCCTAGAAGAGTGATGCTAGGAGATTTCTTGATATTTAGTCAAATCATATCATCGAATCTCGTGAAGACAATTTGCAAGGCACAAGAATATTGTTCTTACGGATAAATCGGAGAATAATAAGGGTGCGCAAGAAACTGAAGTTTTCAATAAAGAAGTAGTCCAAGAAGATGTTGTTGTTGAAACAACGGTTGAACCAGAACTCGCTGAGCCGTCGTCGAAGCGAGCGAGAAGGCCGAAGAACTTCGGAGATGACTTCATCACCTATCATGTGGAAGCAGATCCGCTTACCTATGATGAGGCGATGAAGACCAGAGATGATATTTTCTGGAAGGAGGCGATTGATAATGAAATTGATTCCATCACCTCAAATAACACTTGGGTGTTGGTTGATCTTCCTGAAGGAGCGAAACCCATCGGATGCAAATAGATCTTCAAGAAGAAGATGAAAGCAGATGGAACTAGTGACAAGTTCAAGGCCAGGTTAGTGGCCAAGGAATTTTCTCAGAAGCAGGGGATCGACTACTTTGACACGTATGCTCCAGTAGCCCGGATGACCACCATCAGAATGTTGATTGCTCTCGTAGCGATACATAAGATGGTGATACATCAGATGGATGTGAAAACGGCATTCCTGAATGGCGAGCTGACCGAAGAGATCTACATGCAACAACCAGAAGGGCTTGTCGTCAAAGGTCTTAAAGACAAAGCCTGCAAGTTGGTAAAATCTCTGTACGATTTAAAGCAAGCTCCCAAAAATGTGGCATGAGAAGTTTGACAAAGTCATAAGGTCAAATGGCTACAGGGTCAGTAAAACAGACAAGTGCGTCTATACGAAGTTTGCTGACGGAAGAGGAGTCATCGTTTGTCTATACGTGGACGATATCCTAATCCTAGGTACGGATATAAGCTGTGTCACGGAGACAAAGAAGTTCCTCTCGACGAAGTTCAGTATGAAGGACTTGGGGGATACTAATGTTATTTTGGGACTCAAGATCATCCGGACAGACACTGGACTAGCGCTGTCACAGTCTCATTATGTTGAGAAGATGATCACTCGTTACGGGTATCAGGATCTTCCATGGATCGATACGCCGTACAAGTGTGATCTGAAACTGAAGCCTAATTCAAGGGAAAGCGTCAGACAGCTGGAGTATGCAAGCGTAATCGAAAGTTTGATGTATGCTACTACTGCCACAAGGCCTGACATAGCTTTCGTTGTGAGAATGTTGAGTCGTTTCACGAGCAACCTAGGCATTGAGCACTGGAAAGCTGTGAAACGGGTTATGAGATATCTCAAGAAGACTCAGACATATGTACTGCACTACAGCGGAGATCCGCCGGTAGTGGAAGGCTTCAGTGATGCCAGCTGGTGCTCAGAAGTGGAGAGCGAGAGGTCCACAGGTGGATACATTTTCATAATGGGTGGAGTTGCAATATCGTGGAAATCGAAGAAGCAGACTATGCACTCGCGGTCATCTATGGAATCTGAGTTTTTGTACTTGATATCGCAGCAGATGAAGCAGAGTGGCTTCGGAAGCTCATGTATGATCTTCCAGTGGTTGGGACGCAGATACCGGCAATTCCGATATACTGCGACAACCAGGCGACTGCAGTGGTGGCATCGAATGATCTCTTCAACGGGAAGAAGAGAACTGTACGGTTGAAGCACAGGGCAGTGAACGATCTCATCAAGAGATGTGTCATTGCAGTGATTGATGTTCGGAGTCAGGAGAACCTGGCGGATCCGTTCACCAAAGGTCTCAAGCGCCAGCTGGTCGATGACACAGCTTATAAAATGGGCTTGAAGGCATTATGTCACGACCCGATCCCAAATAATTGGGTCGAACCGGATCATGCCCAGCCTGCACCGTTGTTGAGACGGCGACAGTAAACTGTTCCATTAGCAGGTAACCACAACAACATCTGTATTTGTCACAACTCAAAATTCGAAAATTTAAAACTTTATTGATCTTTTACAATGAAGTGAAAGCTACAACTTAAACTATTTTCCACATACATGAAGAAGAGGAGAAAACTCTAGGTACACAGCTCATCAGTCTCGAAATCCTCGTCTTCTAGTTGGGACCTCGGGAAATATCGCGGAACAAAGCCTCATCAGTGATACCTAAAATGTTGGGTCTCCAGTCAGGAGGGAGCAAAGTACAATTCATGCTAATTTTAAACAGTTAAATAAGAAATAGAATCATGCAGTTCTAAATAATTTTAAAACAGGTTTGTTACAGTATAAAATAGTGATTTGAACAGGTAATGACATATGACCGGCTTGGGTTTGTTACAGGAGGGTACAGCTTATCCCCGTGTGTATGAGGGGTAAGCCAATAGTTACAGTAGTTTGGATGTGGTCATACTCATTACACTACTCCCCCAGTCCCCAATAGTTACAGTAGTTACAGTATAGTACTCTCGGAGAGAGTTTCGTGTTTGCATCGTGGTTTAGACATGCAGTAAAGCGATTAAATAAATAACTGTAAACTAACATAAACTATACTTGCCTCAGGAAAATGACTGGAGAGATGGACGACTCCGAGACGGAAAGTTTAGAGTTGTCCTCGAATTTCTACATTCGAGAGATAGACTCAGCTTTCAGGTTAAAAACTTAGCTATGCTAGTTGTAATCTCTATTTGCGTCCTAGTCCAATTTTAGTTATTTAATTAACTAACACAGAAAAACGCGTTTATTAAGTGCGTTGATTTAATACGAGGAAAAAAATATCATTTTAACTTTGAATTCGGGAAAACAACGTCGCTACCAGATTAGTTTAGAAAAAACTTGGTATTTTCTATAAATATAAATATAAAACTAATTCTCTTATTTAATGAGAAATACGTGACTTTTATTTAATAAAAGACTTGTCAATTTTAGGCGAGAAAATACTAATTAGTTTTATACGAAAAATACATTTTAATCGTTTTAATCGTTAAATACTAAAAACTCGTAAAACCAGAAAAATAAGAGATCTAAGCTATTACAGTCACAGACCAGCCAGCTGGGCTTATGCCCATTACAATTTATTTACATAAATTGAAATAAGAATAAACTGCCGTTAGCCTAACTGAAAATATTAAATAATGTAAACAAAAATAAATAATAAAACAATGATAAAACATAAGTCTCGGATAATGGTCTGATCCTCATCTTTGGCTAATTGTCTCAACGTTCGGGCGGGGCCGGTATCGTTTGCACTTAGCCGGATCCATTGACCGATACGGTCGTCACCCAAAAATAAATATCAAATAAAT
This sequence comes from Iris pallida, assembly GCA_029216955.1. NCBI lineage: Eukaryota > Viridiplantae > Streptophyta > Magnoliopsida > Asparagales > Iridaceae > Iris > Iris pallida. The sequence goes on along the minus strand of JANAVB010007399.1, from coordinate 10,500,328 downwards.
TCTGAAAATCATTTTAAATTCATTTTGAAAATAATTCAGGATTTACGAAAAAATCGGGCAGCATCTCTTCTGTTTTTGGTCAACCCAAAAACTGGGAAATTGACGCCGATAATTCCTGCAAGTCCCAAACCAGGAAAAAACCCATATTTTATATATATAAAATATCCACAACAATCCACAGAATAATCGGGACGACCCGAAATAGTTTCGGAAGTCCGATTCCAAATCCACAAATCACAGCACGTTCCCGGAAATTTTCGGAGAACTAACACATACCAAAAACTATTCCCGAAATATTCTGGAAATCCAAAACAATTCACAGGACTTTTCCGAAAGTCCCAAAAAATTACGACGTCGCTAATACCGAATTCCCAAAGGGAACCGGGGACCATTTCATCATTGACAAATAATAATAAAATAGCGGGACAGGGGGTTATACCTCGGGTTGCTCGGCTAGAGCTCTCAGATGTAAAAATAGAAAGAAAATGATAATCTAGAGCAGCGACGTTCCCGAAACAGCGCTGGATCCGCGGTAACGTCGAAGAATACCAAAGAACCAGAAATTAGGGCACGACCGAACCAACAGTAAAGGCTCACCAAAGAGCAGTGAGCCTAGAGCAGCAAGCCAGCAGGGAATCGCCGACGAATTTGCCGAGGGAAGCTCGGCGGAGAAGCGTGGTCGCCGGAGAGCCGACGGGAAGGGCGCGCGGGGGTGCGTGCCGGAGAGAGGCGCGGCGGGGAGCCGGCGCAGAGGGGGCAGCGCGGCCGGAGGGGCGCTCGCGAGCTCGGCGGGAGGCCGACGGCCGGAGGGCGGTGCGCTGTCGCCGGAGGTCGGCGAAGAGGCAGCGGGTCGGTGGTCGGCCATGGGTGGCTCTGACAGGGGGAGACGGGGCGCTGGTGGCCGGAACAGCGCGGTCAGGGGCGCACGGTCGCCGGAGTAGGCGCGCTAGGGCGGCGCTTGGTCGGCGAGCGGGGCTCCGATGGTCGGCCGAGCTAGGGCTCGGGTTCACTGGTGTGGGAGTAAATGAGGAGAAGAGAGGGTTTTGGAGTGGTTCTCTCTGAGAGGGAGTGAAGAGAAGTGAAGTAGGTGAAATGGAGGGTTTGAGTGTTCTGTGGGTGAGCAAACAAATGAGAAAAGAGTTTAAGAAGAAGGAGAAGTTGTTGTTTGTGTGGAGAGTAGCAAAGGTAGGGGAGGAAAATGTGGTTTGCCAAGTGAACGTGGGGTGTTGGCCACTTAGTGAGGGAGTTGCTGGTCCTACGGGACCAGCTAGATATTTTTTTTTAATATAAACCAAGTCAAACCGGATTTGGAAATAGGAAAAAGGGTTGGGTTTGGGCTCAGGCCTGGGTCTGGGTTCGGACTCGGGTCTGGGTCTGAACTCAAAAAAGCCATGTTATTATATTTTCAAAATCATTTGCACTCCAAAAATATTAATAATAATAAATATTTTTTGAAATACTAATATTAATACTAAATCACTATTTAATAATTAATTACGAGAATCTGGGTTTCACAATCTTCCCTCCTTAGAAAATTTCGTCCTCGAAATTAAAGGTAGGGTAGAAAAGACAAACAGGTACGGGTACTGTGTCCGTAACTCAGGTCCAACAATGAGAATTTTCAAGGCAGTCATGGATGAGACGGCTTAGGGTCAAGTTTTATTTATGATATCATCTATGCAGAAAAATACAAAAAGCGAACCAAAGTACACGAGGTTGATCAGACCATCATGCACCGGTCCTGATTAGACAATATATTAGTGGGTGCACCCAATAAAATATCATCATGATCAAGCTTGATTAAAGAGATAGCTTGCAAAACTAGGCTAACTTAGCAGCATTAGTCAAGTTTAGAACGAAAAAGATAAGGAATAGGAGTTTAGGTGATGGCTCAAATTCTGATTTCTTCTCATCTCTGACTAGGCTTGCAACTGGTTTCTCTGGCACTGAAAGGTTGAGTCCAATCTTCAGCTCTGAATTATCCAAAATGTGACTCGGATCTAAAATGTAGCGTCTGAGCTGGCCTCAATTTCCAGCTCCGTCAAAGCTGATTGTTCCTCTGGTAGGAGAAAACTTCACAGAAATGATATCTCCTTCTTCAACTTCACCGATCGACTACTACTACCAATCCAATACTTCTGTCTGTCTTGGGTAATCCTAAGCTTGCATTCACCTTCTCTACTGCATCATTTACCATCTCTGGACCCAGCAGTACTCTTTCTCCTATGTCGTCCCATGCAAGTGGTGTACGGCAACGACTGTTTGCCATTGATTGTAAAAGTACAGAACAATTATCGAAGGACTAAACTTAGACTCACAATACAAACTCGCTCGTACAAAGAAAGCCTAGGGACGAAAACCTAGGTACAGCAGTCTAAGTACGATTGTTTATTTTAGATTCTGGGGGGTGACGATAGAGGCTCGGAAAAGCGACGGCCGCTCTGCCTTACTTCTTGGACGATCGGTACGCAGCCTTGACTCGGGGAAGATCTGCTTGGTCGTTGACGAAGAAATGCCTTCTTGCTCTCTCTCTGATTGCTCTCCTGGCTTCTCTCTCTCTGTGTATATTCTCTCTCTGACTATGGGGGAAGTCTCTCTGTGTATACGTATTCTTCTCTGGTTTCTTTTTGTATATCTCTCTATATGCTACAAGGGAATGGCACCTTGCTATTTATAATAGTGGGATGTGATCGCTAGGGTTGCCAATGATTAGCTCTTGGAGATGGCGGCGGCTTGGAGATTGATCAATCCAGGCCGTTCGTTTCGGATTGTGACGAATCAGAACCATTAAGGGTAGATTACACCAAATCCCCATTAGCAATCAATGCTGATTGGCATAAATCTTCCTTATAATGATTCTCTTATATCTGCGAATAAATCAAATTTATTCTTCTGCCACGTGCCCCAGATCATTGGAATTCGACCCGATCTTGGATTGCCATAAATCTGGGAGATTGATCGGCTGAGGACACGTATCCTGAGAGCCAATGGTGAGACTGGAACCGCATGCAGATTGGGCCGCATGAGATTTGGGCCGCATAAATTTTGGGCCGCATAAGACTTGGGACACGTGTCAGGACTGTCTGGGCAGTGGCCCCCTCCTTCAGACTTCTGAACCATATGATGAGCCGCATGAACCGCATAATGGTGTGTCTGCTTGAGCCGCATGGGCATGATCTTCTTGAGCCGCATAGGGATGATTCCACTCGAGCCGCATGGGACAGCTTCACTCTGAACCGCATGGGAAGTCTTCACTTCGAGCCGCATAAGCACACCCACATGGCAGGGCCACGTGGCATTTTGTTGTTCTCGGGGGATTGTGTCAGAGATTTCTTTCTCTTCCCTAGAGATTCATCATCATGACAGAGTCATAATTACCTGCTTTGGTGTCAGGTCTGTCAACTTTTCAAAGGGGTCAGCCGTCAAAGCAATTAATGCAGCATGGATCGGAGGGGAGCACTGTCACGCCACGTGTCTTCTGAGCCGCATGGAATGCCTCCGGCCGCATAGCTCCTTATGCCGCATGACTTCTTGAGCCGCATGCGTTTCTGAGCCGCATGGATCTTTCTTGGCCGCATGAGTCAATTTCTTTAGTATTTTCCATGCTTCTACAGGACCCCCTTCAAAGTTTTCAATTTGTAAGATTAAAATACTTTGAATAAGAAGCATGGCCGTGCTGGCCGCATATGCAATCCCGACCGCATAAGAGTTCTAACCGCATGAATTATTCAGTCGCATGGGTGATTCAGCCACAGGAGACTTTCAACTGCATGGCCTCTGGCCACGTCATCATTTGCCACGTATGGCAATCTTTAGCACTTAAGTGCTGTCGATCTTTAAAGGACGCTTTTTGGTGCGGGATCCGAGGAGCTTAGCCTTCATTTTCGGCGGCTTATTTTGATAACCGAAGGGTCGGTTTATGTGTATGTACGGGAATCAAAACGCTCCATCTCTGTTTATAAATACGGGTAACTTTAGCCGGAGGGACTTCTTTACCTTCTCTTTCGTTCACTCTTTTTCCTGTCTTCTCTTTCTGATCTTCTTTGTCCTCTCGTCGAAGCAATGGCTCCTAAGTCTTCTAAAGTCATTTCTGCCGCCGCGAAGGGAAAGAGGGTGACGTCTTCGTCAGCCGTCGAGCCTGAAGTACCCGAAGTGCCCTCTGATGTTCATCCTGCCTTTAAGGGTAAGGGTTGCTTTTAGATCTTTAGTAATCATGGCTCTGTTGCATATTTATGCACAAGCCCCTTCTCCAATCTTGATGGCAGAGCCGCATACGCTGTGTGAGCCGCATATGCGGTGTGAGCCGCATATGCTGTGTGAGCCGCATGACTGTTTCATGCCCGAGCCGTATAGATAAAGCCCCATGTTTGAATCACAGAAGACGGATCTAGACTACATACAATCTCCTCTGAACGGAGCCGCCTATGTGTTTTAACAGGCTGAACCGCATAGCGCTTTGTGCCGCATGAATTCTTCTGTTTAAAATTGTGTTCACTCGTCCAACCCGCATAAGCTATCGAGCTAGAATCATATGGAATTCGCATCTGAGTTAGGCCGCATGTGACTGTATGGACTCGAACCTCATATGCTTCCCCAAAACTACATTTCTTGGGACCCAACTGGATTGGAGCCGCATAAGTTGGGACCCCACTGGACTGGAGCCGCATAAGACCTTATTGACCTGAACCGCATAGGCTCGTGAGAGCTTCTTTATTCAGTAAATTTTTATTTTAGCCTTCTTTTAATCCTGTTTCTTCTTTTGCCCTTTCTTCAGTGAATCTCCCAACCAACCCAGCAGGAGAGCTCCTTGTGGGTCCATCTCGGTGCGCCGTGGGCGTGCAACTTGATGACTTAATCCGTCGTATAGTGGATCAGCTTCCCACTAATGAGTCTAGGGATAGGGTGGCTGCTATCAACAAACAACCTTTCAGCTTTCTTTGTTCCATGATGAATTCGGGGCAGTTGGATGAAGAATATCTGAAACCGACCTTTCTCTTCGGGGATGCCTTTTCCATAAAGAACTCCCGATTGCTGGATGTCTCAGAGCACTGGGATTTTTCTGTAGACGGGGTAGAGATTCATATTCCCGAGATGGAGCGACATTATCCTCTCTCGTGGTTTAACATGGTGCCGCTGAACAGGACGATGGTGAGCTCTTTGACTCCTACCCAACAGGGAATGTTTGTGGGCAAAATTTACCACAACGGACGCACGGGTTTAATATGTGCGGGCAAGGACTCCGTGAGTCGGACTGTGATAGGGCTGCTCCCGGGTACTTTTGTGAACACAACCGGCCCTAATTTTTCCTTCACCATAGCTGATACTTTTCTGAATCAGCTTGCTCGCAAGGGGTCTTATCCCATAGGCAGGTTGTCACTGCTGAATTGGATTAACCCTATTCCCACATGGACTAACCTTACTTCCTGGATTCTGAGGACGTACGGGGACTTCCTTCAGGAAATTGATCTTTACTACGCCGTCAGGGGTACCTGCTACGGATTGCCATTAACAAGCCCTTGTTTATGGCTTTATTGGAGTTGTATAACCGGCGTACTGGGACCTTCTTTACCCCCGGAGGAGAACTGGGGCTTGCTCTTCACGAAATGGCCACTGTATCCAGATTGCCGTGGGGAGACGAAGCTTTTGAAGTATACACGCCAACAAACGAAGAGCTCGAGGATTTGGATCATCGGTTTCCTGGCTTCATCGCCGTGTACCAAGAACTGTTGTGTCATCATAGCGCCTGCCATCAGATGGCTATTAAGAAGATAAACAGTTCAGAAGGGAACGCCCCTCATACCAGGGACTGGATTTTGTATCTTTTTAAGTTGTCCTTCTGGTCACGTTTCGTCTCGAGCTCCCCAAACCTCAGAGGAGGTTAAGAATATGATGTCGAAGGTTAAGAAGTCGAAGTCCACTCGTGACCGGTTTGGGAGTAGCACCGACTCCCTCAGTTATTTCCACTATGGTACCCGGGAGATGTCTAATAAAGCGATCTTGGCTGGGTTTTTGATGGTGTGGCTACGCAACTGTGTAGTCTCGGGCGGCGCGGGTTCTATAGAAAGGATCAGCCGCCATTTCATTCTTCCTGCTGTAAAATTGGTCTTCAAAGTGAGGCTGGCGCTTCTCCCGGCCATGGTGTGTAGCATACACCACGGCCTTCGTGCCTTTACATCCAAAGTTATTGCTCGTGATGTGTCGGCGGACTTTAACCGGATAGAGCTACCATACCACTACCTCATGGGGTGGTTATTGATGCACTATCGGTCATTGATGAGGCCGGGACCCGATGAAAATGTCTCTGTTGATGACGCCTTCATCTTCCGATATCGTCATCAGCCTTGGGAACATGATACCATGCCGGCCTGCCGGAGGACATTGGCGAGAATTGACGAGCTCGAATTCTTCGTATCTCTCCCTGAGTTCACCCCTGGAGAAGTGAGGAGGGTACACGTTGACGGCGTTGATCCTCCCCAACTCTTAACTGAGAAGATGCTTCTTTGGTTACGCAACATCCGTCCCGCGCACCTGGTATATCGTTACCGGAACAGGGTATACTTGGAGCCTTATCTGCCCAGTAGATTTTCCCGTCAATTTGGGTATAGTCAATTGTTCCTGGATCGTCCTAGCGCTTGCTTGAGCTTCGAGGGCAGTGTACTTGATGGCATTCGGGCTTGGCACTATTATAATGCGACCCATACCCGAGCCAGCTTCTCACTTCCTGACGCCAAGGTGGAGGGTGATATTTTGTATATAGCGGCTCTTTATCATGTTGCAGCGAGCAAACCTCCTGTTGGTTTTGATACGAATACTAGCTTCATTGTTGGCACCCATCTGGCCGAGAAGCCAGAAGGGTCCAAGAAGAGGGAAAAAAAGGCGAATAGAGTTCCTGTGTTGGATTCAGAGTCCAATAGGGCGGATGAGGGGGGCGACGAACAGGACACTGATAACTTGTCCCATTCTTCGGGTGAGGAGGTTGGGACTCAACCTCCAGTCGTACAGGCTGAAAGGGCCGTGGGTCAATCGCCTAGTCTGTCTGACGAGGTGGTGAAGGATCAACCATCTGCGATACCCGGCCCCTCGCGTAAACGGAGCAGGCGCGTGACTACTACTGACGACCGAACTTATTCTACGAAGCACGCTGCGGTAAGACGTCGCAGGCTGCTTATTGATGATGTGGAGGATGTTCCTGAGGTGACTTGGGCTTCAGCTGTTTCCTTTCTTCTTCTTTTATGTTGTGACCTAATTATTTGTTTCTCCTGCTCTTTATAGGCGTCGGAAGAGCTCGCCCCTCAGGACCCGATTACGGAGGCTAATCCAGTCCTGTCTCATTTAGTCAGTGGGGTGTGCACCGCTATCATTACTGCTGGGGTGCTTCCGGTTGCGACCGAGGATTCTTGCCCTGCTGGAACTTCAACCCAGGGGGATGGGAGCTTTACTGCGCCCGTCCCTGAAATATCTGAGCCCCCTCATGATGGCTTTGTGGATGGGGAAACTATGTCGGTGGTGAACGAGCCGTCGTCCCCACGCTCTTCCCCTGGTAATGCAAATTGAACTATAATTCGTGAATCAGCATACGTGTTCCTGTTATTCTTCAAATTCTTCGTCTAACGGTTGTTTTGGATGTTCAGATCCCAACCCGTCATTGCCAGTGACTGATATTGCTGGATCGCACCCTACCGGAGAGGGCCTGACGGAATCTCCGTGTGTCGAGGGTCCTTCGTCTGGGTCGAGCTTGGGGCCTCAGGCAGCGGTACTGCCGGGACAAGGGACGATACCCCCTGTGTCCTCCCTTGCGAATGTGATTTCGGGGGTAAACCTTTCCTCCCTGCCGAGCATCCACGCTATTCGGGCGGCGGAAGAGGAGTTAGCTGCCATTCAAGCCTCTTTTCGTACGGAATTTGCTTCTTTGGTGGCGGGTGCGGTAACTTCTGAAATTGCCCCTCTGGTACCGTCTGCCACTCTCCCTCTGACGCCGTCATCCATAGAAGTCTTGGATGATGCGTTACAGGACGTAGTTGCTAGTTTCCATCGTCATCTGAAGAGGGGGATCGAAGCAGCGGTGGAAAGGGGGACTCCCTTCACTCTGGCCCGTCGATGTGCTGGCGGCCAGATTAATACCCTTAAAACACTCCCTGGGGGAGAGGAACTGGCTGCGCTCTTGGAGCCTAAGCTATTAGAGGCTGACCGTCTCGTTGTCCAGTTTCGCTCGTTGCAACAGACTGATTTACCTGCGGCCATAAATCGAGAACGCAACTTCCTCACTACCGTGGTGGAGAAGGTGATGGCTGCCCGGGAATCACTCAAACCGGCTATATTACAGGACTGTCGGAATCTGACTCAGTTGCACGACCAGTGGAGCCGTCGGACTGAAAATTATACGGCTCGGAAAGCGGATGCTTCTCGTGGGGTGGCCGATGTTCGGGAACAGATCCTCGAGCTCCAGAGAAAACTGGCTTTCCTGGAGTCAGAGCTTGAGGCCGCTCGTGTTGAGAAAGAGATTGCTATTCAGGAGGCTGGCAAGTATAGTAGGGCTTCTGCTAATCTAGAGCTTGCCCTAAAGAAGGTGGAGGACAACTGGCAGGCTTATACACATTTGAATGACGCAGAGCAGCTATCCCAAGAGGCCGAGCGTCGGGCTAAGCAAAGGCTTGATCGGGGGACTGCTTTGGTAAAGGACCGTCTTTTGGAGTTGTGCAATGTCGAGCTATAATCGGCCTCTTGTTTTGTCCCCGTTTTCCCCTTCTTCTCTTTTTTTTGAAAAGGACGTGGTCCCGAAATATGTAGTACTTCTTTTCTTCCTTTAAATAAATAGTATTTTCCATTCTACCCTTCATTTGTATTTCCTGTTGTGCCTGTGATATTGTGGTGATGTTCTCCCCCGCACAGGGGATATATTTGTGGACCTGTTACCCATGGCGTACCTTGGTTTTAGGTAGAGATAACAAGTTTCGGTCAGGATACCTGAAGCAGCCATAGCAAAGTGGTCATGGGTGCTCTTGGTATTGAGAAAAGAATTGCCGTAGAGCAGCTGGGCTCCTGGGGCATGATGAGGTGTTAGGTTTGTGTTAAGAAATTTAGCTGAGGATATTTGTGGGCCTATTACCCTTGGCATACCCTGGTTTAGGATACGGGTTATAGGATGAAAGAGAGCTGACATACTTGCTCAGAGGTAACGAGGACACGGCAAGTAGGAAAGTTTTTTGAACGTAGAGTCTTCCTGCTCAGAGGTAATGAGTACATGGCAGGAGCAAACTCGACGGAGGGTATTGGTGGTCAACAGAGGACATTTGTGGTCAACAGAGGACATTTGTGGTCAACAGAGGACATTTGTGGACCCATTACCCTTGGCGTACTCCGGTTGTGGGTACAGGTAATAGGTCGAAAGGGGATCATCATACTTACTCAAAGGTAATGAGGACATGGCAAGTATGAAGGTTTCTTCGACGGAGCCTTCCCATTCAGAGGTAATGAGGACATGACAGGAGTGGGCTCAATGAAGGGGGGTACGTAGAATAACTCAGAGGTAATGAGGACATGGAAATTCTATGTAGGGGTGATTTGTTTTTGGCGGAAATGGGACGACTCAGAGGTGATGAGGACATGGTCGTCTTGGAAATTTGTGGATCCGTTACCTTTGTTGTGCACTGGGAGTGCAGGTATTAGATCATGAGGGAGGATCTCTTGTAGGAAGAAAATTCAGCGGTATGATTATACATGACTTTCTTTCAAAAGAGTGACCGGGATGTAAGTTCAGGGGTACCGATGGGCACATAACTCGACAATCCATGAATGTTGGAATCAAAGTGTAAGTTCAGAGGTACCAGCAGGTACATGACTTAGGAATTTGGGATATGTTTATGGAAGAAGGGCATGAGTTCAGCGGTACACGCGGGTACATGACTCAAAAATCTGTGAATATTGGAATCAAAGTGTAAGTTCAGAGGTACCAGCAGGTACATGACTTGGGAATTTGGGATATGAGTTCAGCGGTACAAGAGGGTACGTGACTCAATAAATTGGAAAATTAGGGGGTTGAGTTCAGTGGTACCAGCGGGCACATAACTCGAAACTCTGGAAAATGTTGTTTAAACATAGTATTTCTTCAGGAACTTGCCGTTGACGGGCAACATGAGCAAGTCTCCGTTCTGCTTGGCGAGGCGGTAAGCACCATTAGAGAACACGGCCTCGATGATAAATGGGCCTTTCCATTTTGGCTGGAACTTGCCGGTGGTCTTGTGAGTCATAACCATTGGCCTCCTGACTGCCAAAACAAGATCGTCCACTTGGAATGTTCTGACTTTGACCTTTTTGTTGAAGGCTCCTGAGATGCGTGCTTGGTATAATTCGATCCTTTGCTGGGCTAGGAGGCGTTTTTCATCTAAGGCCTCTAACTCTTGTAGTCGACGTCGGTAGTTATCATCCGTTGTCAATTGATAAGTGAGGGCGACTCGGAGTGAGGGAATCTGAGTCTCTAATGGGAGAACTGCCTCACTCCCGTACACCAGAGAGAATGGTGTATTCCCGATGGCTGTTCGAACCGTGGTGCGATAAGCCCATAAGCACTCGCCGAGCTTCTCGTTCCAGTCGCGTTTGTTGGAGGAGACAAATTTCTTGAGGAGTTTGATGATTGTTTTGTTGAATGCCTCTGCTAACCCGTTTGCTGCCGGGTTGTATGGTGTCGAAGCGACATTCTGAATGCGGTGTTTGTCGCAGAATCGGTAGAATGCGTGGCTTATAAACTGCGGACCATTATCATGGATGATCCTTCGGGGCAGTCCAAAGCGATAAATGACGTGGTGCTTCAGGAAGCTGATTACGTTTGAAGTCTTGACTTCGGCGAGTGGGACAGCTTCTGTCCACTTTGAGAAGTAATCAGTGATCGCCAGTATGAAGCGATGTCCTCGGGAGGAAGGTGGGGTGATTGGACCAATAATATCCATTCCCCATGCTTCGAATGGCCAGGACGCCACTGTCGGATGTAGGAATTCGGATGGTTGGTGAATGAAGTCTGCATGGACTTGGCAGGCCTTGTATTTTCGGGCATAATCTATTGCATCAGCCACCATCGTGGGCCAGTATTAGCCCATCCGGCGAAGGCGGTCTTGCAGCTTAGGGCCAGGCTGATGGGCCCCGCAGATACCGTCATGAGCCTCTCGTATGGCTTCTTTAGCTTCTGCGTTCGACAAGCACCGAAGTAGTAATCCGTCGTAGGAGCGGCGATACAGCATTTTCGTCTCTGTATCGTAGAAGAATCTGAGAGAACGCCGTCTGATAGAAGTAGCCTCCTTCGGGTTCTCGGGTAGGATGTCGTAGACCACGAAGTCTATGAATGGTTGTCTCCAGTCTGGCGCTTCGTCGATCATCTGAGCAGAATAACTCGCCATGGCTTGAACGTTGTTCTTGGGGCAGACCAGCTCACGGCTAATTACATCGACCGAATGATGAGAGTGGTTTGGCACTGCTAGGGAAGCAGCCAGGCCTGCTAGGGCATCAGCTTCGATATTTTGGAGTCTGGGGACGTGTTCGATGAAGAATCCCTCGAATGATGAGATAATGTTGATCGCTATTTGGTGGTAGGGGATCATGTCTTCATGGCGGACTTCGTACGTCCTCCGAATCTGGTTGACGATTAATTACGAATCGCCGTATGCTTCAAGGTATTCTACCCCCAGTTCTCTTACGAGTTGGAGGCCAATGACCAAAGCGTTGTACTCGGCCACATTGTTAGAGCAGGGTTCCGTGAGAGAGTAGGCGCGATTGATTACTAGCCCGATAGGAGAGACCAATACTACTCCGACTCCGACGACGATATTTCCCTTGGGTCCGGTTCTTGGAGCGCCATCGAAGAACATCCGCCATATGTTATCGTGGGTGGTTGTATTCGAATCGGCGACCTCATCTGGGATTTCTTCGTATATTCTGGATGATTCCGATCCTGGATGGGCCGCCAAAAAGTCTGCCAGGGCTTGACCTTTGACAGCCTTCTGCGGGACAAAGACCATATGATAGGGGGACAGCAATATCGCCCATGTAGCGAGGCGGGAGCTGAGTGCCCCTGGTTTGGTCATGAGGACCCTGAGAGGGTTGATTCGTGAGATCATATGTATGGTTTGCCCCGTGACATAGTGCCGCGTCTTTTGAATGGCGAATACCAGGGCGAGGCATTCTTTCTCCACAGCGGTGTATCGGTGTTCGGGCCCGACCATCATTCTGCTGAGATAGTAAATGGCCTGCTCGTGGCCTGCGTCGTTGTTTTGTGCCAGCAGGGCACCGAGGGAGTGTTCTATTGCTCGTACATAGAGCAGGAATGGTTTTCCAGGGACCGGGGCCACCAGGACTGGAGGATTTGATAAATATTCTTTGATGTCATCGAAAGCGTGCTGGCACTCCTCGTCCCATACGAATGAGACTCCCTTCTTCATGAGGTGGGTGAACGGTCGGCATCGCCCGGAGAGGTTGGAAATGAACCTCCTGATATAAGCTAGCCTCCCTTGGAGGCCTCTAAGTTCACGAAGATTTCTCGGGGGACCCATCTCCATGATTGCCCTCGTTTTCTCGGGGTCTACATGGATACCCCGTGCAGTGAGGATGAAGCCCAAGAACTTCCCGCTGGATACGCCCAAGAACAATTTTGTAGGGTTCATCTTCAGATTGTGGGCTCGCATTAAGTTGAACACCGTTCTCAGGTCTTGCAGATGATCCTCCTTACGGCGACTCTTGACGGCGATGTCGTCGACATAGCATTCCACTGTCTTGCACAAATATTCTCTAAAAATGATACTCATGGCTCGCTGATATGTAGTGCCAGCGTTCTTTAGACCGAATGGCATGACTGTGTAGCAGTATGTGCCAATCGGGGTTCGGAATGAAGTGTGCTTTTCGTCGTCGGGAGACATCTTGATCTGATTGTACCCCGAGAATCCATCCATGAATGACATACGTTCAAAGCCGTATGTATTGTCGATCATGATGTCTGTGATAGGAAGGGGAAATTTATCTTTGGGGCATGCCTCGTTCAGGTTGCGAAAGTCGATACAGATTCGAATCTTCCCATTCTTCTTGAGGACGGGTACTATATTGGCGACCCAATCAGGATGTTGCTCTTCACGAATGAAGCCGCTGGCTATTAACTTGTTGACTTCAGTTTCGATCACGTCCATGACGCCTGGGCGGAAGCGTCGTTGTTGCTGCTTGACTGGCTTTGCATCTGGCCGTATATTGAGTTTGTGGAGAGCGATGTCAGGATTTAACCCCGGCATGTCTTCATAGCTCCAGGCGAACACATCAATGTATTCTCTGACAAGTACTAACAGCGATTCTCGTTCTTCGTCAGTTAGGCTTTTACTGATAAAGATCGGTTTTGGAGAAGATTCGCTGCCGAGATCCACTTGTATGACCTCATCTTCGGTAGAAGGTTCTCTCAGTTCGAACCGCTTTTCCTATTGTGCGTCTAATTGCTGGGCCCATGGCTCTAGTTCAAGGATTTCGGGGATGTCTTCGTCTTCCTCGTAAGCGTCGGTGAATGCCATGTTGACTGACATGACTTGTCTGAACACATCTCCGATGCTGGTATCTGAGTCGGAAGTCGGTGATCCGGTTGAATATGACTGCCAGTCGCATTCTTCATCTGAGCTTTCAGGGGTCGTAGTAGGCGTTACATACCCTAAACCGCATCGGGTTTTATTATAGTAGTTCCGTGGTTTGCCCGTCGGGGCTGGCGTCTTCAAAGGTAATCGTCGTCCAGTGCCGTAGTTCAGTCCTGGCGTTGTCTCTAGATCATACCCCTGTTTCTGCATGAGATATTTGGATTGAGGGCTATAGAGATATAGAGGCAGTCTTCCAGCATCTGACCCGAAGTCGACTTCTTCCATGGCGAGGGGATGCGGGTTGTTCGTCCGGCCAAAGATGATTGGGTGGTCCCCTCCCTCGATTATTCGGTAAGCGTCTTCTACTGGAGTAAGTTGGATAGCGGTGTACACATTTGTCACCTGTGTATGTAGGTGAGTGCCTATACCGTGTTCCATAGCATACATTGTACATAGCTTATTGAGCTCGGTGTAGTTCAAAGATAACTCTTTATTGATGAAGTAAGGTATCTTTTCTAGAGGGATTACATCATCTGCGGAGGGAGCGTCAGTGTGGGCAGCCACATACTTGGCTAGCTCTGGTTCCTCTTCGGCTACCCCCTGTGTGAATGAAGATTGAGAGGGCGTCCTAGTCAGCTTGATCTTCAGAGGTTCAACTGACGGAGCGGAGCGTGGGGTTGTTGGTAGACTAGCAACCCCCAGTCCGACACTTGATGTGGAGCGAGGGGTGGCTGGTTCGCTTGAAGTGTCAGACCTCGCATCGGGATGACGACCTTTCTTAGGCAGGTGTATCGTCAGAGGTCTATTGGAGGGATTGAGCTTCTCTGTTTGGGATTGACCGACTCTCGGCAATCTGATGGTAAGTGGCCCTGTCGTGGGTCTCGGTACCTGGCCGGACCTTGGCAGCCGGATTCTCAACTACTCTTCCTGTGCTGAGAGGCTGATCGCGTCCTTACGCAGTGTGGCCGTAAGGGGTGCAGAATTGCCTGGTTTGCGAGCCTGGAGGTGGATTGTCAGAGGTTCTTCTGATCCCGTGGTTGCTTCATCATCAGTTTGTTTATTTCCTCCTTCAAGGTGCCTCTTCGACTTTTCGTATAGGCAGGAGTCCGAGTAATAAGATTCGACCCCTTTGAAGGGATCGATGTCAGCAAATTCTGTCCTCACGAAGCCGTACTTGTCGACATATTTGAAGCATTGGTGTAGCGTGGAAGGCACGATCATGTAATCGTGTATCCAAGGGCGCCCCAAAAGGATGTTGTATGAAGTGTCGGCATCTATGACGTAGCAAGTGACTTCTGATTGGAGATCGCCAATCTGACATTTCAGACGGATCTTCCCGATTGGGTAGCCCCTGCCCGAATTGAACCCGCTGATGGCGGTGTTTGTAGGGGTCAGGCGATGCATCGGAATGCGAAGATGATGCAGTAGTCCTTTTGGAATGATGCTTATGGAAGACCCAGGGTCAATGTGCATCCGGTCCACCTTTATGTCGCCGATGTAGCCTGTGTAGTATAATGGGCGATCGTGTAGATTAGTTTTGATGAGCATGTCTTGTGGAGTGAAGACGATGTTGGGTATTGCTTCCGTACAGGCACTGTCTTGGAGGTCTGCGGGCTGATTTTCTCCCGTGAGGTTGACCTGAGCCAGGTACACGTCGGCATTTTGAAGTGCATCGCTCAAAGCTGTGCGGACATCCTTCGAGAGCCTCAGGAGTTCATATAAGGACAATTTGGCCGGTGTATTGGCCAATTGCGCCAAGATGTCGAAGTTGTAGGGCCTCTCTAGCCCCTGAGATGTTTCCTTTCGGAGGGATTTGTCGAAGCGAGTCTCCTTCGACCTAGGCTTGTCGGTCGTCGAAGGCTGAGCCGGTCCCGGAGCATCCGTGGTAATGGGCGGATGATCATCAGTCGAGTTTTCAGCCACAGGTTGAGATTGTGCTCCGGATCGAGTAACAACGGCCATGACTTCCTCTCCATCTGCTGAGGTGGTGCGGCAGGATCTGACTTTTCCACTTTTCTTTTTAGAAGATGGAGTGGACTGAGTTACCTCGTGGACTAGGTCCGGATGGACCCACATGATTTCCCTTCGTGAGGTGGTGAGGGGTACTAGACCAGCAGCTTGAGCAGGCGGGAGATTAGCAATCTCCATCGTTGCCAGAGGGATGGGTATAACCCCGTCCTGGGTCTCTGTTGGAGGGAAGCTGCCGAATTGTACGGACACCATGTTGGCTGCCACGGTTACCTCCTCGAAATCGATGGCCAGAGCGTTCGAATCGATGAGGTTCTGGATATATCATTTCAGTTGGTAGCAGTCGTGCATAGCATGGTGGACGTAGCGGTGGTAATGGCAGAACTTTGGGTTCTCCAGATCAGCCGGCCGAGGCTCCCGTCTTGGTGGGGGAAGCTGAATCCTATCTCCTTGTATGAGCATGTCCAAGATAGGCTTGACGTGACCGTCTTCAAAAGAGTAAGTGATTTGAGGCCATTGTTTGTCCGCAGGTTGTGACTCAGGCTTCTGGGCTGTATCGACCAACATAGCCTGCTTGCCTCTGTTGTCCCGGTTGTTGGAGGGGCTACCCCCATTGTCGTTGGTGGTGCTGGAACGCTTGCCTTTGTTCTCTCCCTCTGAGATATGTAATCCCAGTTGGCGAGCCTTCTTTAATCGTTCTTCGGCACTCGTAGCACTAATGATAAAAGCCTTCCAGTCCTTGAATTGACTCTCGCCCATCCAGAGACAGATTGTTGGGAGTAGTCTCTTTTGGCAAATTTCGATCAAGGAGGAGTCCGGTTGCCAGATGGTAACTTCATTACGGTTTGACGGAACCGCTCAATGTAATTCCTCGTCAGCTCTTTTTCTCCTTGAATGACGTCCATGAGGGTAGACATCATGACGTCCTGCCCTACCTCATAGAACCTCTCCAAGAACAGGCGTTTGAAGCCAGCGAAAGAATGGATGCAATTGTCCGGCAGGTTGCGGTACCAATCGAAGGCAACTCCTTCCAATGCCCCAATGAATAACCGTGTCAGGATAGCGTCATCATGGGGCAGATGGTCGGTAGTGACCTCGAAGTAAGTGATGTACCGACTTGCTGAGGTCTTGCCATCATAGGGGTTGATATTGAACGGCTTATATCTTGGTGGGAATGGAACATCCCTCCATTCAGCAGGATATGGTTGCCGTATTCTGAAGTCTTGAGAGTTTTCTCTGGCGTGGAACATGGCTCGGAGCTCTTGAACTTCTCTCCTTACTTCTCGGGTCTCATCTGTCGCAGTCGAAGCCGTTACTTCGGGAGGATTATTGCCCGGGTTCGATGCCGCCGAATTTGAATCTACGTTGATTGGGGGACCCGTGCTTGTCTGGCCAGGTGTCACCCCTGCAGATTAGGAAGCGCTGCTTTGATCTCGTCTACAGACTTGACCAAGGCGTACAATATGGCCTCCAAAGTGTCGATGCGCTGGCGATCACCGGAACTGCCTTGATTGCTGTCTGTCATGAACACCGTCTTCACATGAGGAGTGACGGAAGGAGTGGTGGAGGATGTACCCTCTGAGTCGTACCCGTGTACCGAGAAATCATCAGGATATGTGGGGATGTTCTCTTCAGGTTCAGACTCGGAAGGAACACTACCCCCGGCTTCGGAGCTTGCTTCGTCTAGGCTGTCCTTGGGAACGTCGGTATCTGTTGTATCCGTCGGAGGATTTGCTTCCTCCAGTCCGTATTCCTGGAATATCGGATTGTCGTGGATGTTTGGAGGAGTGCTACCCCCAGTTCTGACGACCCCCAATGTTGCAGACGACGAACTTCCTACTGCAGCAGTTTTTGTCTTCGAACGGGTGTGTTGAAATACTCCAGTGGAGGATATCCCTTTAGACGACGGTTTCTTAGCTGTAGTAGTTGACACCTTTGGGCTGGAGATACTCGTTTTCTTCCCTCTTCCCTTGGCGAGAACTTTCTGCGCGGATTTGCAGGAGACAACAGGAGGTGTCTCGTCTTCTGAGCTCGGGTGATGTAGTCTTTGGAAGACGGATGGCCGGTCTTCCGTCACCGCCGCGCTGCTGCAGCAGCAGTTGACGATGATCTGGGTGCATTGATGTCCGTGTGAGGGCTCTTTACACCCCGAAGCTCTTTCTCTTTCCTTGTGTTTGTGGAGGATAACCTCACGCAGGTCAGAGGAACCACTTTGTCTGTTTGCCGCCGGAGGCTGTGTAGGAACCCTAGAGGGGGGTGAATAGGGTCAAGCTAACTAATCAAGCACTTAGCACAAGCTAATTGGCAATTTAAAAATATAAGTGCAAGAGAAGAAGCAAACACAATACCGATACCCGATGTATCCTGGTATCCTCCTAAGAGGCAGTCCAGTCCCGGAACTCTCTCCGGCTTTAATCCACTATTTGAGCAAATAGTTACACACGAGTTTGGATCCGAAGAACTCGCCAACTTCTTACACAAGAGCTTTAATCCGAAGGGCTCTCCGACTTCAACCGAGAGTTTGGATACGAAGACTCCCCAACTTCAACTGAGAGTTTGGATACGAAGACTCTCCAACTTCAACCTTTCACAATAGGTTTTGATCTCCTTATACAATAGGATGAAGATCTCACTTTTCAACTCAATAACTCTAACACAATTTGTGAATGGCAAATGAAAGCTTTGTAGAGTTGTTTGTGGATAGGCTTTGGTGGTTTAGAAATTTTTAGGCTCAAAGCATCAACCTTGAATGAAGGGGTTCAAGGCTATTTATAACCAAAGCATTGAAAAGAGCCAAAGGTAACTTTTCAGTCACGAACCGGCATACCGCCGGTATGATCCGGCATACCGGCGGTATACCGGTCTGGGTTAGCAACGGCTAGAAATATAGCCGTTGGGATCATTTAATACTGGAAATCCGACCGTTGGAATTTCAACGTTACTGAATCGGTATACTGTCGGTATGATCCGGTATACCGTCGGTATGCCGATTTTGTGGACAGAAACTTTCTGTGAACAAAATCGGTATACCGCCGGTATGCACCGGTATACCGTCGGTATGCCGGTTTTCAGCCAAAAATGATCCTGGGCTAGTTTCTGCCCTAGCTTTCGATTTTGCCATCCATTTCTTGTGTTTACAATAATTCCTAAGACTCATTACAGACTCCAGATAAACATAGGCAGGTGCAGGCTTCTTTAGAGTCTTGAAATGATGATGGCATGGCTTGGCTTCTTCCTTTGATAGGTGCTGGCTTTTTCCCTTGGCGGCAGCTGTCCAAAGATATCCAGTTTGTGAAAACTGAATACCTTTCGGAGGCTTCGCCCCCGAACCCCCGACGAGGGGTGCTGCCCCCTCGACCCCCGTCCGCTGACCGGGCAGCGGAACCCCCGGTGCGTGGCTCCAGAGATGTCGTCGGGTGGTTCAAAGAAATCTTGTGGGATCCGTCGTCTTTGGCCCACCATGATTTCTTCATTGCATATGTCCACATTGATCTTGTTTATTGCTTTTCTGCATGTACATGTTAGACGAACAAAGCAATATACATAGTAGCAAGTATGATAAGTTAAAGCACATTAGGACTATGCAAAGTTTAAGTACAAGTGCTAAGGTGATGGCATACATGTTAGTGATATCATAATGATTAAACTTAATTGAATGACCACAATCAAAAACATAGTTTTGATTTTGGCAACCCAATTAAATTTAAGATAGATAAGCTCATATCACTAAGATGTAAACCAATGGGCACATATCACCAAAGATATAAGTATAAGTAGAAAAGCTATAGCGATTGTATGAAGATTAGTGATAAAGAAATGCTAAACTTAACATATTAACCATATTCAAAAATATGATACAATCATTGGGCCAACAGGCTGGACTTGAGTGGTCTTATACAACTTCCCATCAGAGGTCCGCGTGATAATCAGCAGGACGCCCCGATAGTCAGAGGTTGGGGCAGTCGTCTGGACTTGATGAGCCCGCGCTGCCCTAGACTTCCTCCTTTTAGCACTTGTGGGTGCGTAATAGGAGGAGTCTAAGTCGAATACCACAGAGTCTGGATTATCATCCAGATAATGATCAGAGTCAGGACCGCATGAGAGCCGGTCGAAGACTGATCGAGAGAAGCGTGAGACGGATGCTATGCGGCTAGCATTGGGTACCGTGCAGGCTGTCTGCATGCGGCTGTCTTTTGTTGTAGGATGAGTCTTTATGCGGTTAGGAGTCACGACCGTGCAGGCTGACCGTATGCGGTTGGCATCTGTGGCCGCATGGGTTTTCTGCAAGCGATTGACTTTAGTAGCCGCATGAATCTCATCCGTGCGGTTGGCAACTGTAGCCGCATAAGTTATGCGACTGACAGATGTGGCCGCATGAGTTTTCTTTATGCGGTCGGCGGTTGTAGCCGCATGGGCTTTCTCCCTGCGGCTAATACTCTTCTGCGGCTCGGACCGCGTAGAGTTCCTCTTTGCCCCTGCAAGTCCAGCATCATAGTGTTTTCTTCTGTCGGACTTGGGGACAGCAGAGTTGTCTACGGTCTGAATTGGGGCCGCAGGGGAGTCTTTCTCGCCATCTTGAGCAATAGAGAGCACCCCATCAAGGGCTTACGGAGGAGCAAATGATTTTGGCCTCCACTCTTTGCGAGCCTTTATGGTGCGGGTGCGCTTCTGGACCGGGCCAGTGCTACCTTCAGAGAGCATCTCTTCGAACGCCTGTTGGTCGAAGCATACGACCATCTTCTGTTGTGTAGAGCCAAGTTTGGCTGCGTCCGATTGCGTCACCAACTCCTCAGCCGTGGAGAAGTTAGTCCCCAGCAGAGTCGCCATCGTGTTTGCCATTGATTGTAAAAGTACAGAACAATTATCGGAGGACTGAACTTAGACTCACAATACAAACTCGCTCGTACAAAGAAAGCCTAGGGACGAAAACCTAGGTACAGCAGTCTAAGTACGATTGTTTATTTTAGATTCTGGGGGGTGACGATAGAGGCTCGGGAAAGCGACGGCCGCTCTGCCTTACTTCTTGGATGATCGGTACGCAGCCTTGACTCGGGGAAGATCTGCTTGGTCGTTGACGAAGAAATGCCTTCTTGCTCTCTCTCTGATTGCTCTCCTGGCTTCTCTCTCTCTGTGTATATTCTCTCTCTGACTATGGGGGAAGTCTCTCTGTGTATACGTATTCTTCTCTGGTTTCTTTTTGTATATCTCTCTATATGCTACAAGGGAATGGCACCTTGCTATTTATAATAGTGGGATGTGATCGCTAGGGTTGCCAATGATTAGCTCTTGGAGATGGCGGCGGCTTGGGGATTGATCAATCCAGGCCGTTCGTTTCGGATTGTGACGAATCAGAACCATTAAGGGTAGATTACACCAAATCCCCATTAGCAATCAATGCTGATTGGCATAAATCTTCCTTATAATGATTCTCTCATATCTGCGAATAAATCAAATTTATTCTCCTGCCACGTGTCCCAGATCATTGGGATTCGACCCGATCATGGATTGCCATAAATCTGGGAGATTGATCGGCTAAGGACACGTGTCCTGAGAGCCAATGGTGAGACTGGAACCGCATGCAGATTGGGCCGCATGAGATTTGGGCCGCATGAATTTTGGGCCGCATAAGACTTGGGACACGTGTCAGGACTGTCTGGGCAATGGCCCCCTCCTTCAGACTTCTGAACCATATGATGAGCCGCATGAACCGCATAATGGTGTGTCTGCTTGAGCCGCATGGGCATGATCTTCTTGAGCCGCATAGGGATGATTCCACTCGAGCCGCATGGGACAGCTTCACTCTGAACCGCATGGAAAGTCTTCACTTCGAGCCGCATAAGCACACCCACGTGGCAGGGCCACGTGGCATTTTGTTGTTCTCGGGGGATTGTGTCAGAGATTTCTTTCTCTTCCCTAGAGATTCATCATCATGACAGAGTCATAATTACCTGCTTTGGTGTCAGGTCTGTCAACTTTTCAGAGGGGTCAGCCGTCAAAGCAATTAATGCAGCATGGATCGGAGGGGAGCACTGTCACGCCACGTGTCTTCTGAGCCGTATGGAATGCCTCCGGCGCATAGCTCCTTATGCCGCATGACTCCCTGAGCCGCATGCGTTTCTGAGCCGCATGGGTCTTTCTTGGCCGCATGAGTCAATTTCTTTAGTATTTTCCATGCTTCTACAACGACGACCATAGAGAGCTTCAAATAGGGTCATACTAATACCAGCTTTGGTAGTTGTCATTTGTAAGAAAACTCCACCAAATGCAATTGGTCTTCCCAAGACCTTCAAAATTCCAAGACGCAAAATCTCAATATATCTTCAAGCGTCTGGATTGACCTCTCTGATTGCTCGTCCCGCGGTACTCCATGAATCTGGTAGATGTGCCTCTCGTACAATGCTGCCCACTTCTTAGTGGATAAACCAACTTTGAAGGACATAAAGTGAGCTGACTTAGTCAGTCGGTTCACGACAATCCAAATGGTGTTCTTTCCTCCTTAGAATCAAGGCAATCCTAACACATAGTCCCTCGTTATGTGCTTCTACTTCCGGTCAGGAATGCCCAACGACTGTAGAAGTCCTGCGGGTCTCTGTCGGCTAGCCTTCACTTGTTAACAAATAAAACATCTAACCTCAATTCTGAATACATCCTTCTTCATTCCATACTACCCAATAATAGTACGCATATCCCAATACGTCTTGCTAGGATATATGGAATACTGGTGCGCTTCTTGCATTAGCTCGTTCCTCAATTCGCCAGATGGTACACCAAGCCTCGTACCATTCTTCAGAGCTCCATTATTGGCGATTTGAGAAACCCTCAAGTGTTCCTGCCAACACTTGATCTCTAAGTTTGCAAGGTGTCTCGTCTTGAAACTGAGTCTCCTTGACTTTGTCCATCAGACTCGAGCTCATTTGCAACTTCCTCAACACTGAATCAGCATCCAGCTTCTTCCTTCCATTTCCAGGCAGTATAATCTTCAGTCCAAACTTCTCGATGTCTTCTAGCAGGTGCTGGTCCTTGATTAAGAACTTCGCCATCAGTATCGACCAAGTGCATCAGCGACCATATTAGCCTTACCTGAATGGTACTGCAGGTTGATGTCGAAATCCTTCATCTGCTTCAGCCATCTTCTTAGTCTAACATTCAGCCCTTTCTGAGTGAAGACATATTTCAGACTTTTGCAGTCCGTATATATTTTCACTCCCTTTCCATAAAAATCATGCTTCCATAGCTTCAAAGTAAAGATAATTACAGCAAACTTTAGATTAGGTGTGGGATAATTCTTCTCATGAGTCTGTAGTTGCCTATATGTGTAAGCAATTACTTTTCCATGTTTGTTGAAGAACGCAGCCCAGTTCTTTTCTAGAGGCATTACTGTAAATTGAGAACCCACCGGTTCCTGCAGGTAGCGCAAGGATTGGTGTAGTGGTAAGTCTCTTCTTCAGCTCCTCAATGCCGCCTGGCAATCTTTCGTTCAGATGAACTTTTCATTCTTCCAAGTGAGCTTCGTCATCGGCTCGGCAATCTTGGCGAAATCCTTCACGAACTTCTGATAGTAGCCAGCCAAGTTCAAGAAACTTCCGAATTGAACTTGGGGTATACCACTTTTCAACAACAGCTATCTTCTATCGAAATTTCTTCTCTTGACAACATGGCCAAAAGTCCACCTTGTCAAAAAAAATCCACGTTCAGATAACTTACCATAAAACTTCTTTTTCTTCAAAGTTTCCAGAACTTTCCTTAGATGTTCTTCATGCTCTTCCTCAGTCTTCGAACATATCAGAATGTTATCTATGGAGTAGATAAACTGATTCAAATACTCATGAAAGACTATGTTCATGAGATTCGTGAACATAGCAGGAGCATTTATCAGTCCAACGTCATGACCAAAGAAAACTATCCATACTTGGTGTTTGAACGCCGCCTTGGAAATGTCCTCCTTCCTGACTTTGATTTGATGGTAGTCAGATCTTAAGTCAAATTTTGAAACACCCTAACTCCACACAAACAGATCAAACAGATCCTCGATCCGGGCAGAGAGTACTTGTTCTTTAGTGTCTGGTAATCGATGCACATCCGTTGTTCCATCCTTCTTGGGCACAAACAAGATAGGTGTTCCCTAAGATGAAGTTCCACCTTGAATAAATCCTAGAGCTTTCATTGATCTGGTCCTTCATCTTCTTGGCCACCTTCGGGTTGACTCTGTAACATCCTTTAGAATTAGGAAAAGAGCCAGGGACTAGGTCAGTGGTGAATCCTATGTCTAGATCTGGGATAATCCGGGAAGACTATCAGGAAAAACATCTGCCATAAAGGTGTAACTAAGAATTTTTATTCATGTGGAGAATTACAGCAAAAACTCTTATGATTGATCTAAGGACATCCTGTTACAACTTCCAAAAAAAATAGATAATGCTATTCAGCAGTCCTGGGTACTATTCTTCATGGTTCTGGCTCTTGCATGAGCAGTCTCCAACTGCTTTATCTTCTATGAACCTCGAGTATGCTTCATGCCTTATTGTAGGAGGCAGGGTCTGCTGGATAGGAAGAGGGTCCCTAGGTTGTGGCCTAACAGGTGTTGCTGGGATATGAACTCTGGTTTGATGGAAAGATAAGGGGCAGTCCTTTACCCGATGTTCAGCAGATCCACATGCCAAAATTGTCCCAATCTCTTGCGGCAACTAACGGCCTGATGACCAGGTCTCTTGCAGTAGTTACAAGCTCATAGCTTCTTACGACAAGGCTGTCGGAAAGTAGAGTACTTGATGGGACCCAAATATCTTCTAGATTCAGGGGTATCCTTCCTAGGACAAGGTTCTGCTCCAACTTAGTTGGAGATAACTAAGGCTACATCATTGACGTTCTTCATGTCTTCTCTCGTGATATTCATCTGTTCCTGCTGGGCTTCATCTTGAGCTTTTTGGAACTCCAGGATTTCTTGAAATAGGGCAACCATTTGGAAGGTGTTTGCTGGTACTGGTGGAGCAACAAAAATGGATACTCCACCAAGAAAATGCAACTTAGTTGAGATGAGGTAGGAATCGCCAGTATAGTGAAAACTTCACTGGATGCATTATGGGGACGGTCAGTCAGCCGCGAGAGAATAAACTCTGGACTTGGTTGAGGAGATGGGGTATGATCCGGAGATGACACCTCATCGCCAGCAGGATTTGGTCTTGTCAATGGTCATTCTCTGGAAGGTTTAGGATGCACACATAAGCAAGGTAGCCTACCAGTCTATAATCAAACAAAAATATTTATTTATATATAAATCGGACCTATGTTGTGACAAATCAATGTTCTAGTGTTCTAATTGTTTCTAGGTATGTTTTCCTAAGTTGTCGTGTGACCTGCATGGGCCACCACTAAAAACATGTCACGACCCGATCCCAAATAATTGGGTCGAACCAGATCATGCCCAGCCTGCACCG
The DNA here is from genome assembly GCA_029216955.1 of Iris pallida. Lineage (NCBI taxonomy): Eukaryota > Viridiplantae > Streptophyta > Magnoliopsida > Asparagales > Iridaceae > Iris > Iris pallida. The sequence goes on along the minus strand of JANAVB010007399.1, from coordinate 10,475,337 downwards.
TTGTTGAGACGACGGCAGTAAGCTGTTCCATTAGCAGGTAACCACAACAACATCTGTATTTGTCACAACTCAAAATTCGGAAATTTAAAACTTTATTGATCTTTTACAATGAAGTGAAAGCTACAACTTAAACCATTTTCCACATACATCAAGAAGAGGAGAAAACTCTAGGTACACAGCTCATCAGTCTCGAAATCCTCGTCTTCTAGTTGGGACCTCGGGAAATATCGCGGAACAAAGCCTCATCAGTGATACCTAAAATGTTAGGTCTCCAGTCAGGAGGGAGCAAAGTACAATTCATGCTAATTTTAAACAGTTAAATAAGAAATAGAATCATACAGTTCTAAACAGTTTTAAAACAGGTTTGTTACAGTATAAAACAGTGATTTGAACAGGTAATGACATATGACCGGCTTGGGTTTGTTACAGGAGGGTACAGCTTATCCCCGTGTGTATGAGGGGTAAGCCAATAGTTACAGTAGTTACAGTAGTTTGGATGTGGTCATACTCATTACAATACTCCCCCAGTCCCCAATAGTTACAGTAGTTACAGTACAGTACTCTCGGTGAGAGTTTCGTGTTTGCATCGTGGTTTAGACATACAGTAAAGCGATTAAATAAATAACTGTAAACTAACATAAACTATACTTGCCTCAGGAAAATGACTGGAGAGATGGACGACTCCGAGACAGAAAGTTTAGAGTTGTCCTCGAATTCCTACATTCGAGAGATAGACTCAACTTTCAGGTTAAAAACTTAGCTATGCTAGTTGTAATCTCTATTTGCGTCCTAGTCCAATTTTAGTTATTTAATTAACTAACACAGAAAAACGCGTTTATTAAGTGCGTTGATTTAATACGAGGAAAAAAATATCATTTTAACTTTGAATTCGGGAAAACAACGTCGCTACCAGATTAGTTTAGAAAAACTTGGTATTTTCTATAAATATAAATATAAAACTAATTCTCTTATTTAATGAGAAATACGTGATTTTTATTTAATAAAAGACTTGTCAATTTTAGGCGAGAAAATACTAATTAGTTTTATACGAAAAATACATTTTAATCGTTAAATACTAAAAACTCGCAAAACCAGAAAAACAAGAGATCTAAGCTATTACAGTCACAGACCAGCCAGCTGGGCTTATGCCCATTACAATTTATTTACATAAATTGAAATAAGAATAAACTGCCGTTAGTCCTAACTGAAAATATTAAATAATGTAAACAGAAATAAATAATAAAACAATGATAAAACATAAGTCTCAGATAATGGTCTGATCCTCATCTTTGGCTAATTGCCTCAACGTCCGGGCGGGGCCGGTATCGTTTGCACTTAGCCGGGTCCATTGACCGATACGGTCGTCACCCAAAAATAAATATCAAATAAATTCCAAAAATCATTTTAAATTCATTTTGAAAATAATTCAGGATTTACGGAAAAATCGGGCAGCATCTTCTCTGTTTTTGGTCAACCCAAAAACTGGGAAATTGACGCCGATAATTCCTGCAAGTCCCAAACCAGGAAAAAACCCACATTTTATATATATAAAATATCCACAACAATCCACAGAATAATCGGGACGACCCGAAATAGTTTCGGAAGTCCGATTCCAAATCCACAAATCACAGCACGTTCCCGGAAATTTTTGGAGAACTAACACATACCAAAAACCATTCCCGAAATATTCCGGGAATCCAAAACAATTCATAGGACTTTTCCGAAAGTCCTGAAAAATTACGACGTCGCTAATACCGAATTCCCAAAGGAAACCGAGGACCATTTCATCATTGACAAATAATAATAAAATAGCGGAACAGGGGGTTATACCTCGGGTTGCTCGGCTAGAGCTCTCAGATGTAAAAATAGAAAGAAAATGATAATCTAGAGCAGCGACGTTCCCGAAACAGCGCTGGATCCGCGGTAACGTCGAAGAATACCAAAGAACCAGAAATTAGGGCACGATCGAACCAACAGTAAAGGCTCACCAAAGAGCAGTGAGCCCGGAGCAGCAAGCCAGCAGGGAATCGCCGACGAATTTGCCGAGGGAAGCTCGGCGGAGAAGCGTGGTCGCCGGAGAGCCGACGGGAAGGGCGCGCGGGGGTGCGCGCCGGAGAGAGGCGCGGCGGGGAGCCGGCACAGAGGGGGCAGCGCGGCCGGAGGGGCGCTCGCGAGCTCGGGGGGAGGCCGGCGGCCGGAGGGCGGTGCGCTGTCGCAGGAGGTCGGCGAAGAGGCAGCGGGTCGGTGGTCGGCTAAGGGTGGCTCTGACAGGGGGAGACGGGGCGCTGGTGGCCGGAACAGCGCGGTTAGGGGCGCGCGATCGCCGGAGTAGGCGCGCTAGGGCGGCGCTTGGTCGGTGAGCGGGGCTCCGATGGTCGGCCGAGCTAGGGCTCGGGTTCACTGGTGTAGGAGTAAATGAGGAGAAGAGAGGGTTTTGGAGTGGTTCTCTCTGAGAGGGAGTGAAGAGAAGTGAAGTAGGTGAAATGGAGGGTTTGAGTGTTCTGTGGGTGAGCAAACAAATGAGAAAAGAGTTTAAGAAGAAGGAGAAGTTGTTGTTTGTGTGGAGAGTAGCAAAGGGAGGGGAGGAAAATGTGGTTTGCCAAGTGAACGTGGGGTGTTGGCCACTTAGTGAGGGAGTTGCTGGTCCTACGGGACCAGCTAGATATATTTTTTTTAAATATAAACCAAGTCAAACCGGATTTGGAAATAGGAAAAAGGGTTGGGTTTGGGCTCAGGCCTGGGTCTGGGTTCGGACTCGGGTCTGGGTCTGAACTCAAAAAAGCCATGTTATTATATTTTCAAAATCATTTGCACTCCAAAAATATTAATAATAATAAATATTTTTTGAAATACTAATATTAATACTAAATCACTATTTAATAATTAATTATGAGAATATGGGTTTCATACATTATGATATTGTGTTATTACAATCCTACCATAAAGTTTTATGCTATTAGTTCAAAGAGAAATCTACTAGGCATCTAGCTTTTGGTTCAAGGGAGGACTATTAACCAGAAGAATATCAGGAACGGTGGGTACTTGTCCTTCGTGACATGGAGAGGTTACAGACCTACAACCACTGTTGTCTACTGTTATTTTCTGCGGAAAACGGATCCTGTGGAAAGGTTGGCTTAAATGCCTTAATGAGTTCTCAGGTAGAGTGAATGCCTGGAGTGCTTTACAGGAAGCACGGTAGTGCAGCACTACAAGGAGTGTAACTCCATGCTACAGTGAGGTGACTTCACCATGAGGTTCCCAGTTAGGGGTAATGTCTCGGCTTTGCAAGCCAAGTCACAGCGGAGTAGCACCGCAAATAGACAGGTAGCCTAATGCTGTATGATAATCGTAATAAAGAGAGGTAGACAGCACTACAAAGAGGACGATGTCCTCATGTTACAGTGGCATGACACCACGAAGAGGTACCAGATAGGGTAAAGCCTCGGCTTCGCAAGCCATGTCATAGGGCGTAACACCGCACGGAAGCACAAGGCTTCATGCTGGGTAGTTTGGCACTACAAAGAGGCTTGTGACATCATGCTACAGTAGTATGACACTACGATGAGGTACCCAGGTGGGGTAAAGCCTCGGCTTTAAGCCATGTCATAGCGGTGTAGCACCGCAAAGAAGCGCAATGCTTCATGCCATGACTCTTTATAAAGAACTCACCTATAGTGTATGGACAGAGATATCAGGCCGTCTCTTGAGGGTAAACTTGTAGACGCCCAAAAATTATACACTGAAACCAGGCTGGTACAAGGCCTTCAATGTGCAGCCAGAAGCACAGTTGATGTCATTATGTGAGTAGGAAGAATTGCAGTTATGGTGCAGAATTCAAGGCTTAGTCCATTCTTGTATCATGCTGTTATTTAACCTATGCGGGAAGATTCAAGTCGTAGCGACATCTCTCCTAATGCATGATGGGCAGTCACTGTGGGGAACGCTCAACCCATATATTGAGATATGTGGGGGATTGTTGGTGTTTTTGCCTTTGGACTAGAAAAGATAGTCCCACATCGGCTACACCAAATGGTGAGTATCTCAATATAATGTATTGCTTGTGTTGAGGTGTGCACATGAGGTGTAGTGGGGCACAAGTTTGTGCCATGTGGGAGTATTTTTCTAGAAGGAAAAATGATTAAATCCAACAAGAATGCAAGTTGATTTTTGTTGTGCGGACTCGGACTCGGACACGGACTCCAGGATGTCTCGTGCATGCACGGGAGTGTTCGGGGGGTAGGCGTGGACTGGCACACTTCTATGCTGATTGTGGGATGATCTAAAATATCAACTCTATTTTTGAGTATTGGTATTTTAGTCCCACATCGGATAGGAGAAGAGGTGAAGTCTCAACTCCACTCTATAAATAGAGCCCCTTGGCCTCCTTTGAAAGATGCACCAAGAAGAGAGTTAAGGGAGTCTGTAAAGTCCAGGAAGCCCGTTCAAGTCTCAAATATTGTCTTACGAGTGTTCCAGAAGTTCTTCGTGAACTTGCTGGTTCCTGGAAGCAGATCGTGTTGGGGCGAATCTTGCTTTGAGCAACGGTGATCTTAATCACCTCAGCAAGAACCTTTCCTCTTCTTCTTTCTTCTTTCTTCTCCTTCGTCTGAGTTGTAACTCAGTTCTGTCCGTCTGCAACTGCGATTGTAAGGAAGAACGTGAGATTTATTTTCTGAACTCAGTTCTGTCCGTCAGCAACTGCGATTGCGAGGAAGAACGTGGGATTTACTTTATGATTATTGTTGCTTTTGTAATCAGATTTATATTATAGTGTTCCTCTTGGATCTCGAGAATAATCAGAAGGTGAACGTTTGTTGAACCTCTGATCTCGACATCAAATCTACCATCTTTGATCAAGCCCCGGGATTAACAACTATATCCAAAATTTTAACCAAAAAAATAATATACAATCACTGTTCCTCCTCTTCCTCCATCCCTATAGCGATACTAAATAGTTAGTACACTGCATAATTTTATTTGTATATATCGTGATGGGGTCTTTATGGTGTACAAAAAATTCGATGCATTCTTGAAATCGAGCATAAATTATAAAAAAAAATATTTGAAAGAAAAAATAACATCATATCAAGCATTGATAAAATATACTTGAGTATAGTTAAACATTTTTATTTTGCAATAAGGACATTATAATGATGACTCGTACATGTTGTTGGGTTATTCAACATCGTGGTTGGAGCAGGTCAAAACTCTTAATCGGAACACGTAATAGAGATGAGGTTGAAACTCGTATATTATGCGGAACAATACTTCTATGACTAGATACAAATTAAGAAATTGAATTTAAGAGACAAGCATAAAATTGACACTTTGAGTTTGGAATAGATCTCGAAGAATATGGGCCCATGTCGAACATACCTTAGGATAATTGTAGATCTTATGAACGAGACGTTAGGAAAAAAAAAGCTATGCTACCATTTTATAATATTTAGAGAAAAATAATAGTTTATTGATTACCAATGATTAATAAGCTGATATGAATTGGTTTTACAAAACCCGTATGCAGAAAATTTTGTCCGAGTCTCACATAAAAAAATTTGATATTTAAGAAAGTAAAATAATATAAAGCAAAAAGTTAAATTTTTTTTGTAAATCAAATTTGTAATTAAAAAAATTTGAACGTTTCAAATTTATATATACTATTATAAAGGCGCTTGAAAACGATTAAAAATGAGTCACCTAAGTCGTATATCCTCACGTAACTAATACGTTGTTTAATTGTAATTATTTTCTTGTGAAAAATTAAATAATTTTTTATAAAAAAATATAATTTGAGTGTTTGATTGTCATTATTTTTCATTAAAAAAGTTATTTCCAATTATTTTGACTTAAAAACTATATGAAAAAAAAAACTGATCACCAACTTGATGGTTATGTTCTCATCTCGACATTAATTCTGTGATGGACGCATCTCAGAAGAAAAAGAAAAAGAAAAAAGAGAAGACGTTAATTCTGATGGACTGGGTTACGCTTTTTCAGCTCTGGCCCAACCCAGGTGTAGAGCGAAAGCCTAGACCAGTAACTAAATAGTGAAATCTTGGCCTACTTTTATTTTCGTCAAAATAGCTGAAGCCTCCCCTTCTCTTCTCTCCCCTTGTGATCGATTTCAAAACCCTAATTTCCTCTCTGGAACCCTGGGATTCGAATACTACTTCGTTACGTATCGGATTCTAGGGCTTCGTCAGCTTTCATCCGAATCTCGAGAATATTTGGGGATTTTCGCGGAAATTTGAGGTATGGAGAACAAAACTAGTCTCTTTCTACCATCGGGATGTCCTTTGTTTGATTTATCGTTATTAATTTTTTTTTTTTGGGGGCAATTTGAGTTCCCGGTGGAGAATTGGAAATTAGTAAGAAAGAATGGTTCGTTTTGTGATTCCAGGGTCTGTCGAGAGATTGAGCTCTGGTGATTTATTGTGTTTTGATTAGGGTTAGGTTAGGGCTTAGTTTGACTGCATTTGAAGCTGCCATATTTTATTTTCCGCCTTTTCTTCTGACTGTTTGATCAGGGCTAGGTTAGAGTTCAGTCTGATAAAGAAAATTGCGGCATGCTGTGGCTTGATATGAACTTTGATTAGGAAGATTTATTCTCGTTATGAATATGCTAAATATTGACTAAGAAACTATTTAGTTATAGTACTGGTCGAATTGGGATTATGGAAGTACTAAAATATGTATTCACAAAAGAAGAATTGTGTATTCCGTTACTATGAAGGAGGAGAACAAATACTAAAAAACCAGGGCCATGTCGTAACTTTATCGTGCCATATACGTATCATGAGATACTCCAGAAAGACACTAGGACACACCATAGTTATTGTTCTGTATGCAATGACATGTCCATATCATCTCGTGTCATATTTGTGTCCATGCAACATAGCTGTTTAATGATTACCCCTGTTTCAATGCTGAATTTCCCTACTAACATATGCAATTAAAAGTTTAGACTCTTTGGAGCCTGTGTTGTTGAAATGTAAAAAAAAAATGTATCCACTCGTATAGAATAAACTCAAAAGAAAGGAGACTCAATGTAGAATTCATAATTGTTGATTTTGGAGCTTGTTGAAGGGGTTACCTAGGTGCCAAGTGCACTTGGGAGGAGGTAATGAAACAGTCGTCCTGATGCTTCTCAACCTTTATAGGCCCCTTGAGGGCCCTGTCTCCTTTGGTCTTTGCTTCCTCGTTCACTTGACTGGGAGTTATGGATAGTGTGCCATTTTGTAGTCATAGACTCAGTTATAAAACGCACGTAGGCGCTAAGGGAGATTGTACCTCACTCAAATTAGGTGTGAGCCTTGCTTTTACACGAAGGACTAACAATATCATCTACCCTTTCTTTTACCTCCTTGCTTCATGTTATCATCTTTTATTGTAAATTATGGAGCGTATGAACTCCTGCAACTAAGTTGTTTAACATCCAAGGATTTATATAGACCTGTATTTTTGTTGTATTTTAGTCTTGAGGTCCCCAATTAGGTCTTTTGGTCCTTGCCGTGTATCCACATTACCAAGTTTGGTATTTTTTGATTCAAGGTGTATAGCTTTAAGTAACTTACCAACTATACGTGAAAGAATGTCCAAGTGCCGGAGAGTAAAATTATAGAACTTACAAGTCCGAAACAATTTCGATCACCCCTACGAGATTGATTTTTCTGGAAGAGATATCAGGTAGACGTTGCTGCTACATTTGAAGATAGAGTGCGAAGGATAGACCCGATGGAGTCTCCCAGCATAGCTTATATGTGTGCATGGTTGAAGTAAGGACAAATATTTATTGAAACTGACTCTAAGAGTAAGCAGCAAAATGACGGCAAAGATTTAGGCATAGAGGTGTCTTACCTTTCACTTCCGTTTGGTTCTAATGTCAGCTGAATTTATTTACTATGTTGAGCTCAGGTCTTGGACTTTGCAATGTACAGTTGAAATTTTGGGTTTATTATTGACTGGAGATGTGAACCTCAGAGGAGCGGCTAGGAATGGCAAGTGATGGCGGTCTGTTGTCATTAATAGAGGATTGATACTATTGGAACTTTGCGGGTGAGCAGGTGGAATGTTGTGTGAGGAGTGTTATGTTGTTATAATATAGTTGCCTAACTTGCAACAACTTCTAAAGTGATCAACATTAAGTTAACCTAGAATTTTACTATGAGTCAAGCGATGCAAAAATTTTGACAGTCAGGTTGATTGCGGGATGGAGGCATCAAGACTGCCATGCAAGTCTGCCAAGTGGGAGCACAGTTTTATGTCGGAAACACTTCCTCTTTTTTCGGAATATGGAGTAAGATGCCAGATACTGAAGATAACCAACCTCTTGGCGGAAGTGGCTACCTTATCCATGTTGAACATGCTATGAAACATGTTGACATGCATATAACAACTTTCAGAAGCATATTCAACTGATGTCATAATACTCATTCCCTATCGAGGAAATATATACTTAGCTTTTTACTTGTGGTTCAAAGACTTTATACTATTAACTTTTTTCCTCGTGCCTACAATTGTCGGCAAAGAAACTATTCATGTTCCCAGAATTATTAGTAACTTTAAGTCACTGGCTAAGATCTTTTGAACTTCTACACACACACTCAGTTGTTTTAAATATTGGTTGTGTTTGTCTAAAGCTCAATGCTTCTTGATAAATCATTTTAAGGATTTCATCTTTTATAATTTGTGGGAACTGAACTGCATCAATTTCCTAGAAACCAGAAGAATGGAATTGCCTTATTGGTAGACCAAACTGTAAGTTCCATACTTTGTCATAAACAAATTTGATTATGCTGCTCAAGTGCTGCGTTTTTGGGTAAAATATGCAACAGTTTAGTCTTTCGTACAGAAAGTTTGATGTGTAATCAACAATTAGATAGATCTTCCTCAAGTTCCCAGGTTAAACGTGGCAAGTTTCTGCTTTTCTAATGTTGATGAGTGCTTGATAGCATTATACTTTTGCAAGATTCAGTTTCACGCTTTAAAGATTTATCTGATATAAGATCTTGGAGACGAGGCTTTATGCGAGCTTTGGTTTCGAGGATTCCAATGAAAGGCTGGCCAAGTTATGAGCTTAGACCTGTGTTGATAATAGTTTAACTGTTACTGTTTGTGCATCTATTACAGGATAGTTATCCAAACCCCTTGCACCAAAACCTGTGAAAGATCATCAAGTACCTTTCAGGGTAGTTCTGGTGTAGCTTGGAAGGAATGGATCCTGGACGTTATGGTCTGCAACAAGGATGGGATGCAAACAGCGTAATTGCAGTTTTCTTCTTTAATTACCTATCAGGATGATCCCAGATATTATGCCTCATGTGATTGTTACGCCATGTTTAATGGCATCTCATCCTAACGAACAAACTGAAACCCCTGGGCAACTGTGATGTGGAGTGGAATTTCCATACCCTTCCATTAATATTTGTTGCTGACTTGGCTTATTCTGTTGAATCTACAGGCCTTGGAGGGGTATGGTGCGGTCCATGAGCCAGATTTCAGGTGACTAGATTATTGCTTCAGCTTTATATGATTTATAACCTTATTTATTACATAAGTATAATTTTAGACTCTACGCTTTTATTCATTAACCCTCATTCACTGATAAAACCAGTCATTTTCTTTTAGAATGTCATATAGTTAAATACTGCCTTTTGGCACTAAACCTACTTTTGCAGGGCTGGTGGATCGTATGGTGGTAGGAGGTATGATGAAAGTTATTCGAGAGACCCTGTTTATGCAAGGAATGCATTCCATCGAGACATACATGATAGGGATGTTCATCCACCTCCGCCTCCTGTTCCTGGCATTTGGTCACAGCCCAGAAGAAGGGGTTTTGACGATGAATATGCGAACATTAGGGAACCTAGAAGACATGACAAAGCTTATCTTGATTCTTATCGCAACGTGGATGATTATCGTGAGCCAGAAAAGTATCATGGGCTTGATTCTTTTCATGAAGCTGATAAGTTCCGTGAGAACTATCGGAATGTTGACAATTATCATGATACAGATCGGTACCGTGATTATGGATTTGACAGACATTCAAGGCTTGGTGGGAGAGGCAATGATGAAGTTGGCACCGATAACTATGACTTACGAAATCGTCTTGTCCACCATAGCCGTGAGAACAGCCATGAGAGGAACTCTGATTTTGGTCGCTATAGTTATGATTCCGATCACGAGAGAGGTAGGAGGGATAGTGGTTGGCGACGACGTGAGTCTCGTGATCGAGAAAGGGACAGGAGACCTGTGAGCCGGGAAAGAGATAATACTAGTCCCTACAAGCGCTATGATCGTTCTCATTCTCCTGTTCGCTCGTATGGGCATGATGATCGATCAAGATCAAGATCTCCTCGTGGTCGAAGTTCTGGCTACAGTCATCGGGAGGACAGCTATGATGATGACCGATATGGGAAGAGTGAGAAACGCAGGGATCAGGATCGCGACCGTGATGATAAGCGATATAATGACCCTTCGGTGGTATGTGCAACCTTCAATGTATCTATCATGCTATCCTATTTCCACACCATAGGAACTGACTGAAACATTGATTTTACAGGTTCCATCAGCCACAGTTGTTGTGAAAGGTCTGTCGCAAAAGACGACTGAGGAAGACCTCTATCAAATTCTTGTATGGACCCTTGAATATAATTTGAATTTACTGCAGTTGCATCTGTAATTATAACCCACTTGAGTGGCTATTGTGGCTTCTTTTCCAGGCTGAATGGGGCCCCCTTCGTCATGTTCGTGTCATCAAAGAACGGAATTCTGGCATTTCACGTGGATTTGCTTTTATAGACTTTCCCACAGTGGTATCCATTGGATGAACCTAATATCTTTCATCTTGCATCCTTATCAAGATCTCTGCCAGTTAACTCATACTTATCAACAGGAAGCTGCTCGTAACATGATGGACGGTGTTGGAGAGGCTGGCCTTGTTATTGATGGGAGAAAGTTGTTCTTCGAGTATAGGTACTTTTAAAGAGAAAGAAGCAACTATTTCATCTTTAAAAGTATACACATGGAAAATTTAGCAATTTTGAGTTGCCTTAGCTATCTGTTGCATTTGGGTTGTCTGTGTGTGCATGCATTTGTGCTTTTTATGTGCATGTTGTGGGTGGTGGGTGGGAGGTACATGTTAGCTCACATGCGAATGTTAAATACCATCCTATAAAATCATGACACACTTGTTGGTATCCCCAACTCATGTTAAATATTATCTTATAAAAATTTGCATATTGCCAGATGAAACCTCTGATCTAAATTCATCTAATAGTATACTGCATTAACCCAAATGGGACCCTTTCCTTCGAACTGAATCCTTAAATGGTTATAAGTACTTATGTTCTTGTGTTCATTGCAAATTCTGTCTGTTGCTTTATTGTTTCTGCAACAAGAACTGCTTTTACGGTGTATTTAGTTCTGAGCATTGATTTGTTGAAACATTTACATGGTAGGCTTCATTGTTCATTCTGTGGGATCTGCTCAAACAGTTGTTGAAAAATATATAAGTTATGTTTTGATAACCTACTTCTAATGTCATACCTTCTACTACCCTCACATTTTGCTTCTATTGCAGTAGTAAGCCGACTGGTGGGACAGGTGCACCTTCTGCAGGTCAAGAGAACACTTTTAGATCTGGCCATGGTTTTAGCCGGTTTGCTGCTCCTTCTGATTGGATGTGTACCATATGCGGTTGTGTAAATTTTGCACGTAGGACATCTTGTTTTCAGGTTTGTCGTTTTTTTCTTTTTTCAAGAATTGTTTGTTGCTTTTAAGTTTTTAAAAGGCAGTCACTCCCGCCGCACTTTGCATTCTGGAAGTAGGTTATGTTATGTCCTTTTACTTTATAATTTATTTGCTGGTACTTTTTAGTAAATTCCTTTATAATAATACTGTTAGCAATAAAGGATATTATAGAGAGACATGCTCGATAAGTGGATAATATATCCTTTTACTTTATAGTTTATAGAATATGAACACTCTTTAGATTTTGAGGAAGGTACTCCAATGATATCAGCAACCCTGTTCTTTAAGTGGCCCTGAATTTGCATGACAATTGATGGATGAGTTAGGTTTTGGCTTTATAAAATTAACATCCCAGACACCAAATGTTACATTGTTCACATTATGATGTTGACAACTCAATAGTATCAGCTATTAGGCACCGGGCAATCCATAATGTAGAATTTGTTTCCCACGACATTTGTTTGCTATACTTCACCTTGTCTTCTAATTCACTTATATCTAAATTCAAATGTTTAAATTCATTAGGAAGAATTGTGCTTTGTCATGGGCGGGGGAGTCATAGTTAAAAAACTACTAGGTTGTGGGTTATGTGTAAAAGAACTGTGGACTGAAGCAGTGTTTTTATGGTTGTTACTTGACTGCTATTATGGGAAAACCAGTATGGTCAACTACACTATTTTCTCATTTACTGTAAATTTTATTTTTATTCATCACATGTTCTTATTTTCTTAATGGTTCGAAATTGAGGTTCTATCTAACCCAAACCTGAAATTTGTAAATTTTGCTAAAATATTTGACCTTTATTGTTAGTATATGAATGCTATTCCTTTGCACTTTGCTCTAATGTGTCAAGAGATGAATGCAATTCCCTATAGCAAATTGTATCACCTTACCTCTTCATCTAGACTATATAGTGTCTTAAGGAACTTGGTCTGCCCTCCTTCGTTGCATGAGCTTAAATTCTGTTGCCAAAATGGTGGGTCATCCAATCTTCCAACGGCCCGTCTATGTTTCTTGACGTGGCCCTCTCATGCCCGTAGTTACATTGTGTATGAATTTGGTACCAACATAGAGGGTTGACGTCAACAGATCATAAAACTTCATCAATTCCTTTATTGAGCTTTTTTATGCTCCATAGCCCACCCTATTTGAATGGTATAAGTATGAGACTGGTCAGCTGTTATCTCTTATCATACCTTTCATCGTCATCCAAGCCTTCTCCCATCAGAATGGGGTCGGCATGTCATCATATCTTTACAATACTATAACCAATGTTCTAAAAATCGCTACGTGGATTGCTATGTGGGTTGGATTCGGAGGAGGGGCGCACCTAACAGTGACCTCTGGAATATTACCATGGCCATGTTCTATATGAAAAATTAGGCCACGGGCCCTAGGGGAATACTGCCATGGCCAAGTTCCCCCTAACAATGGCCTCTGGAATACTGTCATGACCAATTTCTCCCTAACAATGCCCTATAAGTGGCCTTTGGAATATTGCCATGGCCAAGTTCTCCCTAACAGTGGCCAAGTTCTCGGTAATGGGGGCCTCTGGAGTACTGTCATGGCCGAGTTCTCCCTATCAGGTGCCGGATAGGGGTGTTTTCGGTTCGGCCTAGGTGGTCGAACATGTTGATTTTTAGAACACTGACTATAACAATATAATGTGGCTCATAGCGAAAAATTCTAGCTTGTAGTGAATCGGGTGTAACTCATATTTATTTGATTTGTTTGTATAAAGGATAAAGTATAATATTTAATGGCGCACAAGTAATATAGATGATCTTGAGTATATACATGGTGTACTGTCTCTATTACTCGAACATTTTTGTTGGACTGCCATAGACCAAGATCAGAAAAAAGTTTGCGTTAAATGTGTAGATGTGTAAGAAGAAATGGCAATAGGAGGTAAAAGGTAGAAAATATCACATAATATTCTCTCTTACATTGCCATACTAACAGGCCACTGTTGTTTGGATGAGGTAGGTTATTATTTGGTGATTTTGAAGTGAGTATTCACTTATTTCCACTATGTAATACTTCTTCAACCTGTGTTAGATGTTGACTTCAAGGTTAGCTGAGTGTGGGTACTAGTAACAAAAGCTCTGGTACTTAGTGATTAACAAAAGCTGTAGTATTGTGGAAAACTGGGAATTTATTCATCATAACTATTAGATTTTTACTTTCCACATGCTACTTTGGTGAAGCGAAGGTTATATATATATATATGTGTCTGTGTGTGTGTGTGTGTGTGTGTATGTGTGTGTGTGTGTTTGGAGAATTATGCCATACTGATGACGCTAATACATCTTCAGTGTAATGAGAGCCGAACTGATGATGCTCCTCCTGCTGATGTGGCTACATCTAGTTCAACAACACTTGGTAAAAAAGGTCCAGAAGCAGGTAAGATTCCTTTTATTTTTTGCATTCCTTTGCTTTGTTGTACTTAAATCTGCTGTTTAAGTTGCCTGATGAAAATTAACAGGTCCTACTCATGTTTTGGTTGTTCGTGGGTTGGAGGAAAATGCTGATGAAGAAATGCTCCGGTACGAGTTTGCCAAGCATGCTCCTATAAAGGTAATAAATATTGCTCATGTGGTTAGCTGATGCTTCTTTTTCAACTAGTTACAGCTTCCTTTCCTTATATTTCTTGCAGGATATTCGACTTGTCAGAGACAAATTCACGCATGTCTCTAGGGGCTTTGCCTTTGTACACTTCCATTCGGTAAGGAACTTATCGGTCAAAGAATCATAGGAATTCTTTTTGCTGTTAGGTTCTTATTTTCAGCCCCCTTGATGCACCTAGGTGGAGGATGCTACGAAAGCTCTGGAAGCAACAAATGGAATGACCCTTGAGAGAAATGGTCAAATGATTCGTGTAGCTTATGCAAAAAGTGTTCATGGTCCTGGAACTGGGGGACCTCAATCAAGTAGTCTTGCAGCAGCTGCTATTGAGGCAGCAACATTTGCACAGCAGGTATTGGCCCCCTTCTTTTTTTTTGCTTCATCTCTTACCCTTTTCATGATTCTGGTATTTTCAGTTTGATTACTGCTTTCATTGTCACCGTTCATGCCTTTCCAAAAAATGAATTTGGCTATAGCTCGCAACACTGGGCTGAGAAGGCTCCATGGAATGCTTGGCTAAATTCTGCCTGGTCGTCAGTATGTCAGCTTCTAAGCTTATTCCGAAATTTGTGAAGGTGCTACTATTATGAATTATTGATTTACTTTGAAAGCTTGGAGTTGATGGGCGGGAAAACTTATCTCATTGACATAGTCTAAATTCATGCAAGCAGGAAGTGACCTTTGCATTGCCCTGGACTAATAGAGTCTATAGCTATGTTCACCGATTCAGATACGGTGACACGATATGATACGAATCTGACATGGCGATCTTGTAAAATTAGGACACGATACGCTAGTCGGCACGTCTTATATATATATATATATATATATATATATATATATATATATATATATATATATATATATATATATATATAAGACGTGCCATCTGGCGTATCGTGTGTGTGTGTGTATATGGAAAATTCTTCAATACATCCTATGTAAAAATTTGTGTCGATACATCCCAAATCGGAATAATTGGATGTTGATCCAATGGTTCAGATTAAAGCCGAAGTCAAAGTAACAGGTAAAGTCAAAGTCAAAGTAAACACATTTCACAATTTCCAATGCATTTTCAACGCAATTGTTTGGGATGTATTGATACATCCCATGTATTGTAGAAGGACCCATATATATATATATATATATATATATATATATATATATATATATATATATAAAACACAAAGGTTTTTGAATCCTAGGACTGACTGTGCCAAGATAAAGAGTGGTTGGGATTTAATCTTGGTGAATCAACGGTTGTAGGATTTTATGGGGAATCCAAATAGTGGGATTTGCACTCATAATGGTTGTGGATGAGCATTATTGAGAGTGGGGTTTTATGGGGAATGAGCATTATTGAGAGTGGGGTTTTATGGGGAATCCAAAGAGTGGGGTTTTCACTCATAATGGTTGTGGATGAGCATTATTGAGAGTGGGGTTTTATGGGGAATCCAAAGAAAATTCACATCCAGCAGTGGTTGGGATTTAATATTTTGATGGGGGCCTCATAATTATTATTGTTCGTTTAAAATTGGGGGTCCAAGATTTTGAGGGGGAATACCTTAAATGAACCATGCCCTATGGGCACGGGTTATGACTAGTATATATATATATATATATATATATATATATATATATATCGACTGGGGACATGTCTGGGTTCAAATCCAACCGTGTCCCACGTGAATCCTTGTCGGATCCAAATCCGATATGGATTCGGCACTGGTTTAGCCATGTCCGTGCTTCCCAGGTCTATAGGTTATAGACTGCATCAACGGTGTGTATCAGATCATAAACATTGTCCAAATTAAAATATATTACCCAAATTCTAGCATCATCCTTGTAATTTTCATGGCTGATGCTACCATATTCCTGGATTATATACATCCCCAGTCTCTTTAGTATGTTATCATTTGATAAGTATTCTACAAGTATATTGTCTCTAAAATCATTCTTATAGTTTTGTTTAGACCGGGAATCGACACTTTAGTTGCTTGTGCAACTTTAGAGCTGATTGTTTGATATATTGCATTCCCTCTGTTCGTATTTTCACTGTGCTATATTGCTTGTTGAGTTATATGGATCAATTTCATTTGTCGCTGCCAATCATGCGGAGCAACATGACATCTAATGTGAACTACGCATTGCTGTGATTCCTATAAAATACAACCTGAAGCCACTAGATTTCTAAAGTTCACAATGCATTCTTGTCATCACCTACAACATGAAGCAATAAAGACCTCTAATGCCATATTTCTTCTTGATTGGTTAAGTGGAGCTTATGCTTATCATTCGTGTCATTGTCATCACCTGAAATGATAGGACCTCTAATGTGATTCTTCTTTTCCATACTACTGAAATATGAACCTGCTCAGTTGGTATTCCTGGATATGAATAAACCATTTTAATTGGTCTTTTTATTCTGTTTCATGCATATTCTAAGTTTCTTTAGTTCCACCACTGCCAACTGCTTTTTAATTGGGATTTGTAATTACTTTTCTTCTTACACCACTTGATAATATTTGCATTTCTGATTTCTTTTTGGGCAAGTTCTCATGTGTAACCATATAGCAATGGGTGATTTTTGGACCCATTACATCTTTATTCATATGTTGCTCAGTTTTTGCATAATGAGGTTCCCAGGAAATAAATAATTCTAAGTAACAAGTAAGAAAATAAATTGTAACTTTAAGAATGTTGAAAGCAAAATCTTTATACTTTATTTTTTATTTTAATTGTGATTTCTTTATGGATGTTGATATGGGTGAAGTGGGCTTTAAAAGTCAGAATACGATGCTGCAACACATATTATATGCTTGCATTAATGTATAAAACCTGTTTGAGTTGTCCTCTCAAATCTTACCTCCTTGTTGTATTCAATCTTATAATTCCTGAGGGGCAAGGATCTGCAAATTCTTGTTTAACTATAAAGTTTGGCTCCACTTATATGTCTTATTGCTGGTATTAAAGTATTTTAGCATGTTCTTATCTTATGTCATCCCTTGGACTTTAATTTAGAACCCACGGATTGAGTTGTATTTATCCTTTGAGTTAGGTAAACGTCTAGGCATCTATTTTCCATCATTTAAATAAAGACGTGATACTTGCTAATTTAATAGTGGTATATGTGACGACAAATTCGAATGGAGGAATTGTTTAAAAAATGTTGCATCATTTCCTCCAACTAGTGCAACATTTGTTGATTCCAAAATGGTTGCAAACCACTTGCATCATTTCCTCACATTCTCTCTCCATTCAATGTCATAAAGCACAACCAAACAATGATTTCCATTTACCACAACAAAAGTCGCAACCAAACATGCCAATGACATCATTCCCAACAATGAATTTGTAAATTCTGCAACATCATTTAGATGCAACCAAACAATGGATTTGCAACACCACTTAGAGCAAACAATTTTACATGCAACTTATGTTGCATGGGATTTCCATTAACGAACAAACTAAACGGCCCCTAAAGTTCATTAGGTGAGGAAATTTGAACTCTTAGTTTTAGTCCTGAATACCCACACCTGTGTTTCATAGGGTATTGTACGAGCTCTGATTTGAGTCTTGTTTCATTGTTTCCTGTGTAACTGAAACTTTTCAGGTTTCGCCAATATTCTTGCAAACTACTACTTATTTGACAAGTCACCATGGATGGACTATTATTTAAAAAAAAATATTGGGACATAATCTACGATGGACTGATCACTCGATTTAACTAATACTTCTCATATAAGGATTTTCTGCTGCTACCTAATGTTTATTTTGGATGCTATGATGTTAACCACTTGGTATTTGTATCAATCTTTGTTTAGCACTCTCTGATCTCTATAGAATATGTTGTACTCCTAGTTCATCACAACTGCAAATCATGATACTATTTATTATTTCAACAGTGTGTAACGTATATATTGTTCTGTAATCTGAAGTAATCTTATTTTGTTATGTGCTCCGCTGCCGTGCATGATGCATACAGTCAAGTAGAACTAGCATATTTTCCAAGGCCTTTGTTGTTTCACTTGGTAAAATACTTATATTGATAAATTAAAACATCAGTAAAGCTGATTTTTAATGGAGATGTATTACTTGGACTTGCTGCTCTGCATCTATTAGAGTTTGGTATTCTTCAAATTTGGATTGCAAGTTCGAAAAAAAGATTCTATGTTATTTTGATGAATATTTATTGTTTTATTTTCTCATTTGTTCAGTATGATGCTGCTGGTTGGGCACCCAAGGACTACAATCCTGATGACAAGCAATCTATTGGAGGGATTGAGCAAGGAAATACTGAAGCACAAATAGGTGGTTCAGCTCCACAGTCTGGGTTTGTTTGGGATGAAAAGTCCGGTTATTACTACGATGCTGCCTCTGGCTTTTATTACGATGGAAATTCAGGTTCGTGCATTGTTTATTCGGAGTTATCAATGGACACATGGACTATGTTAAATATTGAATGCCTCGAGTCGAGAACATGTGGGTGTGGAATTGCTGAATGTAACCATATGCGACCTATATAATATAAGTTGGACCAATTTGATGGTCGTATTTATAAGACTTAATACAAAAGTATATGGTATATATTCCTTATAACCATACAACCTGTTATGTTGTGTGCATAGAGCATAGTTGTAGATCTCTTCATTTGGGTTGTCCCATTTTAGCTTCAGAATAATTCATTCTCGACTTGAATGTTGCCTTGTATGAAATTAGGTGGAATTTCTATTGGCCTCACCTTGTCAGTTTTTGTTTCTGTTTTTGTTTTTTGTTTTTTTAAACCTCTGGATTTATGAAGTGCGTGATATTTCTGTTATTCTAGTTGAATTTTCTTGGGCTGTCTGACTCAGGGACAAACAAAAAGGCTCTTAGATGCAATTTATGATCAAAACAGACAAGAAAATATGATATAGCGCACTGTAAATGTCTAGGACAGCAACACGAATAATGCTGTAAGCACATAAAATGCAAGATTGGATTGGGTTTACTGATTTCTGTTGAACCTTATTAAAAGTCCATATATGGATGCAGGATAGGATATTACTTAATTCAAAAATCAGAACTAGAATAGCACAATAAAGATGTGTAAACTCTATGAAGGATACAAATCACAGATAAGCGGGTCATAGAAACACCATAACAAATCAAGATTTTAAAATTCAACAAAAGAATATTCATACTCTCTTGGGGTCAAATCACTGATACTCATTACTTGTTGTGTTCTTCCAAAGATTTGGAACTTTCCACGCCGCTGATTAAAATTTGGGGATGTTCTCGCTTTGAATCTTGATTTAAGAATAAGATAGGTTTATTGACATGTATTTTAGAAATAACTGAACGGTTTGCAAGTGGGGATTTGATGGTTGTGGAAATTGGGGATCAAGGATCAAGTGAAGTTTGGTTTCCATATAATTTGTAGCTTTCCTGAATGCATTTAGCTGATGGACAAGTAAATTGTTTAAGATGACAAGGGAATTGGGATAGATAGTAAATAATGTACGTCTTTTTTAGCAGATCCATGCTAGTTTGGTATATTCAAACTTACGTCTTATGTTGTAGGTCTCTACTATGATGGCAACAGTGGAACCTGGTATACTTATGACAATCAAAAGCAGCAATATGTCCCTTGTACAGATCAAAGCGGTAACAAGGTACCTGGAGAATCAGCTAATGAGAATTCCAAAGCATCAGATGGTGGTGGTAGCAAAAAAGTGGTGATATCTGCTCCTGCTACCACCACAATAGCAAATGAGAAGGCCTCATTACCTGATGCTGTTCAAGCTGCAGCAGTGGCAGCATTAGCGGCAGAGAAAAAAGAAAAAGAGAAGTTAAAAGAGATAAAACTGGCTTCAAAAAGTAGTCTTTTAGCCAATAAAAAGAAGATGAATAATGTTTTGGCAATGTGGAAGCAAAGGAATCATGATGGGCAGGCTCCGCGAGTGGTTCTTGATGACAATCACCCTTCAAATTCTTCTGAAGATAAGCAAGTCAACTCCTTCAGTACTAGTGTTGGACCTGCTAAAAGTAGGCCGAATTCTAACACTTCTATCGCAAAGGACCCTGCAAACACCTCTGGGTTTTTATCTTCAGCTGCGAGCCGCGGTTCCAGTAGTTTGTCTTCTACCTCCCTTGCTTCCCAAACAGTAACTTCGGATCCTCAGAGTACACCAAAGCCTGCGGGTACTAGATCTGGGGGAACGATCATGGGGGTGATTAGAGGTTCTGGGAGAGGACTTATTAAGTCTGATACAACATTCTCTGCTTCAAGTGCGGGCAGTGTTGTTGCTCCAACTTCTGTTACAAATGCAGCTGGACCGTCTCTACCTGCTATTGAACCTACTGTTACACCATTCAGAACTGATATGTCTGCTTTGGGTTCATATGTATCACCTGTGGCTGTTGGGGGTGGCAAGCGAAGGTTTTCCGAAGCACCAGTACAGTCAGTTGCACACAAGGACCAACCCCAGCCAACATATAGAGACCGTGCAGCAGAGAGAAGAAGCTTGTATGGGTCAGCTTCATCTGGAAGGGATGATCTATCTGACATTGGGCTTGGAGAATCAAGTAAGCATTTATGACTTCCATTTCCCATGCTATTGTATCATAAAGTAAGGATATGAGGAGAATGTTTATTATGACCCAAACCTGTCACTTGCTGAAGTTTAATTGTCAAAGTAGAGCTATTTCAAACCGCCTGTCAGAAGGTTGTTTTGTGACCATATGGTAGCTTTAGGAACAACCGATGACAAATAATTTAGTTTGGTGAAGGGATCAGTGCTTAAGTTACGTATTCATGACTTTTTGGACGGTCTTATAATTGTTGCCATGTAAATATATTGAATGTCAGTGGAATGTAAAAGAACTGATAGTCAATTGTCAAAGGGGTTACAGCCAGATTCCTTGGTTGGTTCTTCATTTATTTGTTCAAGATTTATTAATTTTTTGAGAATGTCATTATTTGTCAAGATGGTGAATATCCATATAGAAAGGGATCTTCTGCCGATCAGGGAGCAATGCCTTTTCCTCCAGGGGTTGGGGGTGGACGTGGAACAGGTGATGCTAGCAATGTCGAAAATTATGAGGTGATAACTGCTGATCGAGCCATTGACGAGAGCAATGTGGGAAACCGGATGCTGCGCAATATGGGCTGGCAAGAAGGATTGGTACTTCCCAGTCTTTCTTTTGCTCATTATATGTACTAGCATTTTTGTTTAGTAAGGGAATTTCTGGGTACTGATTCCTATCTTGAAAACACCGACTCTCTCTCTCTCTCTCTCTCTCTCTCTCTCGTATATAGATTATAGACACAGACACACGCACACGCACGTGCACATGCACATGCACACGCACACACTAGAATCTCTAGGTTAATTCTTCCTGTAGAATGCAGATGCTAAGCTATATCTACTTTTTCTTTTGCTGTCCTGACTTCACATTTGTCACTTTTTTATTGGAATTCTTCCTGTAGAATGCAGATGCTGAGCTATATCTGCTTTTTCTTTTGCTGCCCTGACTTCACATTTGTCACTTTTTTATTGGAATATATAGTTCTAATAAAAATCCATCCATTTTTAAAAGAAACTCGTTCACCAAGTCATATAGTAGTAAACAAATAGAAACTTGTTTACCTTGTAATATCAACTGCCCTAGACATCAGTAGCTGCTTGTGAACATCTTCAAAAGCTCCAATTGCAAGGTTGGTGTTTTGTTAATAATCTGTCTGACATTGATTTGGGTGTTGTACTGTTTCCTGGCTTTGTTTATATCTTACAGGGCCTCGGAAAGGACGGTAGTGGCATCGTAGAGCCAGTCCAGGCAAATGCTGTTGACGCTAGAGCTGGCCTTGGGAGTCGGCAAAGGAAGGTGGATCCAAGTTTGGAGGCACAAGCGGGTGACAGTTATCGAACCATCATACAAAAGAAGGCAATTGCAAGATTCCGTGAGATGTCCTAATTGAAAGCAAAAAGGATCCCAAAGTGCACCTGCTATTATCCTGTGGTGTTTCATCGGCTTGTTACCAATCTTAATTTTGACATAAATCCCCAATTTGTATTTATCATATGAAATACGTCGGGGTAGTTTTCTCCCATTATGATATTAATCGGTTTATTGTTGGACGTTCGGAAGCAGTGGTTTCCTATTGTGGCTGGAGATTTTGACTGAACGATTTTAGCACTGATGCTTATGTTATCTAGAGCCATGGGCCTATTGTAGTTTTATGAAGTGGGCAATTAAATTACGGAAATGCTTTTTTTTTGCCCGCAGGCGGACCAGCCTGTCCGCCTGCGTGGCACTCTCCCATTGACTCCCTCGTTAGCATGGGGTCCACGCCGTTGACCTGCCAATGGTGGAGTGCCACGTGGCGGGCTGGTCCGTCCGTGGGCCAAATAGCAGCGTTCATTAAATTATTCAATTACCTGGGTCCTTTTGGATGACGTTTTGCCATTTTCACCTCTGAGGTGAATAGGACTGGGCTTCATGATTCAAGTTTTTGTCAATATTTCAGCTAGTACTCGGTGCTGGATGAATGGAACATTAGTTACCGCTTTTATGCAGTAAACATTCTTGGAGGAATTTTTCATCCTTTTCCTTATAGATCACCTTTCGGTTATCAGTATATTTTAAACTCTAAAAAAGTCTTGTGCGTTCTTCTAGTTGACGTACTAATGTACGTACTTAAAAGATCGTTGGTTGTTCTTCAAGGTCAAAACTTTATATTTCCAAGGCCTTTTCATTGCAAATATTTTAACTGCTTTCCTATTCGGTGCTTCTATTGCTCTATGTTGTTTTACCAAATGCTTCTATAGCTGAATGTTGCATGTCCAAATTACAGGAGAAGATTTTCTCATCTAATTTCTCAATTTGTTATCGTTCGTATCATTATGCATCTCAACACTTACATTTTCTGTAATATGCTTGATGTATTACTATTACTAACAGCCCGGAATCTGAAGATTCCATTGTGCACCCTCAATCCTAAGGAAATTATGCGGTAGTTTTACAAAATTATTATGAAGCTACGCGACAAGAAATCGATCCCTATGATCGAAGTTATATACTCTATAGGCCTCTCTCACTTCAAGAAGCCTATATGACTTGCCCACATATGCAATTAGAGAAGGCCGATGCTATGAGCATTTCCAACCCTACTGTGAGTTTGGAAAAAAGTTGTTGCCACATAGGAATAACAAGTTTTCATTGATAAAATCGTTCTCCAATGCAAATGTCAAAAAAATTATGAAGTTGACATGACAAAGATATTTGGTTGTCTAGTTCTAGACTGCACGGAAAGAAGTTGTCTTGCGAGTTTAAAAAAAAAAGATTTTATTGTCTTCTCAATACTTTACATTGGAGAAGATTTTTTTTTTTACTTCATTGTCTTGTGTGAATATAATCTTGCCACCTAGAAAAGATATTGTCTTGTGCCTTATACCACATAAAAATTACATCACATTGGGCATCCTCAAAGAGGACTGCATAAATTTTGACAAATCCTAAAGACACGGTCAATTTTGGAAATTTTAACAATCCGAGATTATAGAAATTATGATACCTCTTAGGAAAATGATATTTGACCCGGGCCGCACCATGCTCCCATTCCACCCCTCCATAGGTATGGGGCCAGGCCAGTTGACCTGCCACTGGGGGCCGCCAGCTGGCTGCGGGCCATGCGGCAGTACCTCTTAACATATTTTGTAGCGTTTGGCCTTAGAGAATCACACTTGACACTTGGTGTATATTATAGCCAAACTATTTTTGTGGATATGTGCGCGAAAACATGCAAGATTCACCTTCCTCCCTAGCATTTGCAACAAGCTCTTGTGTGCATTATGCATAACGATCACTTGTGAGACAATTTAGTTAGGCTATCAACCAAAATGCACTCTCAACTACTCGTCAACCCCCAGAGAGCTACACTATTGTTTTTTTCTTTTTCTTTTCTTAGCAGCATCCATGTTTCATCAGTAGGGGTAGTTAAGTTAGTTGCACCCAGAGTCTCATAGTACATAGTACTATAGTTTCATAAAATCCCATTTTTTCCACTCTACTTGTGTGCTGCTGCTGCTGCTGAAGTTAAGAAAAAATGAGTGTAGGTCCGTCTCCGGTGATGCCCTTCTTGTTCGTTGGCGCCCTCGGGGTGCTCGTCTATGGCCCCGTGATAATGAAGCAGTCCGCTTTGATCTACGAGTTCCAGGAGCCCGCCGTCCTCTTCGTCCTGCCGATGCTGCTGCTGCTGCTGATGGCCGTCTTCGTGAGCGAGCTGGTCGTGGTCCCGCTCCTCCTCCTGCTCGTCGTCTTCGCGCTGAGGATCGTTCTGATCGGACCGCTAGTACTGCTGCTCGCGATACGATTCTTGGGCAAGTACTTGACGGCTACTACGTCGTCGTCGTCGGATCGGAGGATCAGTAAGCCGCGAGGACCGACGACGACGACGTCCGAGGCTGGGGGTGGTGGCGAAGAGGACGGAGGATTTGGGTTGGGGTGCTTCGTGTTCATGCTGCTCTCCCTCCTGCTATATGCCTTCTTCTATGACGGCGAGGGGTACGGGTACGGGTGGGTCTCTCTGATCGTTGTCTGGGCCTTCATTGCCTTCCTTAACACGTTTTAAGAGCTTTTCTGGCATCATACTTTTATGTACGGACTCTGGTGGTCAGCAGGTGGAGACATAGTACATCTTGTTTGGATGAATTTGTTCTCACTTGTACTACGAAGGACTTGTATACTAGTTTGTGTTCGTTTCTTATTTCCCATAATTCAGCATCTCCAAATGTTTGGAATGGGCTTGAAAAAAGAAGAAGGAAAGTTAGATTAAAAATGATAATAATTAGAGATGCGTATAAATTATACCTCTAATGCAATTGTTGGCATTTGTAGGGACTCTTAAGTAAATAGTAAGGTACCGGATTTATATTAGGGCGTGTTTGGTAAACGAGAATTGGGATTAGATTTGGAGTTTCATGAGAAAGTGAACCCAAATTTGTGGCTTCTATTGTTTGGTTCGGAGAACATAGATTTTGGAAAGCAGATGCAGAATGGAACTTGTAGTTCCTGTCTCCCCTTATCCCCTCCCAAATCCATACATTCACTCCCTTCCAATTCTTTAGGATGTGGGTTGAAAGCATAGAATTGCTAAAATTCATCTTCGGAGGCGGCCGAGACGTGGAGGAGAACGAAGGAAGGAAGTGGTGATGGGATGGCTGAGATGTGGAGGAGGAGGATGGCTGAGACGTGGCGGTTGAGGAGTGGAGGAGAACGGAGGAATTAGGAAGTGACAATGAGATGGCTGAGACGTAGAGGACGAGGACTTCTGTGGAGGCGGCTGAGGCATGGAGGAGAATGGAGGAAGGAAGTCGCAGTGGGGTGCGACGGAGGAGTGGTTTTTGAGAAGAGAGAGGAGTCGTTGGTTTTTAAGAGGAGTAATTTTTTAGACAACCACCTAATCCCTACCCATATAATTATAAAATATTAATTACATACTCATTAATATTTGTTAATATTAATTAATGATATTAAATTATTTGTTAGTAATTAATTTTGATTCATAATTAGTTAGTAAGTAATTTTGAGTTGATCAATTTTTAATTAGTATTTAATTATTTTAATTTATCAAACTAATTGTTTAATTATTAAATTATTATGTGATTTAATTATAATTTACTATAATTATAATACTATGTTTCAACTTTTTGTTTTCTCATCTCAATCATTAACATTTATCTAATATTCCACTTTTCACTTTTCTATCTCAATCAAACACATTTGTTATGTACTAGGGAGACAAAAAAAATGGATAGATTCCTACATGAAATTAATCACCAAAAGTACAAAGCCGAATTTTTCTACACTAACGATTTACCAAATAGACCCTAAAGAGGGATGAATTTGAGGAGAGGGTCATTGATAGAAATAATATTCATAAGAATCAATATCTTGATTAATGGCATGATAGAGATAATATTAGTTATAAATGCTCCTTAATTTACTCATTCTTTCTCTCAATGACTTATTCTCTTTTTTAAATTGTTACCTTTTGTATTCTGGACATAACTAGCATAGTTATTGTTACCTTTTGTATTCACTTTTTTAAATTGTTACCTTTTGTATTCACTTTTTTAAATTGTTACCTTTTGTATTCCAGCTGTAAGTTGTATATATATACGGCCAATATCAATAATAATATTCAAGCTTCATATTATTTTCTCTTATATGGTATCAGAGTCCAGATCCATTTTTTTCTCCACGCCTGTTCATCCTTTTCTCATAGTGGTATCCAATGACCAATCTCTTCTACCCAACAATGCTGAACCGACCAAGCCTTTCATCATCATCTCCCTTTCCCACATCCTCAAACTCACTCCCAAAAACTATATATCATGGAAAACTCAACTTGAAGCTACCCTCCTTGGTCATGATATACACAAATTCATAGATGGTTCCCATCCTGCTCTCCCTCAAACCATTACCCAACAAAATACTACCATTACCAATCCTGCCTACACCACCTGGTTTCGTCAAGACAAACTCATTCTTGGAGCTCTTGCTGGCACACTTTCCACTCCACTCGTCCCTCTCATCTCTCAATATTCCACTGCCCATGCGGCTTGGCAACCTTTTGCTAAAACCTATGCCAATCCCTCAAAAGGCCATCTCAAACAAATAAAAGATCACCTCAAAAATATTACCAAGGGTCCACGTTCCATTTCTGACTATATGCAAGAAATCAAGTGTTGTACCGATCAACTCACCTCTCTTGGTCGTCCCCTTGATCCTGAAGACATTGTTGACAAAATCCTTGACCAACTCAATGATCCTGACTATGAGAGTGTCATCACTGTTGTTCAAAATCGTGAGACCCCCATCACGTTTGATGAGTTACATGAAAAACTTATCAATCGTGAACTCTCTCTCTCAAACAAAAAACCAAATCATCCAACAATTTTTCTGCCACTGTTAACTATGCAGCCAAACACCAAAACAACAACTATCACAAACGTCCTCCCTCCTTTCAATGCCGGCCTTCTCCCCACTCCAAACCACTCCACCTCTCCCCCTCCTACCCGCTCTTCTCAACCCTTCAAAGGACGATGTCAGTGGTGCCGAACCCAAGGTCATTATGTCTCTCAATGTCCTATTTTTCGTACCCAATATCCAAATGCAATACCACCTTCCCCACAATCCAATCCACCCATGGTTCCTACTCACGCTCAAACTCGCCTTGGTGCCAAAGACTATCAATCCTCGTTTCCTCGTGCCTATGCTGCCACTGCTACCAACTCCTCCTCCAATGGCTGGCTTCTCGACAGTGGTGCTACCCATCATGTCATCCATGATCTTGACAACCTTGCTCTTCACTCCCCCTATGATGGTACTGAAGAACTAATTATTGGAGATGGCTTGGGCCTTGCTATCTCAAATACTGGTTCAACCTCCCTTCTTACCCTTACTTCTACGTTTAATCTTAATCATATTCTTCAGGTATGCCTTCCGTTTCTCGCAACATTATTTATATTTCTAAATTTTATCATGATAATAATGCTTCTATCACTTTTTTACCTAATTCCTATCTTGTGAAGGATCTCCGCACAGGGGCACTGCTTCTTCAAGGCCCAACTAAATCTGGTCTACGAATGGCACCTCACTCGTCCTGTTGTTCACTCCGTGAGATTGACATCTACTACCGATTGGCATCATAGATTAGGCCATCCATCATATTCTATTCTACGTCATATTAGAAATGCTTTTAATTTAAATATTCCAAAGACAGTTTCTTTTGACTGCAATTCATGTGATTATAATAAGAGCCACAAATTGCCATTATATCAAAATACCATTCAATCTCATGGCCCTCTTGATGTTCTTTATAGCGATGTTTGGACTTCTCCCAGTCTTTCTTATGATGGCTACAAATATTATATTATATTTGTTGATCATTATTCCAAATATGTGTGGTTTTATCCTCTCAAACACAAAAATGATGCCACTGCCACTTTTCACAAATTCAAACTTTTGGTTGAAAATTATTTTAAACGCCCTATAATTACAATCTTTAGTGATAATGGTGGTGAATATATTGGTTTAAATACAATACTTGAGTCTCATGGTATAACTCACCTTACTTCCCCTCCTCATACGCCCGAGCATAATGGCAACTCGGAGCGTCGTCACCGTCATATTGTTGAAACATGTATTTCTCTCCTCACTCTGTCACTCATTCCTCTATGCCACGAAAATATTGGTCTCTTGCTTTTGCTACTGCTTGCTATTTAATTAATCGTATGCCTACTCCTACACTTGAACTTCAATCTCTTTATTCTAACCTTCATGGCCACACACTTAACTATCTCAAACTTCGTAGCTTTGGGTGTCTTTGTTGTCCATGGCTACGTTCATACACCTCAAACAAACTTGATCCCCGCTCATCTCCTTGTGTCTTTGTTGGTTATTCTGCTACACAACGTGCGTACTATTGTCTTGTTCCCAACTCCAACAAAATCTATGTTTTTTAACATGTCAAATTCATTGAAAATGAATTCCTTTTTTCTTCCTCTTCCATGACGACACCACCGCACACGTCTATCGAAACGGATGAATGGTGTACCTCTAATCTTTCTATTTTTTTTGTTGCCTCACATACTCCGGCTACACATTTCCAAAACCCACAACCACCTCTATCTCCTCTCTTTCCTCCCTCGACTATTCCAGACCAATCTATCACCCACTCCCAGCCCTCAGCTTCCTCAACAACCTCCACTCCTCCCCCTCCTCCACCTCCACCTCCACCACGCCCTCTTACTCACCTACAAAATAATATTCGTAAACTCATTGTCAAAATGAACCTACATGTCTTTCTCCAACCTTCTTCTACCGAGCCTAACACCATTACTCAAGCTCTCAAAAGTCCAGTATGGCGTGCCGCCATGCAAACTGAATATGATGTCTTGCTTAAAAATAAAACATGGGACCTTGTTCCCTCCTCACCATCATAAAACCTCATTGGTTGTAAATGGGTCTTTCGGACAAAATACAACCCGGATTGCTCCATAGATCGCCACATGGCTCGTCTAGTAGCTAAAGGGTTCCACCAACGTCCCGGCCTAGACTATACTGAAACTTTCAGTCCCGTAGTTAAACCCGCGAATGTTCGTACAGATCTTTCTTTTGCCATAGTTATGGGTGGCCTCTTCGTCAAATTGACATTAATAATGCTTTTCTATAAGGTTCTCTCAAGGAGGACGTGTTTATGATCCAACCCCTGGTTTTGTCAGTCAATCTCATCCTACTCGAGTTTGCAAACTTCGTCAAGCTCTCTATGGACTTAAGCAAGCTCCTTGATCTTGGTATAATGAACTCAAATCATATCTTCTTACTTTTGGGTTCAAAAATTATCTCCGACACATATTTATTTATTCTACATCAACATCATGGACTAATCTACCTACTTGTCTATGTTGACGATATCATTATCACTGGCTCTAATTCATCTCTTCTAAATACATTCATCTCTCAATTCTCCTCTCGATTTTCTCTCAAAGGTCTTGGTAACCTATCTTATTTTTCTTGGAGTTGAGGTGTTACCTCATCCTCACGACATCTTTCTTAGCCAACATAAATATATCCAAGATATTTTAACCCGTGCCCATATGTCTACTGCTAAACCCGTACCCACTCTTATGGCCACTCATCCTCCTTTAACCACACAAACTGACACTCCTCTAGCCAACCCAACTGAATATCGTGCACTTATGGGAAGCCTCCAATATCTCTCTTTAACTAGACTTGACATCTCTTTTGCTGCAGGTCCCCATCCCCTTCGGCCTTCCGAAGTCGGACTGGAGGAACCAAAGAGCGAGGAGGAAGCATAGAGGCGACAATAACAACTATCAAAAATAAGGAGGGGAGTTTCCAGATGTAATGACCCGCTCCGCACGTAACATTTGGTTGGCTTGTTGGATGCGATCAGAATGTTGGACCGTGACTTGGGTTAGAAATGAAGAGAATTGAGACTGATGCAGTCTCTCTTAGCTGGCTAGATGAAATGGGTATTGGAACGTGGCTCGCTGGTGGAGCTACGCGTAGTGGGATTATGTGCAATCAGAACAGGAAGACCCTTTATACTAAGTGAGTGGAACTGTCCTTCCTCCTTCTTACTCCTTCATGTTTAATAAAATGGAGTAATGTGATACTATAAATTGTCCATAAATGTTTCATGTTTTAGTTGCTAGATAATGGAGATGCTTATGTTGTCTAATATTGGAATGAACAACACATGAACATTGAACTGCTGAATGAATCACACTTGAACTGCTAACATGACTTGATGCCTAAGAATGAATCGATAATGCCCCTTTATGCTTAACGTTGCCTGAACAAGTAGAACACTTGAATAATGAGATGTCTTATGAATGATAGAATAATAAATGAATTGGCTATGCTATTGACCCAATGAACTGAATGAAATACTGAATCATGTACACTCTGTATAACTGTTGCGTAGAAAGAAAATATTGCATATTTTAATATAAGCAATAAAATGAATGATATTGTCCCTATGAAATGAAATACTACATGTTCCTTGAGAAATGAATAATGTGGGAATGCTTCAATGTATCTGAGTTGATGGAACAAGAAACGAATGATTGGAAATAATGAGAATTGATGAGGCTTAGGATCGTTGAGATTACCAAGTGAAATGATGGTAATGTTGAGAATGAATAAGTCATTGAACATGACTTGAATGAGATGAATGATGATGCACTATTGTCTTTATTTCTTTTATTATTTTTACCATGCGTTTACGTTCACGATCGAGTCGGACACGCATTCACATGGTCATAGACAACTTATGCTTAAGGTTTGGTGATGTGTTTTCTCGGACGGTACCCCGGAACGTTAGGGGGACCGATCCGGCCTAGGAGGAAACAATGGCGTACTTTGGTAGCACGGGTCTTGCAAGGCATCCTTTGGGGCTAGCTACCTTCTCTGGAGTCATTGCATTACGTTGAAGTCCTATATGGCAAATATTCGTATGGTTTAACAACACCAGTGGCCATGTAGTCACGATGCATGCTAATGAATATTTTATGCAGGTAGAGTAAGTATATTGTCTAACCTGTATTTGATGCAGAAACGAGGAGTCAGCTATCGGTAAGAAATCACTTAAATGTGATATGTTCAATATATGTTGGTTCAATTTTCCTTCTTAACATCCTAAACAAAACGATGCCAAAATGTTTCATTTCCATAAGAATTTCAATAACATGTTAAAGATGTAAATGCCAATGTTGCCTCGATGATGCCTAATAGGATAACATCAAGTCTGTTAGAATGATGCCTTACTTAATATGAACACTGCTCAATCATATGACTTACATATTAAACTGTTGCTATAGAATAGAATTGTGAGCACACATAATGTCCCTCAATTACTATTGCTTCCACAAGAACAATACTACTGCAAGTTTACATGTCTTTTTAATGAATACTGCTTGAACTGTAAACTGATGCTAGGCCCCAAGTAGAAAGATCACTCTAATAAATATTTGCTAAAATTGACTAGTTAGTGTTGGTTTAGGCGAGTGGGTTGGATTCTGCTTGCCAGTACATAGATGATGTACTAACCCACGTTTGTGGGCATGTGTTCGTGCTTGGGAAGTTCTGTACACGAGGATTGGCTGGATTGGTCCCGCGACATCGAAAATTTGTTGGGCATACAGAAGCTCTCCTTATACAAGATGATGTCTTCTGTTTATAAAGGACATAATGTATGAAACATTGTAATCTGTTGTACCAGTGAGTTGTAAGCCAAGTCGGTATATCGAGTTGTAATCCAATGTATCAAAGTATCAAATGTAAGCTTTATGACATTTGTAAAGTTGGCTATCAATGTAAAGGGAGAAGTGTTGTAAACTTTGTATTCTATTGCAAGTCTTGTACTCTATTTCAAATATCAATAAAGACAGCTTGTTTCTACATATCTCTGTGTGACTTCAAGTTATATGCTTATTTTCGCTGCTACAATTCAAATAATGCATTCTATTCAATGAGTAAGAACGTCCTTATTATCTTTAATTTGTCTGCTTTTGTCGCTGTGATGTGTTCCTATTTGAAAATTATCAATTATGTACTGTCTTTGCCATGTACAAGTGCAATACTAGACTTGTACGACATCACGCCCAAGCAAGGATGATCGATTCCAAGAGTTAAATATGAGATGAATGACTCTAAGGAATCGGGGTGTGACAAATTGGTATCAAAACACGGCTTTACTTCCTTGGTCTCTTCTTTGATTCGTTTCAAATCAAAGTTGTATCGACGATTAACCAAAGTTGCTTCCGCGATCACTCAACATTGCTTCCGCAATTATGTTGTTGTTATTTTGTAATCATCCTATATTGTTTGTGTCTAAAAGTTCATTGACCCTTTTGACTGCTCACTGGATGTTCCATACAATAAGTCTAAATACAATGTGATGCCCATGAATGATTGTTGTTGGTTTGGACACTAATAACCCAACAATAATGACTCGATGCCATAGTATGCTTTATTGTGATTGATGCTCGAAATGTGGAAATAGAGGAATGTGTCTATGTGTGTTAAAATATGCTGAGAATTGCATGTGATGTTGGGAAAGAATAGTGAATGAGATAATTGATTGATGAGTTCAACGAGATTATTGAGTTGACTCATGTGTAGTAGCCTTGTGACTTGAGACCTTAAGATGTTGGCTTTGAGTTGTAATCAATTAGACCACGAATGTCCGGAATAGACGAGTTGGTATTGTTTAGGGATGGCTTCATTTCTGAGTGGTATATTGCCTCTACCACTTTAGAACGAGATGTATCGTGACCCTTTCCATCGGATAGCAATGAGTCTATTTGTAAGCCTTGGGTAGTGCTAAGACTTAGTTGGGAGTCATATTTTGTTGCTAGATGACTCGAGTGTCCCTTGACAGTGATGTATGTTGGGTAACCAGAATTGTCAAAAATTTGTAACGGATGCCTTGGTTAGAAATAATACAGTCGGGCTTAGACTAGTAAGACAGTTAGTATGCTGTGGGTAATAAATTTGGTTAACGGATATTATGTGGCTTAAAATATTAAACGATAGTTGCGACTAGTTGGATGAGAATCATGTGTGGCTATTACAAGTTGGTTGCTACATTAAAAGTTTTGGAAATATCGTCGAAGACTCGAATGGATGTTGGAAATCTGTGCTATGACCCTAAGGTGCGATAGATGCTAATTAATCTTGACCCCCAACGAATAGAATCAGAAGTACGAGATCGTGCTTGGCGAAATAGATAGCCATTGCATAGGTGCATGTAAGCTGAGGGATTGAATTGTATCACAAAGGTAACAAGTAGTGATTTTGAATATTTGTGTCGCAAAGGGTATGTTAATTGATACATGAATTGTCGGATCGAATGGAATAAACTACTCGACCCTTGCGGTATAAGATTAAGACTATAAAAAGTGTTGGATAGTGTCGGTAGATGGTGTGACGGTCTAGATGACTGTCTGTTGGAATATAGATTGATGGCTTATGACTTAGTGGTATGACTTTATCATACAGACCGAATAGTATGATTCCATAGTTGTGTTAAGTCTATCAGAATCGATGACCCTTGAATAGTTAGTCTTGGCTTATGGGTTCGTGTGGGTATAAAAAAAATTGGAATAGAAATTGAATTATTGGAAATTTACATGATGAATTATTAGAACGATGAGAATCGTGTGTCGGGTTGGGAATGACCGTAATATTGATAGATCGATCTTAGTCGATCGTTGGGTAAGTCTAGAATGAGCCTCTGTGAAAATTATTTCCTTGAGGAAGACCCTGGATAGATAGACTTGACCCTAGCGACCGTGGAATACATAACCAATTGTCGGCATAGTCGACAATGACGATTAGTTGTTCAGACTGAGTTAAATCCCATAAGTTTGGGTAGAGTTGCCTCGAATAGTTGGTTGTATGTTGGCCTGAGAATAAGAAACTAGCATGATATCCCTAGTAGTCGTCCACTCTAGAGAAGTCACATGAATGATTAGGTTTAGCTGTCAGTGTAGCTAACCTTAGAGACTTAACCTAATAATAGATGACCGTTGGCGACCCATAGGATGACCTGGTGGCATTGAACGAGAGATGATGGTGATAAGTATTGACCTAAGGAGATGTATGCTTCAGCTTGTGCCTTAGGGATGTTTGACCATTTTTAAGTTATATGTCGGCCGTAAGTGGGAATTGCAATCGTAGGGTAAGACTTGAGTGGTGCGTGTCGAGCAGTGAATTGTTCCATGAAATGGAATTGACTGCTCATAACGAGAATGTTTGATCGGTATCTATAGTCGGGTAGCTGGGTTAACCTTGACTATTATATAGAATTATACCTTGACTCGGGTAATCGATAGTAGGTGACGTCGGATTGTATCTTTTAGAAAAGATGAATGCCTCGGTGAGAAATATTGTTGAATTTGGGAAGGAATATGATTGCATATTATGAACTCTTGATATGACTGGCTCTAAGTTAGACCCTTGACCGAATGTTAGAAATATTACGCTTGGATAGAGAGCTTACCCGAGTTGTCCTTGATGTTAAGTGTTATGGCCTGGAAGATAGTGATTGTGGCAAGTGAATAAAGTAATAAGTCAATTGAAAGGATGCTAAGTTGGATTTGGAAAAGAGAGTTATACCGTGGCTTATCGAATCGTACTAACATAGAAGTTGGCTGAAGTACATATGTTTTGGGGACGCCTAAAATATGTGTATGGATCTAGCTGAAGTGATAGGTTGCGACTGAGATAACATTATGGGAAGAGTTTATCGCACTAGCACGAACTTTGGCTGACATGCATGTATTTTGGGGACGCCTAAGATATGTGTATGAATCCAAATAAAGTGGTAGGCTGCGACGAAGATAGCAATGCTGGAAGAATGTTGGTGAATCAATGAGAAGTAGCAAGTATTTTGGAAAAGAGAAAGATGGATTGAATTATTAATGGATTAAGTGGTAGAGTTGGATAACAATCTCAAAATTTTCTAAAGTGCCGAATCAAAATATTGAATTGAAGCTGAATATGGAACTTGTATGACCAAATGAATTAGTAAATGAGTTCTTCCCTTAAGTTTCGATGACAAAAAATTTTCTGAGTGATATATTATGTAATGCCCTACTCCGTACGAGACATTTGGTTGGCTTGTTGGATGCGATCAGGATGTTGGACCGTGACTTGGTTTAGAAATAAAGAGAATTGAGACTGATTGTAACGACCGTAGTTCGTATTACGTATTTTGTATACGTATACATATATTGCATGTCTCCTTTCTGTTGGCACATTCTATTTTGATTAATTAACAGCATCTTCGTAGTCTAGTCTTCTGTTCTTCAGATTCAAATATTCTCAGAAGATCGACTACATGGAGTTCTTCCGTTCAAGCGCAAATCTCTTTCACTTTGAAGACTGGAGCAAGTTACCGGCGCTTCCTGCATAAGACGGCGTCTTCCTGCTTAGAGTCTTCGAGTCTGTACTGGTCTAGGTATATCTGTAAACACCTAAGGACGGATGACAGTAAAAAGAACAAGTCAAAAATCGAATAGCTACAGAGCGGCATACCGGCGGTATGCTCCGGCATACCGACGGTATACCATTTTTGGCATACAGAAAGTTGCTGTGACAAATAGTCGGCATACCGACGGCATGCTCCGGCATACCGGTGGTATACCGCTTTTTATGTCCAGAAAGTTGCTGTGACAAATTGTCGGCATACCGACGGCATGCTCCGGCATACCGACGGTATACCATTTTTAGCAACCCAAATGTTGCTGTGACAAATTGTCGGCATACCGACGGCATGCTCCGGTATACCGTTTTTAGCAACTCAAAACTTGCTGTGACAAATTGTCGGCATACCGGCGGCATGCTCCGGCATACCGACGGTATACCGAGTTTCAAATATTTGATTTTTCGAATTGCTCTGACTAGCATTAATGGCCGTATTTAATGCTCTCAAACGGTCATTAATATGACCGTTACTATTTGGACGGTATACCGACGGTATGCCGCTGCATACCGTCGGTATGCCGGTCTGTCTGTATTCAGAGCATTAAATGCCACCAACTCTTGGTTCTCTTATAAAAGAAAGCTCTCTCTCTCTTGAGCTTCCTTACTAACTCTTCTATAAATTTTCCAACAACCAAGAGCTTCACCATTAATACTCTTCCAAGCTTTTCATTGTCATCCTCTCCCAAAGTGCTAGAGTATTAAAGAGTTGTACATTTCGATCTTCACGTGTTAGAAGATCAACAAGTTCTCATTCTCCTTTGTTTGAAGTTGGCGAGCCTTCGTAAGAAAACTCGTGTGTAGAAGTTGGCGAGTCTTCGGATCCAAACTCGTGTTGAAGTTGGCGAGTTCTTCGGATCCAAACTCGTGTGTACTATTTGGATAAATAGTGGATTAAAGCCGGAGAGAGTTCCGAGACTGGACTGCCTCAAAAGAGGATACCAGGATACATCCTTGCGTTTGATCTTTCTTCTCTTTACTTTCAATTGTCATTATTGCCTTAATTGTTGTAGTTAATTTTTAATTTCCCTATTCACCCCCCTCTAGGGTTCTTTAATTGGTATCAGAGTTTCGTTCTCTTGATTTGGATTTACACCCTTGAGTGATCCATAGCCTCTAACCCTAGCATCAACACGTTTCACAATGAGA
This sequence comes from Iris pallida, assembly GCA_029216955.1. Classification (NCBI taxonomy): domain Eukaryota; kingdom Viridiplantae; phylum Streptophyta; class Magnoliopsida; order Asparagales; family Iridaceae; genus Iris; species Iris pallida. The sequence goes on along the minus strand of JANAVB010007399.1, from coordinate 10,438,251 downwards.
GACACTCCACAAATAGGCCTCCCCTATTTGATGGTACCAACTATAACTACTGGAAGATTAGGATGGACATTTATCTAAAGTCCATAGATTTCGATTTATGGGATTGCGTGATAAATGGTCTTCCTACTCCTTCCAGAGCTATTGAGGATATTGCTTCTGACACCCTTTGGGAAACACTCACTGAAAACATCAAGAAGCTTGCTTGTCGAGATGCCAAGGCAATGAACGCTCTTTACTGTGCTCTCGACAGTAGTGAATTCAATCGAATCTCTACTTGCAAGACTTCCAATGAGATTTGGAAGTTACTTGAAGTCACACACGAGGGAACTTCACAAGTGAAGGAATCCAAGATCAGTAGACTCACGCAAGAATATGAGTCTTTTAAAATGAAGCATGATGAATCTATTGCTAGCATGTTTACTCGTTTTGGTGACATTATTAACCCTCTCTCTTCTCTTGGAAAGGAATATCCCGCTCATGAAAAGATAAGGAAGATTCTTAGAGGATTGACGAAAACTTGGAGTCCGAAAGCTACCGCAATCATTGAGGGGAACGATCTAACCGTCATGAACCTAGAGACCCTCATGGGTAAGCTAATGACTCACGAGCTTGACATGAAGGATCAAGAGGAATCCTCCATTCAAGAGAAGGAGAAGGAGAAGATCAAAGAAAAGGAGAAGACTCTTGCTCTCAAAGCATCAAGGTCCTACTCCAAGGATAGCTCCGACGACAATGAGTCGGACGACGATGAAGAAATAGCTCTCACAGCTAAGCACTTCCGGAAGTTCCTAAAGTTCAACAAGGCCAACCGCTCCAGACGGGACAATGAAGAAGACCCGGCGTGCTATCAATGCAGAAGACCCGGACACATCAAGAGGGATTGTCCGATGATACGAAAAGACTCAAGCAAGTACGAGAAGCCTAGCAAGGGAAGCTCGTCCTCCAGAAAGTTTGCCAACACTAGCATTTGGTGTGAAAGCGACGCGAGCGACTCCGACAACGACAAGGAGTGCAAACACAATGCCAACGTCTGTCTCATGGCAACTGATGAGGTACTTGATGATTTTTTCTTAAACACTCTTACCTATGATGATTTGGAGAAAGCCATTCTTGAGTTACATGAAGAACACAAAGGTGTTCGGAATAAATACAAGAAATCTCTTAAGGAGGTTGAGGCTCTTCAACTTGAAGTAGAGAGGCTCTCAAGCATCATTATTGATGTGAAGGAAAAATCTCCTATTTCTGACACGGATGAAATAGAGTCTTTGCGACTCAAGTTTCTAGAATCTCTTGACACCATCAAGAAAAGGGATGATGAGATTCTATCCATGAGAAGTGCTTATGAATTTGCTATGCGCAAATGTCAAGATGCTAATAGAAGAGAATACACCACTTCTATTAAGTATAATGATCTTCTTACACGGAGTAAGAATTTAGGTAATAAGAATACCACTCACATGCATGCTCCTAGACACCCTCACACTCATCAAAATGCTAGGCATAACCCTTACATGAACACTACACACAACTCCTTCTCTAACACAAGAAAAGGACCTTTTGTTAAGAAGAACACCTCACATCATGCTTTTTATTATCATCATAACACTCATGGTAGAACTTCTCATACTAGAAACTCACATATGCACAACACTCACACTTCTTCTAAATCTTCTTTGATGTGCAATTATTGTGGTTTGATCGGACATACTTCTAATTTTTGTTATACAAGGAAACAAGTTGACATAAAAGTGCTTAAATGGGTTCCTAGAACTAACAATCAAGGACCCAAACAATCATGGGTACCAAATCGTTCATCTTCAACTTATGTTGTAGGTGACGAATCCTTCTCATGCTAGAAGCAAGTGGATTCTCGATAGCGGTTGTTCACGACACATGACCGGTGATGCTTCACTTTTTACAACGCTATCGATGAAGAAGGAAGGACACGTCTCCTTCGGCAACAATCTTAAAGGTTATATTATTGGAAATGGTAATATCGGTTCTCCTCCTTATCCTTGTATTAATAATGTATGTCTTGTTACTAATCTCAAGCATAACCTCCTTAGTATTAGCCATCTTACCGATAATGGCTATGATATCAAGTTTGTTAAACTCAAATGCTACATTACCGATAGTTCTAATGGAACTATTGTTTATGAAGGCATTAGAGAAAATAACATTTATGTTCTTTATCTTGTTGAAGGTACTAACAATGACAGATGCCTAGTTGCAAAGAACGATGAGAGTTGGCTTTGGCACATGAGACTTGGACACGCCAACATGGACACCATCTCTCGCCTCGCCTCCAAGAAGCTTGTACGAGGTCTCCCAAGTATCCCATTCAAAAAGGACATGGTGTGTGAAGAATGCGAGAAAAGTAAGTTGACCAAATCATCCTTCAAATCCATCAACTCTGTGAGTACTTCTAGACCCCTTCAACTTATCCATATGGATCTTTTTGGGCCTAGTAGAGTAGCTAGCCTTGGTGGCAAACTTTATGCTTTTGTTTTAGTTGATGACTTTTCGAGATTTACTTGGGTTATTTTTCTTGCTTGCAAAAGTGATACTTTTCGTGAATTTGTTGCTTTTTGTAAGCGTGTTCAAAATGAGAAAGGTTTTTCTATCAACAAAATTAGGAGTAATCATGGAGGGGAATTTGATAATGTTGATTTCAAAAGATTTTGTGAAAAGAATGGTTTTGGACATGATTTCGCTTGTCCCCGTACTCCTCAACAAAATGGTGTTGTGGAGAGAAAGAATAGAACCCTTGGCGATATGGCCCGGGTCATGTTAAACCAATATAAGCTCCCCCAATATTTTTGGGCGGAAGCCGTCAATACGGCATGTCATGTTATTAATAGAGTCTTAATTAGACCTATTACTAAGAAGACTCCTTATGAGCTTTGGTTTGACAAAATTCCTTCTATTGAATATTTCAAAGTTTTTGGTTGCAATTGTTTTATTTTGAATACCAAGGATAACCTAGGCAAGTTTGAAGAAAAAGCCTATGAAGGAATATTCCTTGGATACTCTACTCATAGTAAAGGTTTTCGAGTTTTTAACAAAAGAAGTCTTGTTGTCGAAGAGTCAATCAATGTCTCTTTTAATGAACTCAACTCTTCTACATTCTCCTCTTCCGAGGATATTGATGACATCTCGTTTGGGTTGGAGAACTCCTCTATTGTGGATCGTCCTTCTTCATCTAACAATGAAGTTGTGACCCCATCAAAAGAGTCTCCTCCTCTCGAGCCGCCTCAAAAGGATCTCCCAAAAGAATGGAGATTTGTCACCAATCATCCTAAGGAGCTTATCATTGGGGATCCTTCCTCAAGTGTTAGCACAAGATCCGCCACTCGTGATCTTTGTGCCAATGTGGCTTTTATCTCATAAATAGAGCCTAAAAATGTTAATGATGCTTTTCTTGATGAGTTTTGGATGATAGCCATGCAAGAGGAGCTAAATCAATTTGAACGAAGCAAGGTTTGGGAACTTGTCCCAAAACCTAGCAATCATTCCATTATTGGAACTAAATGGGTGTTTCGTAACAAACTTAATGAAGATGGGTTAGTGACTCGTAACAAAGCCCGATTGGTTGCTCAAGGCTATAACCAAGAGGAAGGCATTGACTACGACGAAACCTATGCTCCGGTTGCATGTCTTGAATCTATTCGTATGCTTTGTGCCTTTGCTTGTTTTAATGACTTTAAGCTATTTCAAATGGATGTTAAGAGTGCTTTTCTAAATGGTATTATTAAGGAGGAAGTTTATGTTAAACAACCTCCCGGTTTTGAAGATTTTCAATTTCCTAATCACGTCTTCAAACTCCATAAAGCCCTTTATGGCCTCAAGCAAGCTCCCCGTGCTTGGTATGAGCGTCTTAGCTCTTTTCTAGTTTCTCACAATTTTTCAAAGGGGAAAGTTGACATCACACTTTTTATTAAATCCCATGATGGGACTCTCTTATTGGTTCAAATTTATGTTGATGATATTATTTTTGGTTCTACTAACAACACACTTTGTGTAGAATTTGCCAAAGTTATGCAGGAAGAATTTGAAATGAGTATGATGGGTGAACTCTCCTTCTTCTTGGGGTTACAAATCAAACAAGGACCCAAAGGAACCTTCATCAATCAAGCAAAATATACAAAGGACCTCCTCAAGCGTTTCGACCACGACTCATCCAAATCAATGAGGACTCCTATGGCCACAACGACAAAGCTTGACAATGATAAAGATGGCACATCGGTCGACATTCGTAAGTATAGAGGTATGATCGGTAGCTTACTTTATTTAACTGCTAGCCGTCCGGATATCATGTTTAGTGTTTGCTTGTGTGTACGATATCAAGCCAACCCAAAGGAATCACATTTGAGTGCCGTTAAGCGCATTTTTCGTTATCTCAAAGGCACCATTAACATGGGTCTTTGGTATCCGAAATCCTCATCCTTTGAGCTTCATGGCTTTTCGGATGCGGATTTTGTCGGATGCAAGATTGACCGAAAAAGTACTAGTGGCACATGTCAATTCCTCGGGAAGTCTTTGGTATCGTGGTTTAGTAAGAAGCAAAACTCTGTTGCTCTTTCAACCACTGAGGCAGAGTATATTGCTGCTGGTTGTTGTTGTGCACAAATTCTTTGGATGTCACAAACACTTTTAGATTATGGCATTTCTCATTCTTGCACCCCTATTAAATGTGATAACACTAGCTCTATCAATCTCATGAAAAACCCGATTTGTCACTCACGCACGAAGCACATTGAAATTAGACACCATTTTCTTCGTGACCATCAGCAAAAAGGAGATATTCGTCTTGAATTTATTGATACTACCTATCAATTAGCCGATATCTTTACTAAGCCTCTCCCGGAAGATCGCTTCTCTTTCCTATGCCGTAAACTAGGCATTTTATCCTTTGGTCCTTAATTCATCTCGGCCGGCACACCGACGGTATACTGCGGTATACCGGCGACATGCCGTTTTTCGAGGCAGAATTAGGTTCTGTTTCGATACTCGGCATACCGTCGGTACACGTCGGCATACCGCCGGTATGCCGGATTGCGGCTGACAGGATATCAACTCAGGTATCGGGCCCACCTTTCTTCTTTACTTCATTTATTCCTTTTTACCCTCTTCTATTCTCTCTCATCCATCCCATCTATCTTAACTACCCATCTCTTCAACTCCCATCTCTTTTAATTCTCTTCAATCACTTCCCCCCTTTTTCTATCATCTTTTTACTCCACCCTCATAACTTCCTCCACCTTTTCAACTCCATTTCATTTACTCCTCCTCTACAACCGTTCCCACCCTCCTCCCCTTTCAAAATCATCTCTTCATCTTCCTCCTCCTCTTTAAAATCCTCCTTCTTCCATCTCTTCTCCTACTCCTACTTCATCCACTCCAAAGAACCAAAACCTAATCTCTCTTCATGGCAAACCCTAAGCGCCCCCGATCCTCCTCCTCCTCCTTGTTCAACCCCTTCGTCCCGGTGGCGCTACCTACCGGCTATGACCAACGCGTCTTCTCCAACTCTCTGGCGGCCGAGCTTTGGTTCCAGCACTTCGTCCATCACAACGTGTTCAAGGGACGGGCGATCAACTGGAACCTCTTCCCCGGTCACGTCCCCTTGTTTGACGACGCCGAACTCTCTTCTCTACTTCGGCGCCAAATATCCGTCTACCCCGCTGCTGTTCGAGTTTTCTATTACAACATAAGAGGGGACAACGACGATCCATCCGCCATTCAATCTATGGTCAATGACCGTCACTTCCGTCTAACTTCTCGGGAAGTGGGGAACATCTTAGGCATCCCGGACAAAGGGGAAGCGTTGCCAATCTTGGGTGCTCTCAACTCCTCGGCGGCGTCACCTTTCGACGAACTCTGCCGTATCATCTGCAAGGGCCCCAACCCGCCTGCCATCCCGGCCCTCTCTGCCCAGCTGGAGCCGTTTTACTACGAGCTCCATAGGATAGTATGCCATACACTATTTTCTAAGGGCGGGAACTACGACGCCATTACCGGGGATGCTCTCGTCTGCATGTATTATCTCTATGCCCGGAAGCCCTTCTCCTTCCCGAAGACTCTTCTTCTGCAATTTCGACGTGTCTTGCCTTCGGGGAAGCAGAACCTCTACTATGGCTCCCTTATCACTCTGCTTCTGGAGGCCAAACATGTTGACCTATCTCTCTGCTCCTCTGATGGCGTTCCCTCATATCTTGCTGTCTCCCGTACCCTTGCTGGCGCCTCTACTTCCCGTGCCTCATCTTCCCAAGAGCAACCGGCATCCACTCCTGCTGCTCCCACATCTACCCCTCCTGCTTCGGGCCATTATATGCCGCTCACTCAGCAGCACTTTGATATGCGGATGGCCCAGGCGGAGGAGCAGATGCGGGCCCACACTCGTGGACTTGGCGCCCTGATCCAGTCTCGTTTCCACGATCAGGGATACTTTATTCAGCGTACTCTTCACGACCGTGATGCTTTTCTGGATTTTAATCTTCAGGATCCCATGTACGCGGCCCCGCGCTTCTCTGATCCCAATGCCTATGGGTTTATGTACCCTGACGGCATTGATACTTTTGGCGCCTTCCAGCAAGCTCAGGGTGATGATGACGATCCGGCTGATGAGTAGGGATGGATTCCCTTTTGGGTGATGGTCTCGTATTATGCGTGTTTTAGTTTTTATGTGTTTGTTTTTCTGTTGTCTTTTGTGGTCCTTCGGGGACCGGTGTGTGGTTAGTATTTGTTGTTTGCAGTCCTTCGGGGACTTTATCTATGGTTATCTCTAGTGTCCGGCTCTCGTTGTGGAGAGTCTTTTATTTTTTACTATGATATGTATGGGTCAAGCATGTATTCACTTCTTACTTCTATATATTAATGCATGCTTCTCTTTATATACTCGTGTCATTTTCATTATGCACTTTTTCTATTGTTATCCCCATCTTTGACTAAGTGACAAAGGGAGAGAAATCGTATTGAGGGGGAGCTGTCTACCTACGGGGGAGCTACTCCCTGAAGATGCTATCTCTCTCTTTTGTCAATTATCAAAATGGGGGAGTTTGTTGGCACATTCTATTTTGATTAATTAACAGCATCTTCGTAGTCTAGTCTTCTGTTCTTCAGATTCAAATATTCTCAGAAGATCGACTACATGGAGTTCTTCCGTTCAAGTGCAAATCTCTTTTACTTTGAAGACTGGAGCAAGTTACCGGCGCTTCCTGCATAAGACGGCGTCTTCCTGCTTAGAGTCTTCGAGTCTGTACTGGTCTAGGTATATCTGTAAACACCTAAGGACGGATGACAGTAAAAAGAACAAGTCAAAAATCGAATAGCTACAGAGCGGCATACCGACGGTATACCGTTTTTGGCATACAGAAAGTTGCTGTGACAAATAGTCGGCATACCGACGGCATGCTCCGGCATACCGGCGGTATACCGCTTTTTATGTCCAGAAAGTTGCTGTGACAAATTGTCGGCATACCGACGGCATGCTCCGACATACCGACGGTATACCGTTTTTAGCAACCCAAATGTTGCTGTGACAAATTGTCGGCATACCGACGGCATGCTCCGGCATACCGGCGGTATACCGTTTTTAGCAACTCAAAACTTGCTGTGACAAATTGTCGGCATACCGGCGGCATGCTCTGGCATACCGGCGGTATACCGAGTTTCAAATATTTGGTTTTTCGAATTGCTCTGACTAGCATTAATGGCCGCATTTAATGCTCTCAAACGGTCATTAATATGACCGTTACTATTTGGACGGTATACCGACGGTATGCCGCTGCATACCGCCGGCATGCCGGTCTGTCTGTATTCAGAGCATTAAATGCCACTAACTCTTGGTTCTCTTATAAAAGAAATCTCTCTCTCTCTCTTGAGCTTCCTTACCAACTCTTCTATAAATTTTCCAACAACCAAGAGCTTCACCATTAATACTCTTCCAAGCTTTTCATTGTCATCCTCTCCCAAAGTGCTAGAGTATTAAAGAGTTGTACATTTCGATCTTCACGTGTTAGAAGATCAACAAGTTCTCATTCTCCTTTGTTTGAAGTTGGCGAGCCTTCGTAAGAAAACTCGTGTGTAGAAGTTGGCGAGTCTTCGGATCCAAACTCGTGTTGAAGTTGGCGAGTTCTTCGAATCCAAACTCGTGTGTACTATTTGGATAAATAGTGGATTAAAGCCGGAGAGAGTTCCGGGACTGGACTGCCTCAAAAGAGGATACCAGGATACATCCTTGCGTTTGATCTTTCTTCTCTTTACTTTCAATTGTCATTATTGCCTTAATTGTTGTAGTTAATTTTTAACTTCCCTATTCACCCCCCCTCTAGGGTTCTTTACTTTCATGATTTATTTTGGCATTTCATGGCTTGGTTCGGTTCGGGTTGCATGGTTCGGCTTGGCTTGGTTTGTCATATGGACCAACCCCACCTACCCCCACTCTTTTCCTTTATTAGCCACCAACTTCTCTCTCTCCTCATTACTTCTTCTTCACCATTACTCTCTTCCACCTAACAGGAGGCTTAGGCAAGTGCAGCTTGCTTCATGGAGGAACTCAGTTTTTATTGTTCCATTCTCTTCCTTACGAGATTCTAACACACTTTAACACTTAGCATTTCTAATTTTCATAGTTCAATTTGTGTAGATCTAAGTTTATTGTATTTTCGGATTTCTTGGGTTTGATCTATCTAACCTTGTTATTATCTAGTTTTGATGGTTCTATGTTGTAGAAAATTTTATTCTGCCCCATTTTGACCAATGAAGTCTGAATTCAGACCTTGGATGAAGGATTTATGAAGCTTTGAAGTCATGGATTCATGATTCTTCTTCTCGAACCAGTGGAGAAGAAGAACAGTCTTTCAGCCTAATGGCAGTACTTGACCGCATGGACTTTCATGCGGCAAGTTTCCCCTGGCCGCATGGCAATAGTTGCCGCATGGCAATAATTGCCGCATGAACTCAATTACTTGCAGCCGCATATAACTCGTCCCTTCTCAGCCGCATAAGGCCTTGGCAACTCCCAGCCGCATGGCCTTATTGATCTGCAGCCGCATATGCTCGCATTGCCTTTGCCGCATAAAGCCTGCAGTCTTTACAGCCGCATACGTCCCAGTCTCCTTGCCGCATAGACTTGCATCTCCTCCAGCCGCATGCGTCCCGTGCCTCAGCCGCATAAGCCCGCATCTCTCTCCAGCCGCATGCGCCCCCTTCCTTTCCGAGCCGCATGAGCTCTTCCTTCTAGCCGCAGGAGCTTAATTCCCTTAGCCGCATGGCCCTTCCCTTAATCCTTGTCCTCTTTGATTATTATTATTATTAGTATTATTATTATTATTATATTGAAATGCTGTATAGATTTGTATATATTCCCTGAATACGACAGTGGCCCGCCGAGGCGTACTCTTGACAAGCAAACCTGACATGACATCTCCCGATATGTTGTTAAGACAGCTAGCCTGACATGACAAGAATGATTGACCTGGACACCGTGGACGATTGTGTTTGTACAAATAAACCAGTATTGTCTTACATCATGTCTAGGATAGGGATCTCCTGAATACCACGGTCAGGGGTACCTACTGAAATCGACTAAGGCTAATAACTAGAAAACCCAGTAGTCATGAAGAGATTTCCCAGCTACATGCAATCCCGTTATCTGGGCACCCCATCATGGGATTTGTAGCCTACCGTTGAGTAGGACACATTTCCAGCACACTGATATGTGTTGCAACCACCAAACTACTTAAGGGACATGCGTTTCTTGGACGATGTACCCACATGAATTCAATCCCCTAATTGCGTCCGGATAACCTGGATGATCTGCAGGGCTTGTGGCTGTTGGAATAATCTCATTGCATTTGCTAGTAACTAGGCCTGTGATAACCCTAGTTAGTTAAAGTAGCAAGCCGTACTCATTGCTTGGCCGTGCTTGATTGGATGGAGTTTAGCCAGCTTAGTCTTGTCCTGATCATGTACAAGATTATAACATGACCTGATTTCTTGTGCTTACTTATCGATAAATGATGAGAAACCAAGTTCTGTTCAGGTGAAGAGTTACAACCCCGGTCCTTGTTTGGTTTAAGGGTTGTAACTTGGTTATTTGAATAGTTCCATGGATTTCTTATCATATATCGTCATGATTATTAATGCTTACCTTAACAATAATGATCAGGGGTCTAGTTCAGTTCAGGCGAAGGGTTACAACCCCGGTCCTTGTTTGGTTTAAGGGTTGTAACCTGGCTCCTGGAGCAGTTCTGTGTCCTCTTTTCATTTATTGTCTTATTGCACCCTACGTCATGCTCGTCATGTTTTATTTTATCAACAATATTTGAGACGGGTCTCTATTCAGGTGAAGGGTTGCAATCCCGGTCCTTGTTTGGTTTAAGGGTTACGACCTGGCTACTTGAATGGTTTTCTCGTACTCAATTCACTGTTGTTGTCCCTGTTATTATCAGTTTCTTTTATAATTGCCTTTAATATTCATTTATTATATGCTGGTTTTAGTTCATAAGTGAAGCCTCCTTTGTGGCACTTGCTCTTTCTGGGGTCTGACCCAGCTGGTTTTGTATGGCCAGATATCGGAGCAGCTCCAGAGGATCTACCTATCTTCCAGCCAGATGGTGACCACCAGGCGTAATCTTGGCATTTCTTTTTGTTCTCCCACTTTATTGTAAAAATATTCTTTTGAGGCGTTTAGCCGACGAGCACGTGTTTAGCTCGATTGTACCTTTATTTACTGTTTGCCTACGGACTGTAACATGATTGACAAATTCTAGGGTTGATCATGTATGACTGAAACTCTTGCTAGTCCTGACATTTTGTACGACTAGCTTCATGATCATTCAAATATGTAATGTATGTGACGCCTTACTATTGTGTATTTGGTGCTCTGACAACTTGTAAACTGTTATTGCTTGCTTGAGATTGAGACAATAGGCTTGTTCATGACCTTAGGAGACTGATGGCTTGTAGTTAAGCCCTCATATATCTAGACAGCCGTGACCGTATAGCAAGGTGGGTTGCACTTCAATATACGTAGTTGGCTATGTACGCTCCCGCTCTCCAATATTCTGGTTCTGGGGCGTTATACTGATGTAGTCTCTCTTAGCTGGCTAGACGAAATGGGTATTGGAACGTGGCTCGCTGGTGGAGCTACGCGTAGTGGGATTACGTGCAATCGGAACAGGAAGACCCTTTATACTAAGTGAGTGGAACTGTTCTTCCTCCTCCTTACTCCTTTATGTTTAATAAAATAGAGTAATGTGATACTATGAATTGTCCATAAATGTCCCATGTTTTAGTTGCTAGATAATGGAGATGCTTATGTTGTCTAATATTGGAATGAACAACACATGAACATTGAACTGCTAAAATGAATCACACTTGAACTGCTAACATGACTTGATGCCTGAGAATGAATCGATAATGCCCCTTTATGCTTAACGTTGCCTGAACAAGTAGAACACTTGAATAATGAGATACCTTATGAATGATAGAATAATAAATGAATTGGCTATGCTATCGACCCAATAAACTGAATGAAATATTGAATCATGTACACTCTGTGTAACTGCTGCGTAGAAAGAAAATATTATATATTTTAATATAAGCAATGAAATGAATGATATTGTCCCTATGAAATGAAATGCTACATGTTCCTTGAGAAATGAATAATGTAGGAATGCTTCAATGTATCTGAGTTGATGGAATAAGAAATGAATGATTGGAAACAATAAGAATTGATGAGGCTTGGGATCGTTGAGATCACCAAGTGAAATGATGGTAATGTTGAGAATGAATAAGTCATTGAACATGACTTGAATGAGATGAATGATGATGCACTATTGTCTTTATTTCTTTTATTATTTTTACCATGCGTTTACGTTCACGATCGAGTCGGACACGCATTCACATGGTCATGGACAACTTATGCTTAAGGTTTGGTGATGTATTTTCTCGGACGGTACCCCGGGACATTGGAGGACCGATCCGGCCTAGTAGAAAATAATACCGTGCTTTGGTAGCACGGGTTTTACAAGGCATCCTTTGGGGCTAGCTACCTTCTCTGGAGTCATTGCATTACCTTGAAGTCCTATATGGCAAATGTCCGTATGGTTTAACAACACTAGTGTCCATGTAGTCAGAATGCTCGCTAATGAATATTTTATGCAGGTAGAGTAAGTATATTGTCTAACCTGTATTTGATGCATGAACGAGGAGTCGGCTATCGGTAAAAAATCACTTAAATGTGATATGTTCAATATATGTTGGTTCAATTTGGCTTCTTAACATGCTAAACGAAACGTTGCCAAAATATTTTCTTTCCATAAGAATTTCAATAACATGTTAAAGATGTAAATGTCAATGTTGCCTCGATGATGCGTAACATGATAACATCAAGTCTGTTAGAATGATGCCTTAATATGAACGCTGCTCAATCATATGACTTACATATTAAACTGTTGCCATAGAATAGAATTGTGAGCACACATGATGTCCCTCAATTACGATTGCTTCCACAAGAACAATACTATTGCAAGTTTACATGTCTTTTCAATGAATACTGCTTGAACTGTAAACTGATGCTAGGCCCCAAGTAGAAAGATCACTCTAATAAATGTTTGCTAATGTTGACCAGTTAGTGTTGGTTTAGGCGAGTGGGTTGGATTCTGCTCGCTAGTACATAGATGATGTACTGACCCACATTTGTGGGCAGGTGTTCGTGCTTGGGAAGTTCTGTACATGAGGATTGGTTTGATTGGTCCCGCGGTATCGAAGATTTGTTGGGCATGTAGAAGCTCTCTTTATACAAGATGATGTCTTCTGTTTATAAAGGGCTTAATGTATGAAACATTGTAATCTGTTGTACCAGTGAGTTGTAAGCCAAGTCGGTATATCGAGTTGTAATCCAATGTATCAAAGTATCAAATGTAAGCTTTATGACATTTGTAAAGTTGGCTATCAATGTAAAGGGAGAAGTGTTGTAAACTTTGTATTCTATTGCAAGTCTTGTACTCTATTTCAAATATCAATAAAGACAGCTTGTTTCTACATATCTCTGTGTGACTTCAAGTTATCTGCTTATTTTTGCTGCTACAATTCAAATAATGTGTTCTATTCAATGAATAAGAACGTCCTCATTATTTTCAATTTGTCTGCTTCTGCCGCTGCGATGTGTTCCTTTTTGTAGATTATCAATTATGTACCGTCTTTGCCTTGTACAAGTACAATACTAGACTTGTACAGCATCACGCCCAAGTAAGGACGATCGATTCCAAGAGTTAAATACGAGATGGATGACTCTACGGAATCGGGGCGTGACACCAGAGGGAGGGGGATTGTGGAGGGGGGATTTCTAGAGGGAGACGGAGATTGTGGAGGGGGTGTTTGATTTTGGGGGAAGGTGGTTGGAATTTTAACTTTTTGAAAATTTGAGGGTAACCTATGGTACAAATTGGTTCTACTCTATGTTGGCCCATGTGTACCTATATTCAATTATGTGATCAATGCCATTTTTTTCTTTTGAAATCCCACTCACACACACCATTGGGAGGCTCGATTTTTGCCGGCCCCTTCAGTGTCCGCTCTAATACTACTATGCTAGTGAGCTCGAACCGATCAATGCCAATTAGATATGAATTTAGGACTATTTTAAATTGTGGTTACATTTCATCCAATTGTTCAAATCCTCATTTATGGAATGATGCATACCTATTTGAACTCCTAAATGAATAACACCTCAAATAAAACACACTTCTCATAAACAAGTCTTTTGCCTCCCCCATTATGATTGGCACCAAACATAAGTTCCAACTACAACTCAAATTAAGTCCTTACCTTTATCATGTAATTTATGTTGACTCAATATTTTTCATTGCAAAAGCTCGTAAGGAAACAGAAAAGTGTAATTAAATACGTTTAAATTTCAATCATTTGCATCTTGTTAACTATTTTGATGTGATATTTTTTTTTTTCGTTCCTTGCTCTCTCTCTTCTTACACTATTGTTCATGTATAAAAGTTGAGGTATCTAACTGCAAATCAACAAACCCTGTGGCTAGCACGTGATGTTACGCGCGGGTCGGATCTTTCCTGAACCCGACCTGAATTAACCCCGCTCCAAGCCAACTTCCCGAATATAAATTAATAAACAAAAAAGTTAGGAAAAAAAAAATATCCACGCAAGAAAATCTAGGGTTTTTCGATCTCGCTGAGAGAGGACCGATAGGTAAACATTTTGTAGGGTTTCGTTTTTTTTCCTGGATCTGTCAGATCTGGGGTTTCTTTTTCCGATCCTAAGAATTAGGGTTTCTGATAAAAAATAGTTAATTTTGTTTGTTTAGGAATCTACGGGTTGCGATGGCGGCGGCGAGGCTACAGATGCTGAAGACGAAGGCGGCGGAGGCGTCGAGGTTCGTGGCGAGGAACGGGTGCGCGTACTACAAAGAGACGATGGAGAAGAACAAGAAGTACGTTGTGGAGCCGCCCACGGTCGAGAAGTGCCAGGAGCTCTCCAAGCAGCTTTTCTACACCCGCATGGCTAGGTCTGCTCTGGTCTACTCTCTCTCTCTCTATCCCCTTCTTTTCTCTATTCCTTGTTATTTCGGTGTTGAGGTTGCTTGATATTTGCTTATTTTTGGTAATTTTGTATGATCCATTACGTGATATTGCATTCTCCGACATTTGCTTGTTGAAAAAATGATCTTTCTGAGCAAGAAAGCACAGATGATCCAAAAATAGGCGCACATTGTTATGTGATCATGGTTTAGAGCATCTCCAACCCTATTGTCTTGTTAAGTGTTGTGAGTCTTAGGTGGCTCCTATGTGGCATGAGCCACAAGACAATGTCTTATTTATGTGGCAAAATTATATCTCAAAAGACAATGAGATAGAAAAACTCTCTCCAATGCAAAAGTATTGAGGAGACAATAAAAAGTATTTTTTCCAACTTCCAAGGCAACTTTTAAGACAACTACTCATCTTCGTTCTTTTTTCTAATATTTTTTATTCATAATTGATGAATTGTCAAGTGCATAGTCTAGAACAAGACAATCAACTTCACAATGTCTTCTTTAATTTTTGCCACATAAGCTTCACAATTGACTTGACAATTGCATTGGAGAAGAATTTTTGAATAAAATTTTATCATTCCTATGTGGCATTAACTTTTTTCCAAAGTCACAATAGGGTTGGAGATGCTCTTAGTCTTAAATTCAGAGCTGTGGACTTGGGTCGAGAGCTCGTATCAGAAAATATGAGCATCATTACGAATCTCCATATATGGCCATATATGGCGAATATGTTGTAGAAATAACAAGATACACTATATTTGCGACCAACTAAGGGTGCGTTTGATTTTAGTTGGAAAATACGTGGAAAACAAATTAATTCAGCGGAATTATTTTACTAGGAAAGAAATTCCATGCAAATTTGAAATTTTCCTTGATGGTGTTGTTTGATTGCAATTATTTTCCTGTGGAAAATTAAATAAATTTTTATGGAGACTTAATTTGGGTGTTTAATTATCATTATTTTCCACGGAAAATAGTTATATTTTCATTTTCCATGGAAAATGATATTTTCCTATGGGTTGAGCCAGTTTCATTTTCCACTATTCTGGAGGAAAGATATGGAAAACAATCGTTTTTTGAAAAATAATTTCATGGAAAACGTAAACTATCAAACAATACACATTGGTTGAAAATTTGTGATGAAAATATTTTCCATGAAAAAAATTCCAATGAAAACACATCCTAAGAGAGTGTCGGCAGATACGGGGTTTCTTATAATTCTGAATGGTCTGGTTTTGGCAGTTTCAGTTTCGGTATTACAAATAGACAAGTTATATAGGTTGAATTTTGTAGAGTATAAGTCAATTAACCGATGTCTTCTTAGCTATGTAAAAGGCACAAGCTAAAATGGTTATGCAACCTTTCCAATTTCTGTTCGAGACTGTATTGATATACTTGTGTTATTGTGGCCCATATGTTGATAATAAAAGCAAAGGAGAAGAGGAGGTTTTCTCTCCATGAAAATCTTACGTTCTTCACGAACAAATCCACGAACACATCATTATGATGTCCCTTTATTGATTAGGGCTCCCCCCCTCTTTGGTAGATAGGGATCAAAGGTTGATCTTTTCAATGTTTTCAAAACGGACAAATAAAGTGAAGGCCACTTGAGAAGCTGCCTATAGAACCGACTGATTTTGACCGAATTTGGTCATGACCAAAGTTTTACATGTTCCTCTACCACAAAGACAATCTTCATTGCAATTTTTTAGGATTGCTAGACTTTTCTTCCATTAGGGCAATGAGCCATCTTCTCTGTAACATTATTCATATAATTCCTTAATTTTTAATTCTTAATGAGAATTAAGTTGGTGCTCTTAAAATGGTGAAACGTCTCTCTCTTATTAACTAGTAAAGTCTATCAAAGAACACTTGGTCCATCCACTTTCATACCTCCTTGATGGGACCCGCATTCCACTCAAAGCTTGCCTTTGCGCTATATCCTTGGGTATTGTAAACCTAGTTGTGATCCACATTTTTAATATTATTTTATTTGTTCACTTATCTATACTACTATATAATGAGAAAAAGTAGGCTTCACTGTGGAAGTTTTTGTTCCAAATTACAGATTAAAATTTTTCATTAAATTTAATATGGTTAGTTAAGTAATCTATACTATTATATAATGAGAAAAATAGGCTTCACTAATACTATTGTATAATGAGAAAAGTAGGTTTCACCGTGGAAGTTTTTTTTTCCAAAAAATGCTTTCATTTATGTTTACTAATTAAAATTGTTCATTAAATTTAATATGGTTAGTTATGTGATTACGAAGAAAAAAAATTAAGAAGGCTATTATTTGCTCTTTCCAAATATTATAAAATACATGCATATACTAGTTCTTATAATACCTAACTAAATACGCGTTCACTAGATTGTGGATTCCATCGCTTAGAAACATGGGATCCATATTTAACAACGTGTATCTGTCGGATTATGAAATTGAGTGTAGAAATAAAATAATACTAAAAATATGGGTCCCAACTAGGGGCAAGGCCTGAAAAATCTAGCGCATAAGCAAATCCTTTGAGTGCAATATGGATCCCAACTAGGCGTGTTATGGAATTGGCTGCACAGAATGTTCACTATGCACCCAAGAAGGACAATGTAAAGTAAGAGAAAGTTGTCTCGCACATGTCACTATTTTAAACATTTTGCCATTTTAAAGCCTTACATTCTCTAAGAGTATGTAACAGTTTCTTCACATCTTGTGTTGATTCCTGCTACTTGTCTGCTTTAATGTCAGTTTCTCCTATATAGGAATGTTTGACAACCTGCAACATTTATTAGCTAGTAGTTACAACTAATGATTTGTATTTTTATCTCGAGGATATTGAGATTGAGCATTGGGCTAGTAGGCTTCAAGTAACTATGTACATGTTTTGGCTTGAGATTTTTTTTCTTGAAGCTTAATAGTTATTGAGCATTTTCTTGATTTATTTCCGTGCAAGGTTAGCTGAAGTATTTCTTTTATTGGCATGTTCATGGGTGTGATAGCGAGCACAGTTTGTAGTATCGGCCATTAGCGATCCGATATGGCCGATATCGATACGGTTTGGCATGTCCCGATCCGATACCCGATACTAACCGATACTGACATTTGGGGTCTCTTTTCCGATCAATTCGACGAAGAAAATTGAATTGAAAAAAGATCAATCAACAAGGATGTAAAAGCATGTAAGACTGTAAAAGCATGTAGAAGAAGAAAACTTATGTATCACATATAAATCAATTGGCAAGGGTGACTACTATTTCATTCAATTTCAAACCTACTAAGAAATAACATAGAAAATACTAAAAAATTATGTCTAAATGTATAAAATATTTCTTCCAAAATGTTAATAATTTATTAACAATTATTTGTTTTTTTTCAATACCTAAAAATCCGATACTCCGATCCCAAACTGCCAATATTGTTGATACCGCTGATCCTGATACTCATAGGAATGGCCCGATACCGATTCTGATACTGCAAACCTTGATAGCGAGTCAATAAGTAGAGCGAAATTGCCAATTTCTTTTCTTAAATTCCTTGAACTACCTCATTCATTGCATTATTCCTGTAAAACTTGCTGATATGGTGCAGGGGAGACATTGAAAATAATATATATTTTATCATTACTAGGTTATGCTGATAGGGTATCTAGACTATAGGGTGGGAAAAAGATCATATTACCATTATAATAGTTGACTTGGTGGAGCTACATTGATGTAGAAGAAGGGGTTGGATGAGGACCCTTCTTTTTCTTATGGTCCCTTTGAACAAACATTTTGCTATTTGGTGTTTGAACAAACAGTCCTGCAAGATACAACAACGAGGTTTTTGTACCAAACTTTCGTGGTCCGCCGTTTGAAATATTTTCTTCCATTCAACTCTGGTAAGGGACATTTGTCACATTTCCTATGTAACACTAAC
This sequence comes from Iris pallida, assembly GCA_029216955.1. Classification (NCBI taxonomy): domain Eukaryota; kingdom Viridiplantae; phylum Streptophyta; class Magnoliopsida; order Asparagales; family Iridaceae; genus Iris; species Iris pallida. The sequence continues at coordinate 10,419,766 of JANAVB010007399.1, read as the reverse complement.
AAAAACCATACTCTTCTTTAAAGCACTTCAATAAATGTTTGCATAGGCCTACATCTAGTCCTAGCCTATCTATAAGTCCTAACCAAAGCATCTATTGGTCTGCGCTGCGCATTTCCAAACCACTTGAGACGATTTTCTCTCATCTTATCCTCAATTGGCGCCTCTAACTTGCCACAAATCTGGATCAGTTGAAATTCAGTTCAGCAATATGGACATAGTCGTTTACAGTTCAAACAAGCTCCTATATCACATCATGAAATGTATATGAGATGGCAATCTTCCACATGCTAATAATGAAACATGTGTACACTGTACACTGTGCAATCAATTGTCCCAACCTAGAAGACTACGGTACTTTATGTGCAGTGGCCATCCCTTCGTACCATTTTATCCATTTAATCCCACTTCTGCTGTGAGAAGCTTGTTCTCAATCCTAATGCGTCTCTTTTAGCATTAAGTTGCTGAAGTTGTCATGTGTTTGCAAGGTGAAGTTATCTCTACCTTTGCAACACTCAAAGGTCAATGCGGGTAAATCATAATCCTTCCGCTGAATTATTTATTTGTGGGCCTAGAAAGTAGAAACCAAGTCTTTTAGCTTCTTCATTGTATTATGTTATTGCTATGCTACTCGGGAATCGGGATAAGCTCTGCTTGTGGAAAGTTGCTATGACTCTTTGGGAGGAAAGATCCAATGGGTTTCATTCTGTAAGATTTGCCTAATAAAATTAGTATATTTATCATCAGGCATAGATTGCTACACATTTATGAAGTGCATTATGTGCATATATCTATAGATTTTGAGCTTTGAACTTGACAACTAATGGATGAGTTAGGTTTTGGCTTCATAAAATTAATATCCAGATGCATTGTATGCTACATTCTCCAAATTATGTTGTTAACAGTTCATAGTATCAGGCACATGCTACATTCTCCAAATAATGATGTAGACTTTGTTTTATGGATTCAGTTGCCATAGCATTTAGTTGCTATACATCACCTTGTCATCTAATTCACTTTTATCTAAATTTAATTGTTTTGAATATTTTCTTTTGAGATGGAACTAATTGTGCTTTGTCACGGACTCTCGGGTGGAGTCATAGTTAAAGAGCTACTAGGATTACTTGTTTGTTGTATTTTTATTTATAATGTGTAGTGTAATTTTCTTATTGGTTCATGAATCGGGTTTTATGTATTGTATCCCAAACTTTGAATGTTTATACCTTGCTACAACAGTTGTTGACCTTTATTTGTTATTATGGGGATGCCAATTTTCTTATCTTTTGCTTTTCGGCTTAATGTGTCATAGAGATGAATCCAATTCTCTCTAGCAAATTATGTCATCTTACCTCTTAGTGTAGACTCTTTATAGTATTGGGGAACTTGGAGGGCGTTCCTCGGTTGGATGCACTTAAATTGCATGCCAAAGGTAGGTTTACCTACACCTTTACTGGATTTACAGGTTATATGATGTGGCCCTCTCATGCTTATAGCTCTACCTTTGGCTATGAATTTGTAATTGTACCAATATAGAGGATTACCAATAGTTCAATAGGATTAGCCGCTGATGAGAACTTTGTCAATTCTTGTGGAGAAGGCTTGCATGATGATGCTGACAATATTTATTTGTTCCGTTACTTTAATATTGGTGCAAGTTCTGTGGGATGTTTGTACCTAAAATCTGCAAGATTCTTCCTTTCCCTGCACTTTTATTTATCCACTAATTCGTGATAGCTTCTTTAACTAATGTTTGACAGGCTTAATCTTTATTACTATTTGAAATAGATGCAAGGTAAGTTTTTTTTTTTTTTTGTCTATTGTCTATCCTAACCTCAAGCGCACCATAGCTCGAGACTGGGGTAGCTAGTCTCATATCCACTTCTGCTGACCTAGGTGACCTGATTGCATTCCTTACTTGCAACCCTACTTCCTATTTGTCTATATGAGATTAAACTTTCACCCTTGTTCTGATGCCCATCACCCCCACTTCATCCATCCCCTTTTTTCCTCATCATTCATCTGCCAAGAATTCTGAGGGGAAAGAAAAAGGAAACTGTAGCAGTGCGGCCTAGTCCTTCATTATGGAACCTCGAGGCAAAACTGATCATCCTGAGACGAGCAGAACATATGATGCTGCGGTAAGCTGGTATGCGACCTCCTCTTCTTTTCACTTTATCACTTTGTTATTTCTAATTGAGATCCATCTATCTGCTTCTTGAGATACTTTGGGGATACCCATTTGATCTTTGGCTTTGTTTCTTCTCTTTGGGCTCAAGTTCTTTGGCTAACAGAACAGATCCATTTAATCGTTGGGTTCGTTTTTTCTCCTCTCTTTGAGTTTCGTGCTTCGGGATATTACTTAAAGGTCTTACACTTTGTCACTTCTTTTTCCAAATTTACTAAGTTGGAGAATCATTCTGGTCTCTTCTTTTCTTCTTTCTGTTTGGTGTTTGAAAGTGGACCTATTGTTCCATTATATTCCAAAATTTACTAAAATTTCATCTTGCAGCTTCCTTAGATATTTCAAAGAGTTGGTTGGTCTTTGGCATAGTTTATTTTTCCTTGTTGGTCTTGTTCTTTGATGTTGTTTTCCTCTTCTTTCATTTTGGTGTTATGGAGGTCAATTGATTCTGAAACTCTACCTTAGTTGTTTCATTTTGTTTTGAATTGGGAAGGTTATCTGTTCTGTAACAGGGAACTTGTTTTTGCATAACTGGCTTTCATCTAATCATTGAAATATTTTGAGGATCGTACCCTCTTAGTTTGGGAATTTTAAACTTGGCTATTTAACTTACATTTGTGGCTAATATCAGTGCATTCCTTGTTGAAATCTTATTCTCCTTCATTTATCACAAAAACGACAAAAGCATCAATATTATCTTATGTAATGCTTCTTGCTTAGTATATGTTATTTTCTTGGTAGCAGCAAAAGTTTTGATTTTGGAGAGTTACATCATAGGAAGCAGATTCAGATCTGAACATGACATGGATTAATATGGCATTTTAAAGAAATTTAGGATACAAGTATGACATGGATACGGTTGTACGTACATATGAACAAATCCATATTCATATTTTATACTCAAGATCTTAGTAATACCTATTTTTAAGCATGTTTTTGATACTACTAGATTCCAAGAAGTTTAAGGATTCATTGCAAACAGATGTTATTTTTCATGTCTCAATTATATAAGACACGATCATGGCCATGGCAAATCACTTAAAATCGTGGTTTGGCTCCCTTTATGGGCTTAGACTTGGGCGAACCATATCCGACATGAGTATCTAGGAAGTAACGTGTCGGATACCTGTCAGATGCAAATACGTTATTCTTTGAGTATTTGGGCAATGTAGCAATGAAATAATCTTGTTTTTTTTTTTTCTGGAAATTTTTGTCAATAGATCAACCAAAAACTGTTCAGTTTCAGGAACTCCCTCGCCCCCGCCCCCGCCCCCGCCCCTGCCCCTGCCCCTGCCCCAACTGACTTATTCCTCCTCCCCCATCCCACAAATAGTTGTTCAGTACTGGTCTTAAATTTTTATCAGATATTGTGTCCCAATTTTACGTAACATGCTTCGTTGCTGATTCTATTATGATGGAAAAGGGTTAGATGATGCTGATGAAGAGTGAGATAATAAGATTATGTACACATTTTCTTTTAATCTCTACCTATCTAGGCATGAATTTTCCTTCTGGTACATCTCCTAAGAAAAAACTTGAAGAATCGATGGCAGGTGTTAACATGTGTCCTTGTCAAGCATCTGAACAATAAACAGAAACAGCTCTCCATATAAATGAGGTTAGGCTGCGTACATCTTGATCCACACCAGTCCCCGCATAAGCGCGAGCCTCGTGGCACTGGAACACCCATTGCAGAGTTTTCTTTCTAAAAATGTGAGCCTACTACATGGCACCTCAAACAGACAGCAGCCTGAGTCATTTCTTTGGCCCCCTTCAGAAATGCAATAGTAAAGAGCTTGGCAGAGGCCAGAGAGTTCAAGAATAGGGTAGGATCTTGTCCTTGTGCGGCGATGGCACGATACGGTAAGTACAAGGTGAGCACTGACACGCCACTTATTTTCGTGTGTCCTGGTGTATTTTCGAGTGTCTGAGTAGTGTCCGGTACGTGTCCGACGTGACATGGCCGACATTTTGGGTGTCAGTTCTTCCTATGTCCTGCCCTGAGTGATTAAATATGGAATGAGTTTGCATGTAGGACAGAACAACATGAGAGTTTTTTGTGGGTAAAGTGAGTTTCTTACTCGTGATGAAAGAAGCAAAAATAATGCTTAAAAGGAGGCTTCTAACCACAGTTATCCCGATCCCCCTACCTCTTAGGAATCACTTTCTGGATTATGTAACCCAATGAAGCAGGTTTGGATCCAATCATCCAAATAACCATAAGTGGTGATCCGTACAATCCCAATTTCACGAGATTAAGCTCAACAAAAATAACAATTAATTGTAATAGAGAAGACACTACATCAATTAATTTCAAAGTGATAACCATTATTTATCATGTTGTAGGACTCGGTATGAACTATTCCATACTAGATGCAAATAAACACATGCAAATGAGCCACTCTTAGCAAACCACAATTAGAAAGCGTATTGGTTAAGCCTACCCCCAATCTGATGGGAAAAGGCTTGGATGACGATGATATTGTTGGTGATGATGATAATGTTAAGCCTACCCCGTTGTACTTCATACCAGGTAAAGTAGCATATCCAGTACATCTACGGGTCTCGTATTCATGCGAACCATGACCCAAGTATCTGTGCTTCTAACATTAGAGGGAGTTGGCTACAGTCTCTTCCATCTGAAAGGAAATGATAGTTATCAACATTCTTTGCCACTTGCACATCCTGTCTTCCTCTCAAAATTTGTGAAGTTTTTTAAAAACACTATTTAAAGCAAGTATATCAAACTATCAAAGTAGATTCATAATCCTGGTGGAATAATCACATTAAAAGTTGTCAGTAGTTATCTTAGTTCTGAAGTCGGCATTTATAATTATATTTTTGTTGGTACCGACTGATGACAACAATGGTTACATCTATGGTTTCATTTGGTACTGAAAGCATAGTGGTGGTGAATGTGGGAATTCTAATCTAAGAAATAGTTGTAATGCTCGTGATTTCAGCATAAGAGTAAGATTTTTTGTATTGGTTCTTGTTTGTCTAAAATAATTGTAGGCTGACAATCACAATATCTACTTTAGTAGTAAGATAACAATTTTATTAGATTTGATTATCTTTTAGCCCTGCCATTGTTTATGTAATGCCCTTTCCTACAAAGCCCATCCTCTCCACACCTACAGAGATGCTACGCCAGGATGCATTTTTTGTTTCAAAATATATTGTTCCATCATTGCTTGATTGAATTCAAATCTCTCTTTTTATTAAGTATCAGTACACGTAACTTCTCAAATACTCCACCAATCTTAGACAATATTTTTTGGAACTCCTATTGGGTCTGTGGCTTCTTTTGATCGGTAATTTGATACCATCAAAACTAATCGGTTCTTTCAGCATTTTTTTCATTGATATAATGATTGTACAACAGATTTCCAGAGAAAAAGAAAATATGATGTTTCGGCACTTGCTTTGAATACTTGTATAAATGTTATACTGATCCATCAATTTTACAGTCTTCCAGTCCGTTATGAGGCATTCTGGAAGGAGCTCCATGGTGTGAAGAATGTCTGGAAGAACAGGCATGAGTTGAAGGTGGAGGATGCTGGTATTGCTGCCCTGTTCGGGTTAGAGCTATACGCATGGTTTTGTGTTGGTGAGATTATGGGAAGAGGGTTTACTCTTACTGGCTATTATCCATGATTAGACTAGGGATAAAGATGGATAAGAGCAAGAATCGCCCGCATCGACATTTTTCATGTCAAGTTTGTCATTGTTGAGGTAATCTGAGTTTTTGCCTCACATCAAGATTCGGGTTTTTGTTTTCCCATAAATTTTATTTGGACTGGAGTCAGCAAGACAAATATCATTTTCATCAATAATTTGTCGGCTTGTTTGATGTGTTTAGGCAGCAAATGTATTGGACATGCATGCTTATAATAGTTTTTTACGAATTACTGAAGTAGATTTCAGATGATGAATGGGGCTGCAATCTGTGTGATGCATACTCTGTTGCAGTTGATTTATGAGTGTTCTGAAATTCATAGCTAATAATAGTTGACATTGCTTCGGTACCATGTCAGGTAGACACATAATTTGTTTCCGAGGCAGAACCTCTCGACTTGCTGGCTGATTTGATGGGCATTTTGACATCTAGTGCTAATGGGATGTATGTAAGCTGATGAGCATTTTGGTATATCGTCTCTAGACACAAGCTGATGGGCATTTTGGTGCTTATTAAGACTCGTTAGGAAGGCTAAAAGTCTGCATTACTATTTAGGAGTACCAAATGACGGTTTCTACTTTCTGTAATTGTCTAGCTATCCCTATTAATTTTGATTAACAATTTTAATTAGTAAATATATGGAAGTTCCACGGTGAAGCTGATGAAGTTTATTTTTGGTGGGTGAACAAAAATGGACACTCTTCGTCTAATGTTTGGTTTTGTTTCATTTCAACTATAACCAACATGAAGTGATTGGCCTAATGTATTTGTTTTAGGGTTATCACCAGTACAAAGTGTACTACAGATGAATATATATGTAAAAAACAAAACAGTTACTACTACACTTGGTCAGTATTCTACTTAATGATGTGATCTCTCCCTGGACTTGTGTGACTAATTAATTTGCTAATGTCAAGGGAATAATGTGTAGTTTTGCAGGCCTTTGCACTATTTATTCACGAGTAATGCTACAGTTACAACCAAATGTTTACAACCCTCTTACAACCACTCACCTATTTTCTTACATGTGGGCCAGATGGTGGCCTGACCCACATGTCAGCAAATGAGTGAAGGTTGTAAGAGGGTTGTAAACATTTGGTTGTATTTGGTTGTAAACTTAGCATTATTGATACCACATAAGCATAATGATGTCACACCCTTGGACTGGGGTGGGGCTGGAGCCATGAATTTTTGGGCAGCCATGAATTTTTGGGTTCACCTGGCTAACTTATTCTACCGAATGTGAAGCAGCAGTTGAAGACTAGATATGTCCTTTCTGGCTTTCCAAAGAGGCTAATACTATGCGTATACTATGAATAAACAATAATGCTAAGTTTACAACCAAATGACATTACTCTATGTGGTATACATAATGACACATCATCCAGCCGAACCTTTCATGTATTTATGAAAAAGCACTCTCTTCCCATTTTCAAGGATCCTGATAACTGACTGTATGATGTGTCAATCATGAAGTTGGCTATAATTGTAGCATAAGCATGATGAGGCGGTACCAATTAGGCGCTGAAGAATTCGTCGTAAGATGACCGTAGTCTTCTTCCACATTTGCAGCGTCTATTGCTAGGCGAGTGACGTGTTACTGCTATGTACATGGGACTATGTCAGAGATTTTAGTGTACATTTTATTTTAAGAGATTTTAGATTTTTAGCGTACGTATTTCCTTTGTCAAGTATAGATCACAATTAGTCCAGGAGGAGATTAAGATTATAGCTAGTACTGTTTCTAATTATGTACTAACTATATATCACACAATTAATACTTGTACTGAAATTATATCTACTTTGTCTTAGATATTAATTAGGTGTATTATCTGTTGGTGTTTTGCCTTTGGACTAGGAAAGATAGTCCCACATCGGCTACACCAAATGGTGAGTATCTCAATATAATGCATTGCTTGTGTTGAGGTGTGCACATGAGGTGTGGTGGGGCACAAGTGTGTGCCATGTTGGTGTATTTTTCTAGAAGAAAAAATGATTAATTCCAACAAGAATGCAAGTTGATTTTTGTTGTGTGGACTCGGACTCGGACACGGACTCCAGGATGTCTCGTGCATGCACGGAAGTGTTGGGGGGTAGGCGTGGACTGACACACTTCTATGCTGATTGTGGGATGATCTAAAATATCAAACTCTATTTTTGAGTATTGGTATTTTAGTCCCACATCAGATAGGAGAAGAGGTAAAGTCTCACTCCACTCTATAAATAGAGCCCCTTGGTCTCCTTTGGAAGATGCACCAAGAAGAGAGTTAAGGGAGTCTGTAAAGTCCAGGAAGCCCGTTCAAGTCTCAAATATTGACTTACGAGCGTTCCAGAAGTTCTTCGTGAACTTGCTGGTTCCTGGAAGCAGATCGTGTTGGGACGAATCTTGCTTTGAGCAACGGTGATCTTAATCACCCAGCAAGAATTTTCCTCTTTTTCTTTCTTCTTTCTTCTCCTTCATCTGAGTTGTAACTCAGTTCTGTCCGTCTGCAACTGCGATTGCAAGTAAGAACGTGAGATTTATTTTCTGAACTCAGTTCTGTCCGGTAGCAACTGCGATTGCGAGGAAGAACGTGAGATTTACTTTCTGATTATTGTTGCTTTTGTAATCAGATTCATATTATAGTGTTCCTCTTGGATCTCGAGAATAATCAGAAGGTGAACGTTTGTTGAACCTCTGATCTCGACATCGAGTCTACCATCTTTGATCAAGCCCCGAGACTAACAATCTCAAAGCAAGATCCTTGTAGATGGAGAACTCTCGTGCTTCTCTCATCGATACCAGCTTTAACAAGTTGGAGAAATTCGACGGAGAACATTTTCAAATCTGGAAGAGGAAGGTCACCCTTAATCTTCAACTCGTGGACGTAGACCATGTGTTGATTGAGGATGAACCGACGATTCCAGAAGGAGGAACTGTCGATGCTATTGCTGCTGCACTCGTCAAGCAGAGCAAATGGAAGAGAGAAAACAACATCTGTAAACTGCTGATTCTCAATTCTATGGAAGACTCTCTGGCAGAGTCATATTCCAAGAAGGTGAAGGCCAAAGAGATCTGGGATTCTTTGGGTAAGCTATATGAAGATGATGATAACAGGTCCAAAATTTTTATCGTCGAGAAGTACCACAAGTGGCTCTTCGAAGACGAGATGACGATGCTACCTCAAGTAAAGGAATTCCTGAAGTTGCGCCAGAAGTTAGATGACGAGAAGATGTCCCTCGTCGACAAGTTTATCGTTGGAGGGATAGTCTCGAAACTTCCTGCTGGTTGGAGCAACTTCTATGCTAGAATGCATCGGAAGAAGCTGGACATTAGCTTGGAAGATCTCCTACAAGAGATCCACACTGAGGACGAAATGCGATCTCAACAGAAGATGGATTCTCTGTCTAACCAACTGGCTAAGGCCAACTTGGTACAGACAAGAGAGTTCAAGGGGGAAGCAGGTGGCTTCTCATCACAAGAAGAAGGACTCCACTAATCTGAAAGTGAAGGGTCCTTCGTTCAAGCAACATAAGTCCAAGTCCCACGTGACTTGCTTCAACTGTGGCAAGAAGGGTCACTACAAGAGTGAATACAAATCCAAGCCCAAACAAGCTGAGCAAGGTGAGCCTAGCAAGGTTTCCATGGTTTCTAACATTGCTGCTATGATTGCTCAGGTCACAGCTGTGGCGGCTGACTCTGACTGGTGGATAGACACTGGTGTGACCTGTCATGTTTGCTCTGGCAAGGAATGGTTCGTAACATACCAGCCAACTTCTGAGAAAGTTATCATGGCGAACCAAGCCCAAGCTAAAGTTCTGGGAATCGGAACTGTGGAGCTGAAACTCACATCCGGGAACACTCTGACGCTTCAAGGTGTGAAGCATGTTCCGGTGATTGCAAAGAACTTGATCTCTGGAAGCCTTCTTAGCAACGCAGGTGTCACGCCCCAGAACCAGAATACTGGAGAGCGGGGGAATGACTCAGCCAGCTACGTATTACGGGTAGATGAATACCGTATAATACGATCAATGCTGTCTACAAGACGAGGGGGTGCATACTACATGAAAGTCTCACTATGGTCACTTCACATCTATTGTCTCAATCATTCAAACAAGGAACAAAAATAGAGAACATATAAGATAAAGCAGTAAGACGTCCCAAACGCTTAGTCAAAATGTTCTTTGATATCTGGCTTTACAAAACATAGCCAGATGATGTAGCAAGGCATACACAATTGTTATCAGCTGCAGCCTGACTTAGTTCCAATTATGTAAAAGTAAGTACAAGACGATCCGACTAACATGTCGGTGCCAAACGGTAAGGTATAAAGTAGATAACAAAACGAGCGGAGAAGTAAGAAACCCACTCGAGTCCTCCTGCGATCATCCTTCTAGTGTTGACCATCTTGGAGGTAGAAGTAAGCTGAGTCCTCGGGAACCGGCTCTAAATCTGGCCATGCAAAACCAGAGAGGTTAGACCTCTAATAGCAAGTACCACAAGGAAGCACGACATGAGAACTAAAACCAGTAATGAGAAATATGATAAATAGATCTCTGCTTGCCACTAGGATTCTCATAACATCACGACACTTCGAACCAACCTCCCAACCAAACAAGGACAGAAGTTGGCCCGTCATGTCCTGACATTCTGATCATCTTAGTTAGGTAACAGAGTAGGTACAGTACACAAACAAATCAATTTAAACGGCCATTCAACTACTACGGCTTGCTACTGTGTGTTCCAAGTTATCCTGGAATTATGCAATAAAAGATTCCTCAGTTCTCACTATGTGTAAGCAAGGCTAGTTTACCCAGTCAATCAATTGCGCCAATCATGAATTAGACGAGTCCCAGCAGGACGCCCGTCATCAATATATAATATACAATAAATAATATAACCAGATACCGCTCCGTGCCCGTGTGGCAGGCTTGCAGTATCTGTGGGGACCAGCCGACCTGTCGGGCACTTAATAGTCCCAAGAGGGCTGCCATGTAAGAACTCGGGAATCCATTCTCTCCATGTAATTATTATTTTATTTAACTTAATAATCTCTATGTTGAGTGAAATCCTATGTCGTGGATCATGGTTATTCAAATGAGTACGTTCGTACAGGGTACGATATGCGCAACTCTACAACGATACCCGTGCAGCTAGGTTGTAGGTCTCACATAGCGTAATGCAACAATCAAATCTAACCACGAAATAATCATGCCTTGACCATAAAGTACACATGCTGCTTTTGTAGAAAAATAAATAAATAATTAATTAATTAGATTGAAGCATGCATGTGTCTGTATGCCGAGGTTCGGGATTAGCCAGTCGATTACAATAGTTCATAGTTAATATGAACGTGTCTCATTCATTCAATTCAATAAGACGACTAACCAGTCTCTCAGTTCCAACTAGGAACACATGATCAATTATTAGTAAAATTACCCATCAATGTTAATTTGTACCAAGGCATGAAAGTCAACTATTATAGAGCAAATAGAAACACCAAGGTTAGATTACGCCGAGATTGGTCTATGCCCAAGTCAGGCTACGCTCAAGTCAGGTTACGCTCAAGTCAGGTACGACTCCTTACTATCCAAGCCAGCGTACGCAAGTCATACGCTCCCAAAAGGCAACGTATGAACTCCATACGACTCCTTACTATCCAAGCCAGCGTACGCAAGTCATACGCTCCCAAAAGGCAGCGTATGAACTCCATACGACTCCTTACTATCCAAGCCAGCGTACGCAAGTCATACGCTCCCAAAAGGCAGCGTATGAATCAAACTGCGCTACGCTAAAGAGCGCGCACAACTCAGTGGCGCAAGCTAAAAAGCTAGCGCACACTGCTCATTGTCTTCTCCAAAACAGCAAGAACTCCATGGTTGCACCCAAGGCTTCAAAAGTCCATAACTTGGTCAAAATAAGTCCAAATCCAACTTTCCAAAGGTCAAAATTGACTTTCATTCCAAAGTGTGTGCCATGTGGGTGTATTTTTTAGAAGAAAAAAGGATTAATTCCAACAAGGATGCAAGTTGATTTTTGTTGTGCGGACTCGGACTCGGACACGGACTCCAGGATGTCTCGTGCATGCACGGGAGTGTTCGGAAGGTAGGCGTGGACTGGCACACTTCTATGCTGATTGTGGGATGATGTAAAATATCAAACTCTATTTTTGAGTATTGCTATTTTAGTCCCACATCGGATAGGAGAAGAGGTGAAGTCTCACTCCACTCTATAAATAGAGCCCTTGGCCTTCTTTGGAAGATGCACCAAGAAGAGAGTTAAGGGAGTCTGTAAAGTCCAGGAAGTCCGTTCAAGTCTCAAATATTGACTTATGAGCGTTCCAGAAGTTCTTCGTGAACTTGCTGGTTCGACGAATCTTGCTTTGAGCAACGGTGATCTTAATCACCCCAGCAAGAACCTTTCCTCTTCTTTTTTCTTCTTTCTTCTTTCTTCTCCTTCATCTGAGTTGTAACTCAGTTCTGTCCGTCTGCAACTGTGATTGTAAGGAAGAACGTGAGATTTATTTTCTGAACTCAGTTCTGTCCGTCAGCAACTGCGATTGCGAGGAAGAACGTGAGATTTACTTTCCGATTATTGTTGCTTTTGTAATCAGATTCATATTATAGTGTTCCTCTTGGATCTCAAGAATAATCTAAAGGTGAACGTTTGTTGAACCTCTGATCTCGACATCGAATCTACCATCTTTGATCAAGCCCCGGGACTAACATTATCTAACAGTTCGTACGCGGTTACCATTTTGTATCATCTTACTGCTGCAGACCTTCAATTCATTTGCTCCAGTGAGGATCTTTTGATATTGTCTCATTGCTTTCATCTATGTTGGTTGCATCTATACTAGTTATACAGGAATCACGAACTCTTCTTCATCTTTTTTTTCTTTCTTTTTCTTTTTCTTGTTGTGGATCATGTAATGAATATTTGGAACTTACGGTGATATGTCAAGTTCATATTCTTATGCATGCACGCTGGCTTGCTTATTTTTGATGTCCCGAGCTCGTCAGTAGTTGCTGCTGCCGGACTTGTCGACTTCCGACCGAGGTCACCCTGACCGTGTCAGTCCGGCCGTTGGATTTAGTAAGAGAGCATGAATCTTTAGTGCCAAGCATCAAATGAAAAACTACAAAAACCAATTAATGCTTGTATATATAATGTTAAGTAGAGAGAACGATCACTGGAGTAAATCAAAGAACAATGTAAGAAGAAGAAGAAGAAGAAGAAGAAGAGGGTTCAATGCCCACATCAAGTATTTAAAGAAAGATCGAGTTTATGCAAGTGTTATTACACCATTTATGAGGAAACCATTGTTTTGTGAAGCCGAAGCTGCCGAACGCATATTAACAACAAAGATTCTCTCTGCATTATCAATGAAATATGTGTCCCTCTCTACCAAAACCCAACTTGAAAAATCTACAACTACGACAGGAAATAAATTTATCCTTGGGTCGGATATTTGAATCATTTTTGTTCCATTCAAGATTTTTTAAGGATCATGTTCTTTGTAACACTATCAACAACAAAAACTATACTGTTTAGACACGCGGCTCCTAAAGGTAATATCTCGCCGTGTCTCTTTATCCGTTGAAGAAAGCAAGAAAATAATATATTTGCTGAATTTTTTTAGAATAATATTTTTGACCCTCCAAGTTATCCCTCCAAATCATTTCTCTTTATGTGACAGCCGATGTGGCATATTAATGTAGCACTAACATGACATAATATAAAATTAAATTTAAAATTTAAAATTTAAAATAATATTAATATTAACATTTGTTTCACTTAACAAAATGCCTAAAATGGGCTTTTGAAAGAAAACAAGAAAAAGTACAAAAGTACAAATAGATTCTGGAGAGTATTGCTATGGAAGTCTGATCTGAGAGCGATCACTTTGTTCCTTGGACCATACGATGATGATGAAGAGAACTGCTTGAGGAAGATGAACAATCGGAAGAACTAAGTCACCAGAAAGATATCGACACAATGGCACTGATGGCACAGTCGAATGCTTTCCTGCTTTGCTTCACCCTGTTCTTGAGAAAAAGTTGAAGAATGCTTCTGGAAAATATCACTCTGAAAGTATGAGTTTTCTCAGAATCTCCTTCTCTGTCTCTCTCTTGATGTCTTCTTGTGTTAAAAATAAGTCTATTTATAGACTAGACCCTCTGTGCGTAAAAAGCAAGAAAATTGGGCCTCTACGCAAGTAACTGTCACCCACGATTGAAAATCAACCTTTACGTGTGATGACACGTGTCCCATATAGAGTTGTGATCTCTACGCATGGTGACACGTGTCCCACAACTTCAACAATATAGGAAGAGCACATACACACGTTCCTCGATAAGTGTGGCATGAAAGCCACATATGCAGACCACGTTCTCACGTAGCCAGAAAAGATTGGACGTAAAAATAATCCAAAATAGACTTCATGCGTAAAGTAGTAGACTGGACGTAAAATAATCCAAAATAGACTTCCTGCGTAAAGTCGCTGAAAAGTAGCCTTGAGCGTATAATTAGCTTAAATAAACTCTACGCACACGAAAGCCTTGAACGTAAAGACTCAAATAGCTTTCATGCGTAAAGGAAGTGGTCTCTTGAGCGTAAAGTAGCCTATCTGCACGCTAAACGACAAGTGTTGGGTTTGGTGTAAAAATCTTCTCGGCTTCTGTGCAATGTTCTGTCAGAAAATTATACTGTCAGATCAATATCACGCGCATTAAATACAGTCTGACAGTCTGTCGCCCTTGCGTAAAGTTTGAAGATAGCTCTTGCGTAAAAGAGCTCGCGTAGAATTTGAATCTGACTCGGTAGAGTCCTTTAATGAGCCTTGCGTAGAGTCTGACTTTGCGTAAAGTTCTCAACTTCTTTGACTTGGTCTATGAAGTTTATTTTATGCTTCTACAAGACCCCCTTCAAAGTTTTCAAATTTTTCTAAATTTTAAAATACTTTGAACAGAAGCGTAAAATCCGGAATATCCAACAGTCCGCATAAAGTTTGGGATACTCAACAGTCCGCGTAAAGTTCGGGATATCTAACAGTCAGCGTAAATTTTGGGAATTTGAACCAATTTTAAAATTCTCTATAAATAGAGCTTTACGAGTAGAGAGAGAACCTTTACTCATTCTTGCAATCTCTATCTTCTTTATTCTCCTCTTCGAAATCTCATTTCAAATCACTGGCCCCTAAGAGCAAGACCACCGCCGGCGCCAAGGGCAAGAAGCCCGTCGCTGCTTCGTCGAGGAGTGAGCATACAGAAACCGCCGTCGCATCATCGGAGACAACCCGAAGGACCAATCCCGCTATGGCTCCGGCCATGATAGGTAGAACCCTACCTAATTTGGCCATGGGTTCGTCGGAGAAGAAGAAGAACCGAACCCTAAACTTCACGCCCACGTTTATACGTGTCAGCGTAAAATAAGAATAACCAAATACGCCCACGTTTATACGTGCCAGCGTAAAAAATAATATACGCTCACGTCTATACGTGCCAGCGTAAAATGTAAACAACAAAATACGCTCACGTCAATATGTGTCTGCGTAAAAAATGTTAAGCATTAAATACGTCCACATCTATATGTGCAAGCGTAAAAACAACATACGCTCACGTCTATACGTACTAGCGTAAAAATAACATACGCTCACGTCTATACGTGCCAGCGTAAAATGTAAACAACAAAATACGCTCGCGTCAATACGTGCCCGCGTAAAAACATCATACGCTCACGTCTATACGTGCCAGCATAAAATATTAAGCATTAAATACGCCCACATCTATATGTGCCAGCGTAAATACACAAGTGATAAGACTTTTGCGTAAAAGTCTATTCTGAAAACAGAGAACTTTTGCACTTAAATTTTTTTAATCAACTTAACTTCTACGCGTAAGCGTAAAGTTTACATAGTCAAACCCTCTAATACAGAGTCTTAATTTTTTATGCGTAAAATTCACTTGTGTAAAGATCTATATGAATAAGTCATCTGCGTATAATTCAAATTAGATTTTTATTAACTTGATTCTTTTTTTTCTTTTGGCAGTGGACTTGCAAATTCATCCTCTCGCAGAGGTATTCGGTTTACCAGCTGGTATTATGGGCTCAAACTATTTGGAAAATCTGTCTCATGTTGAGTTCCCACAAAGTGACAAACAGTACCCTGAAGAGAGACAACAACTGATAGCTGCTCAGGGAGACAAAATGCTACTGTCATTGATGAATGGAGAATTGCTGGTGTCGCTAGATGGCCAGCAATTTTTGAAGCCTGCCTTCATGTTTGGGGACGCTATTGATTTTCAATCATAAACGAACCCCAAGAAGGAAGCTTGAATGTTTAAGTTTGAAGAGAGGGCGATGTATCTTCCAGACATGGCAAGGGATTATCCCCTATCTTCATTTGTTCACGCCACCCATCCAAGACAGATGCTATGGAACCTGACTCCCAGCAGTCACGGTAGACCAGGCAGAATTATTTTTAAGAGGGATGGGGCCAACCAAATGGGATACCATACCAGTACTCCCAGTGGTGGTATCATTCCTTTCGCCGGTCTACTGCCTGGATTCACACCAAGAGAAGATTCAGCTTTGATTCAACCAGTGCAGATCCCAATGTTCATAAATAAGCTTATGAAGGCCTCAGTATTATATCCCCAAGCCAACCCTAGGCTGCCAGGGTGGATGACCCCTCATAATCAGAACTGGATTCAACTTAGTGCCTGGATCATGAAGAACTTCAAAACAGAACTGCAAGCCATTGGACTATATGAAGCAGTAGCCTCCACGAGTCAGGGCATACCAATGAACAATAACCTGTTCTTGGCTTTAATGGAGTTATATATCAGTTCAACATGGACTTTTGCAACTTCGATAGGTGAAATGGGTTTTGCACTGCATGAGATGCAGTTCATTTCCAAGCTGCCAATGGGTGAAGCTCCATATGAAGAATATGTTCCCTCCAACCGGGAACTAGCAGAGATCAGGAAGAAAAATCCTCAGTTAGTTGAGGTATACCAAGAATTGATGTGCCATTACCTGACTTGCACCACTATATATGAAAGTGGATCGCATTTGGCATACATCAATAAATAGATAACATATCTATTCTATCATAAGAATAGGATATCCAAGGATGACAAAGAGAAATTTCAAGATAACAAGGCTCAACCTATCAACCCTTGTTCAATCATCCCTCCTGATTCAATAAACACTTGGATGGTCACCTATAAGTCTCCGGATAAATATTTGGCCACCAAGGCTGGAGAATTCCCTGCTGGGACCGAAGCATTGAGCTTTCTGAGACATGGCAGTCGAAAGCTCTCAAAAGAAGCTTTTCTAGCGGGCTTCCTTTCCCTGTAGCTGCGAAGATGGGTCGTACCAAGGATTGGCACAGCCGACAGGATTCACCGAAACGTACTATGGCCAGCAGTACGTTTGGTATTCAAAGTCAGAATCAACCTGTTATCGGCAATGGTATGCCGGATAAATGCAGGTTTGTGAGCATTTGGTGATGAACTGATCAACAATGCTCCTCACCGAAAAGATTTTCCTAGGGTGGAGATGTCCTACACTTATTCGATGGGCTGGTTGTTGCATCACAACTGCAGTTTGTTGCCATCAGGCCCTGGAAATGATACGGAGGTATTCATCCAGAAGTTTAATAAAGCCACGTGGACTGCAACTTCAGTGGCGGACACCCGAGCAACACTCAACTATTCCTACAGGTGGAACTTTTTCTGCACAAGACCACCAGTCCCAGCGGACTGTTTCGGCATACAATTTAAAGATATAGGTGAAGGGAGGACTTCATTACCTGTGCCAGTTTTTAAATAGCTAATGTGCATCAGACCCTCATATCTGATGTATAGGAATGAAGACAACTGTGCGTTCGAACCGTATCTACCCAGTCGGTTCGCTCGTCAGTTTGGATATGACCAACTTCACGTTGGTAATCCCTCTACCAGCTTCCACCATTATGAAAAATTAGTTGATGGTGCAAGGGCATGGAGGTACTTTAGCACTGCATGTACTGGTGCTAGATTCCAGGTATCAATTGCTACAAGTACAACTGAGCTACGAATGCTTCATACGTATGCTCCTTTTTATGCATCCATTCGTTCCTTCGCGAATGACTACAACATGAGGGGGAGCCTTCGATGGGCCAAGGAAGGAAACGTTGAAGAACCACTCAGGGTACCTTCGGACATACCCGATGATGTTGCTGTTCCAGACGAGTATCTGGAAGTGATCCCTACGGGAGTTGGGGAAAATGCTGCAGGACCAATTATCATCACCAAAACCCGGAAGCGAAAATCAAGTGCAGCTGTTACCCTCCAGGAGAAGAAGAAGAAAGTCACTGTTAAAGGGCCTTCCAGACAGAGAGCCGCTACTCCAGAGAGAGAAACTCCTGTCGAGGAGCCCCAAAATATTACATCTTCTTCAGCTCAACCTGGAGAAGGGTCTTCAGCGTCCCAGCCTGCAGCATCAACAAAAGTGGTAGGAGTCTTGTCTCCCAGACGCCTCAACACTTCACTACATCTGACTTCGCCACAAAAGGCGAAAGCTGTTGAAGACACTGCCACGACTCATGTTAATGATCCGGAACCCATCCCCTCGGATGAACCGACTCTTGATTTAGACGATGATGACTGGGATCAAGATTATGAGTCACTCTTGGCATGTCCTGCACCTACTCCAGGTAAATATAAATTACACAAAATCTATACAAAATAATATTATGTATTATGATTTTGTATATTAACTTATTTTGCTTAATCTTTGTAGGTGGCATCGCTGCAATAAAGCCTATGGCTCCTCTTCCTCCTCAAGAAACTATTCAAACAGAGTCTGAAGGAGAGAGTTCTTATTCAAAAGAAGATACTAAGAAGAATGTTCTCCATCCACGGAGATACAACAAGAGCTTGCAGTAGAGGCTCAACAAAAATTGCCTTCTCTTGCTGAAGACAAAGAAGAAGAATTAGCTGCAGAAGAACCAGCTGCAGATGAAAAAACAGTTATAGAAGAACCAACTGCAACTGAAATACTCCCAGAACTTGAGGAGCCTGCAGCCAACGAAGGTGATGAAGATATTGTCAACCCATCAACCGAAATTGGAGACGTAGTAATAACATCCTCAGTTGTTGCTACTGATCCGGTACAAGTTCTTTAGACGACAATATCCGAACCTGAATCAGTCACAACAATCACCATTCCTCCCGCAACAATCACCGCAATCGAAACTCAAGTAGTTTCAGCTCCAGAAACGGCTGGAGCAATGATCCATAAAAGTGCTGAAGATATTGTCTCTAAAGCTCCTGGGGATCAATCAGCCATGGTAGCAACATCAACAATGGCTTTAACTCAACTTGCTACCAAGGCAACGACAATATCTACTCCTAGTCTTCAGAAGAGGGATTTGGTAGACCTTGCTGCCACGCCGAGCTCTAATGCAGAAATGAATCTTTTAGTTGAGATCCATACTGAAACTTTCTACAAAACCTTGGCGGCCTTGATCAAGATGGTCCTGAAGAAGTGCCTAAATTATGAAAGCTTGAAGGCTGCAATTGTTCTCACGATCAGGAATGTTGCTATGTTCAATGACGCTGAGAGAGCCGCAGCTTTGGAGAAGGTGGTGGAAGGACTTGAACAGCCTATTAAAGAATATCTAAGGCTGTCAAGCGAAACTCTTGAAAGTCTCATCCAGACCGAGTATGATGCTTTATCAGCTGAATACACTATTCGGAAGACTATTTTCAATGAATCTCTCCAGGACTACAGCAACAAAGTTGCCAGGGAGAAAACTTTATTGAATAAAATTAAACCCCTGCTGGAGATGCATAAAGAAGCCTACGAGACTTCAAACATGAGAATTCATTAGCAAGATGATAGAATTCATGAAGTTGAGGCAGAGTTGGCTCGCTTGAAAGCAGAAAGAGAGCAGATAATTGCAGCTCGAGACCAGCATCTGACACAAAGCTCAATATTGGAAGAGAAGGTTTTTGGTGCTGAAGCTACCATTAAAATCCTTGATGATGCCAAGGATAAAATGATAGCTACTTTCGCCGAACTCTTCCATCTCTGTACTCCAGAAGCTCGTCGCACCATAGCAACTACAAATATATTGAGTTCTCGTGAAAGGCGCTTGGCAGAGTTGCAGAAAATGCTCGAAGTTGTATCTGCTCCACCTTAGAAAATAAAGAATTTTGTATTCTTCTTTTCATCTCAATAAAGAATTTTGTATTATGTCTTTTTTTTTGCTGTAATATTTCAAATCATGCAATGAATGAAATATTTTTTATAAAATGGTTGTGAAGAGAATAGTTATCAGAGGTAATATGAACATGATAAGTCTTCTGAACTCAACAAAGTAGATTATATCTATCCAGAGGTAATGTGGACATGATAGATAATAAATCTTATTTTCTTTTTAGAGCATACAATACTATCAGAGGTAATATGAACATAATAGATCGTAATGACTCAAAGAAAAACAGATTAATATATATTCAGAGGTAATACGGACATGATAGATGGAATAAATAAAAGAAATAGATTTAATATTTATTCAGAGGTAATGTGGACATGATAAATAATAAATCTTTTTCTTTCTGAAATCAGATGGTAAGACATAAAATTAAAATTCTCTTTTAGGAGAATAAATAATCAGCTTAACCAAACCTTGGTAGCTGAAGAATAAAGAAGAAATTCAAACATAGTATTTCTTCAAGAATTTGCCATTAATTGGCATCATTATCAAATCTCCATTAGGTTTAGACAACCTATAGGCACCATTGGAGAATACTGTCTCGACTACATAAGAACCTTCCCATTTAGCTTGGAATTTACCTTTGCTCTTATGAGTCATAACCATAGGTCTTCGGACAGCTAGAACTAGCTCACCGACTTTGAATATCCTCTCTTTAACTTTACGATTGAAAGCTCGAGATATACGGACTTGATATAGCTCAATGTGCTGTTGTGCTTGAAGACGCTTCTCGTCCAGACCCTCAAGTTCTTGGAGTCGTAAGCGATCATTATTTTCAGAAGTTAGCTCATTAGCAATGGCTATTCTAAGAGACGGGATCTGGATTTCCAATGGAAGAACAGCTTCGCATCCGTAAACCAGTGAGAATGGTGTTAAACCAGTGGGAGTTGAAACTGTTATTCGATAAGCCCATAAATATTCTCCAAGTTTCTCATTCCAATTACGTTTATTAGAAGAGACGAAATTTTTGAGAAGTTTAATAATAGTTTTGTTGAAAGCTTTCGCTAAACCATTAGCAGCTGGATTATAAGCCGTAGAAGCTATGTTCTGGATTCGATTTTTATCACAAAATCGATAAAATGCCTGACTGACAAATTGTGGTCCATTATCATGGATTATCCTTCGGGGAACTCCGAAACGATAAATGACATGATGTTTGATGAAACTAACCACATTAGACGTTTTCACTTCCACAAGAGGAACTGCTTCTGTCCATTTAGAAAAGTAATCGGTTATAGCTAGGATAAACCGATGCCCTTTTACAGAAGGAGGATTAATTGGACCAATAATATCCATGTCCCAAGCTTCGAAAGGCCAAGAAGCTGCTATAGGATGTAAGAATTCAGAGGGTTGGTGAATGAAGTCAGCATAAATCTGGCATGCTTTACACCGTCTGGCATAATCCACAGCGTCTGCTATCATAAAAGGCCAATAATAACCCATTCTTTGAATACGGTCCTTTAGTTTCAGACTTGGTTGATGCGCCCCACAAATTCCATCATGAACTTCATGTAGTGTTTGTTTGGCTTCACTTTCTGAAAGACAACGCAATAAAAGTCTGTCAAAAGAACGACGATACAACATATGCAAAGAAGAATCGTAGTAGAATCGAAATGATCGTCTTTTGATTGATGCAGCTTCTTTTAGATCTTCAGGTAAAATCCCATGGACCGCATAATCAATGAATGGACTTCTCCAATCCCTTTGCTGAGAATTTGATTATGTAGTATAACTCTGTTCGATATGCAAATTATTCTTGACACAGAATAGATCTCTATCCAACAAAGTAATGGTGTTTTGTCTTCTAATTGGAACTGCTAAATCTGCAGCTAAACAAGCAAGAGCATCAGCTTCCAAATTTTTAGAACGTGGTACGAATTCAATTAAGAATTCTTTGAATGAAAGAGCCAATTCGATTACCACTTGATGATAGGAAATGAGGTCAGGATTTCTGACTTCATATGTCCCTCTAACCTAATTAACAATCAGTTGAGAATCTCCATAAGCTTCCAGGAACTCAATGTCTAATTGTTTTGCTACTTGAAGACCAATTAGCAAAGCATTATATTCTGCCACATTATTGGAACATGGTTTATTAAGAGAATAAGCACGATATATGACCATTTTATCAGAAGAGACCAAGACGATGCCTACTCCGGAGACAATATTGCCTTTAGGTCCAACCCGCGATGCTCCATCAAAGTATAGTTGCCAAATGTCATCCCTCAAAGTCATGTTGCAATCTACGACTTCATCTGGAATATCCTCATATAGCTTAGAGGTTTCAGGTATAGGATGAGCTGCTAAGAAATCAGCTAATGCTTAACCCTTCACTGATTTTTGAGGTACATAGACCATATCATAAGGAGTAAGCAACATTGTCCATGTGGCTAACCGGGAGTTAAGGATACTTGGTTTTCTCATCAATATCCGAATAGGATTTATTCTGGATATGACATGAATAATTTGTCCTGACACATAATGTCGCATCTTTTGAATAGCAAAAATCAAGGCTAGACATTCTTTTTCTACTGGAGTATACATGTGTTCAGCTCCAACCATCATTCGGCTAAGATAATAAATTGTCTGTTCATGACCCTTATCACTTTTCTGTGCAAGAAGAGCACCCAGAGAATGATCTAAGGCTCGAACATACAGCAAAAATGGTCTTTCCACCACTGGGGGTACTAAAACAGGTGGATTTGTAAGGTATTGCTTAATGTCATTGAATATTTTTTGACATGCTTCATCCCAAACAAATGATACACCTTTCTTTAATAGACGAGAGAAATGTTGACATCTCCCAGAAAGATTGGATATAAATCTTCTGATATAAGCAATGCGACCTTGAAAGCCATAAAGTTCTTTCAGATTACGTGGAGGGCGCATTTCAAGAATTGCTTTAACCTTATCAGGATCAACATGGATACCTTGAGAAGTAATGACAAATTCCAAAAACTTGCCACTGGAAACCCCTAAGAAAGACTTAGTAGGGTTCATCTTTAATTGATGTCGACGCATCAACTCAAATACTGTCTTTAAGTCTTGAATGTGATCATCTTTTAATCGACTTTTGACAGCAATATCATCCACATAACATTCAACTGTTTTCCGCAGATGTTCTTGAAAGATATTGCTCATGGCTCGTTGATACGTAGCACCGGCATTTTTCATACCAAACGGCATAACCGTATAGCAGTAAACTCCAAAGGGTGTACGGAAAGCGGTATGCTTTTTATCTCCTCGATGCATCTTAATCTGGTTGTATCCTGAAAATCTGTCCATGAAAGACATGCGTTCAAAATCACATATATTGTCTATCATGACATCGGTAATCGAAAGTGGAAATTCGTCTTTTGGACAAGCTGCATTAAGATCTCGAAAATCTATGCAAACTTGGACTTTTCCATTCTTTTTCATAACAGGAACAATGTTTGCAACCCAGTCTGGGTGTTGTTCTTCACGAACAAAGCCACATGTGATCAGCTTTTTGACTTTTGCTTCAATTGCATCCATCATATCTGGTCGAAAATGCCGCTGCTGTTGTTTTACAGGTTTGGCATTAGGAAGAATATTGAGTTTATGAGTAGCTACTTTAGGATCCAGGTCCGACATATCCTCATAACTCCATGCAAAGATATCAATATATTCTTTAATCAACTTTATCAACTCTTCTTTTTTATCTTCAGAAAGGTTTTTACTGATGAATATCGGCTTAGACGTAGTTTCGTCTCCAACGTCAATCTGGACAATTTTATCTTCTGTAGGTGACTGTCGCTGTTCAAAATGAGGCTCCCATTGAGTGTCCATTTGTTGTGCCCAAGGGTCATTTTTAAATAACTCAGATTCATCATCAGTCTGAACCATGTTGACTGAAAAGACGCACTCAGATTCAACATACTAGTTTTCTCCAGAATCTGAGGATTGTAAAGAACTGGAAGAAAATTTGTCTTCCATATCTTCATTAAACATGTGGGATGTACCAGATTCAATGAACTGGATTTTTTCAGAATCTGAGGATTATGAAGAACTGGAAAAAAATTCTTCTTGTATATCTTCATTAAATATGTGGAATGTATCAGATTTAATGAACTGGATTTCTTCAGAATCTGAGGATTGTGAAAAACTGGAAGAAAATTCTTCTTGTATATCTTCATTAAACATGTGGGATGGATCGCATCCCAACCCATGATGAGTTTTTTGGTAAAACGGATCACCACATAATGGTAACCGTCTACCTTTGCCTTGATTGAGACCTAGCATAGTTTTCAAATCATATCCCATATTCTGGATAATCTTAAGAGATTGTTGACTATATTTGTCAATTCTGATTTTTTTCCTTTATCTTTCTCTATGAGATCATCTGTCTGAATAACAAGAATATTTCTAGCCAAGCCAAACACAATTTGGCGCTTGTTTTTCTTATTAGACGGGATCACAAAATAAGATTCTTCGTGACGTCTATAAGTTACACAAGCTTGTGATGATGAGGCTACAGGCAGAAGATAAGGAGAAGATGTTAGGAACCTTTGAGCATAGGGTCCAACATCGACATGAGGAGGAAAAGAATTTTTTTTATGATTAATATATAAGGTTTCCTCTATATTTATGTCATCTTTATGTTGATGACTTTGATTATCAGCAGATAAAGTCATTCTTTTAATAAATTTGACAGCCACATACTCCAAAAGAAAATCTTCATTAATATGAGAAAGTACAGAATGATCAATATTTACATCATTTATAGGTTGACTATTACGCTTTGGATTGATCATTAACGGACCAGCATCCGTCTTCGGCGTAGACTTGCCAAGGTTGATGACCAATGGTTCTGGATCAATTACACGAAAAATACGTCCTTTGACCTTAATCATGAGAGGCTGAACTTGGCTCTTGACTGGAATTCTTACAGATTCCTCAGACGAAGCTCGAGTTCTTCCTTTAACCTTAATCATCAAAGGTTCGTCATTGACAGGTTGGGGTTGAATTCGACCTTTAAATTTAATCATTAAAGGTTGATCTTCTAGAGGATCTTCTAAGACAGATTGATCTTCTGCAGGCGACCGATCTTCAGCCATATCAGATATTTCTTTCACATGCTCCTGTTTGTAGAGTATTGAATCAGAGAAATAGGCTTCAACATCCTTAAAAGGATTGATATCTGCGAATTCAGTCTTCACAATTCCTTGAGAATCCACATACTTGAAGCATTGGTGGAGAGTTGAAGGCACAATGTTATGCTCATGTATCCACGGTCTTCCAAGGAGGATGTTGTAAGATATATCTGAGTTGATAACATAAAAGGTCACCATAGTTCGAAGATCACCTATTTGAATCTTCAGACGAATCTTTTCCAATGGTTTACTCTTTCCAGAATTGAAACTAACTATTGTTGTACTAGTGTAAGTCAAATCACTAGTAGGAATCCTCAAGGGTCGTAGCATACTCTGAAGAATAATGCTAATAGAAGATCCAGGATCAATGTAAATCCTGTCAATTTTAGTAGAGTCAATATACCCTATGTAGCACAGAGGCCTGTCGTGTCTATTATGCTTCAACAGCATATCTTCTTGTGTGAAGGTAATGTTAGGAATTGATTCCATCACACTATGATATTGGGGACACGACACTGGTATATTGTCAGGACTTTTGAGTTGAGCTAAGCATGAATCTGCCTGTAGCAAAGCTTCGCTCAAAGTTTTTTGACTTTCTTTAGAAAGACGAAGCAACTCAAAGATAGAAAGTCTAGCCGGAGTATTAGCTAATTGGGCTAGAATATCGAACTTGTAGGGTTTCATCACTACCCCTTGATTTGAAGCAGACTTCAATGGGACGTCAAAGCGTACTGCTTTCTGTTTTCCTTTTTCAACCGCTGATGGTTTAGAAGGTCTTGTCTTAGCAGGAATAGAAGATGACTGAGTTGGTAGTGTTTCAGTGACGTCATCTGCTTTTTTGGGAGTTTTCTCATAATCTTTGTGGTACTCTTTCCCAGATCTCGTACCAGCAAAAGATTCTTCTTCAGACTCAGGAGAATAAAGTACCATATTGCAGGATTTAGTCTTCCTTCCCTTAGTTTTCTTCTTGTGAGGATTTTTGTGAGGAACCTCAAATCCTAATCCAATGGTAGATTTTTGACCTTGAATTTGTAAAAGAATTTGCATTCCTTTATCATAGTTTAAGCCTTCCGCCTTTTGAAAGTCATAGCCCATCTTTTTCATGAGATGGACTGATTGTTGACTATACATGTGAGTGGGTAGCGGACTCTCAACAAATGATCCAACAGAGGAAGAAGGAACAGAGACCTCTGTAGCCACATGAGTAGGGGCTTTCGAGATAGGAGAAAAAATTCCTACAGGAGCTTTCTCATAAGCAACAAAAACTTGTTGTGCCCTGTATAAAGGGACACTATTCATTTCTAACCAATGCCGATGAGTAAGTTTAAGTTTGGTAGGAGGAGCCAAACTTGGAGGACATATATTCAGACCCCTTGGTCTATCCTCCAAAGGAATACCGTCCCAAAGATGATCCAAATCATCATGATCTGGAATAACAACATGAGAAATCATATTGCAGGTTTTGACTTTTCGACATTTCTTGGATTTTGAAGTTTTACTTTCATCTTCCATTTCAGGTACTAAATCAGGGTGTACCCACATGATTTCACCATTTTTAATATAAGAGACAATAATCCTTCACTTTGCTCTCTAGCTGGCGGGAGATTCACAATCTTTATTGTCGCCTTTGGAATTGGGACAATCCCATCTGGAACTTGCTGTGGAGAAAAACCTCCAAATTGAAGAGAAATCATATTAGTTGTGACTGTATGCTCATAATTGGTTAAAGCGATGACATTAGCATTTATCAACTCTTGGATTTTCTTCTTTAAAACATAACAAGCCTTGGTAGGATGATTTATGTATCTATGATAGATACAATACTTGGGATTGTCAGTTAGATTTACCTCATTAGGTCGTTTTGGCTCTGGAATCTGGAGTTTACCACTCTTGACGAGACATTGGAATATCCCTGGAATATCACTATCATCAAAACAGTACTCTTCTTTTGGTTTAGAAGACTCTAGATTATTTGGCGTCGTTTTGGGTTTTGAAAGATTCACCACTAGGGTTTCCTTCCATTTTCCATTACGATTGTCGGAATTGTTACCTGAAGAGGCTTTCTTTTCTTTGTCTTCTGAGGCAAAGATCATCCAATGTTCACGAGCCAATCTACCATTGGTCTCGGCTGAAACTGCTGCTATAATGAACGAGGCCCAATCTGTGAATTGAGAGCCTGTAAAGACAGCAATAGTTGGTCACAGATTCATTTTGCATGTATCAATTAATGCTGAATCTGGAATACCAGGAGACATCTTCAAAGTAGCCTGTCGGAAACGTTCAATAAACGTCCGAGTATCTTCTTTCTCTTTCTGTTTAATCTCTATTAAGGAGGACATATTCATGTCCATGCCTCCTTCATAGAAACGAGAGAAATATTGCTTTGAATTCGTCAAAATACGATATGCAATTATCGGACAGACTGCCGATACCAGTCGTATGCAGTGCCTGTCAAACATCCAATAAAAACTCGGGTGAGAAAAGCATCATTCTTTTGTAAATGCACAGTCATAATATCAAAATAATTAATATATTGACTTGGAGAAGCCTTTCCATCAAATAACACCATAGATTGTGGCTTGAATTTTGGAGGAAAAGGCACATCATTCCAATGAGGAGGATAAGGTTGCTTGATCCCTAACCTCTGGAGCTGATCTTTGTGCTTAAGAACCTCAAATTATGCTTTTAACTCACGTACCGCTTGAATAACTTCACTAGTTTGAGGAAGCATATTTAACTGAATAGTGGCTGGATGTACCATAACCCCCACCGGAGGTGGTACATCTTCTGGAATGAGAGGATCTGGAGATGCAGAGTTTTGATTGATAGCAGGCTCTAGACTAAGATTATTTAAAGGCATGTCAACCCCTTGACTATCTTGAGTTTGCGCTGCTACCTGGACCGGTGTTACCACTGCCGGCTGAACAGTTTGCTGAGTCATTATTATTTGATGCATATTTTGCATCATGGCAAGCATGTCCTTCAGTGATTGTTCTACTGCTGAGAGACGTTGCTCTGTATTAGAAGTAGACGTCTCTGGTTCTTCTTCGATAACATAAGATTCAACGTCTCTTGAACATACAGAGGGATTGGTGTAGAGGTATGAATCAACGCTATCAGTTTCTGACTCCAAAGACTGGGTACCCCCAGCTTCTGAATCTGAAGATTGTAACGATCTTTGACTTCTTGACCGAGTATGCTGATATACCCCTTCAAAAGTGTCAAGGAGTCGATTGAACTGTTGTTGGCTTGGAGTCCGGGACGAATTGCGTCTTGGACGTCGTCCTCTATTGATATGAGATGCCATATTGACTGATGCATAGGACAACTCATGTTCTTGGTCATCAATTTGTTGCTGAGGCACATTGTAGCTTAATCGGTCAAAAACTGACCGTTTAGAAGTCGAACAGCAATATTTGATTACAATATGGTGACACTCACAATGATGATTTTTCTGGGGGAGTATCACAGAAGATTTTTTGTTTTTACGCTTTTGTACAAGTAACTCGTGTAAATCAGAGGGAGTGGAAGGAGTCGTCTTCTTTATTATATTTGGGACAGAGAAACGTTTAGTCCCTTGCGTATAAAGAAGATTACTGGCTGCATTAGCAGAACCAAACTGTATATTTTTACGCGCCTGGAGTTGTGTGCGTAAATCCTGAGATTTTTGTGCACAAAAAATTCCATCAGCATTACGCGTAATCTGAAGGTTTGGTATTTTGCGTAAAGCAGTGTAAGAAGGTTGTTGGTGAAAAATTAAAGTTTTACCAACAATAGAATTCTTGTTTTTAAGCTGCATGCGTGTAGGCAAATTCACTTTAGATGCAAAAACATCATTGTGAACTTTATCTACCATGTCACCGACAGGAGATTTACCTTTACGCGTAGAGCGCAAAACAGGAACATCTGCCACGTCACAGACGGGAGATTTACACTTACGCGTAGAGCGCAAAACTTGAGTGTCTACCACGTCACAGACGGGAGACTGATTTTTATGTACAGAGCGCAAGACTTGGGTGTCTACCACGTCACAGACGGGAGACTGATTTTTACGTCCGGGGCGCAACACTGAAGTAGAGACTGCCGCGTCACAGACGGGAGCCCCAACAACAGGAGTGGGAAGAATTTCCTTGCCTTCAGAGACAACAGGGAGATCAGAGGATGCTTTGGACTTAGGAATCCAAACTTTTCGCACCTTTCGTGATTTTTGAACATTGGAGCAGCGAGTACTACCCCCAGTTCGGAGCATTTATTCGTAAGCAGTCTGGTCGAATTGAACAACCAGAGTCTTCTTTGTTGATCCGACCGACACATCATCATATTGAGCAATTGCTTTCTCTTCGGAGGAGAAAGTCGTCCCCAGCAGAGTCGTTATTTTGTTTCACTTAACAAAATGCCTAAAATTGGCTTTTGAAAGAAAACGAGAAACAGTACAAAAGTACAAATAGATTCTGGAGAGTATTGCTATGGAAGTCTTGCTATGGAAGTCTGATCTGAGAGCGATCACTTTGTTCCTTGGACCATACGATGATGATGTAGAGAACTGCTTGAGGAAGATGAACAATCGGAAGAACTAAGTCACCAGAAAGGTATCGACACAATGGAACTGATGGCACAGTCGATTGCTTTCCTGCTTTGCTTCACCCTGATCTTGAGAAAAAGTTGAAGAAATGCTTCTGGGAAATATCACTCTGAAAGTATGAGTTTTCTCAGAATCTCCTTCTCTGTCTCTCTCTTAATGTCTTCTTGTGTTAAAAATAAGTCTATTTATAGACTAGACTCTCTGTGCGTAAAAAGTAACAAAATTGGGTATCTACGCAAGTAACTGTCACCCACGATTGAAAATCAACCTTTACGTGTGATGACACGTGTCCCATATAGAGTTGTGATCTCTACGCATGGTGATACGTGTCCCACAACTTCAACAATATGGGGAGAGCACGTACACACGTTCCTCGATAAGTGTGGCATGAAAGCCACGTATGCAGACCACGTTCTCACATAGCCAGAAAAGATTGGGCGTAAAAATAGCCCAAAATAGACTTCCTGCGTAAAGTAGCAGACTGGGCATAAAATAACCCAAAATAGACTTCCTGCGTAAAGTGGCTGAAAAGTAGCCTTGAACGTATAATTAGCTCAAATAAACTCTACGCACACGAAAGCCTTGAGCGTAAAGACTCAAATAGCTTTCATGCGTAAAGGAAGTGGTCTCTTGAGCGTAAAGTAGCCTATCTGCACGCTAAACGACAAGTGTTGGGTTTGGTGTAAAAATCTTCTCGGCTTCTGTGCAATGTTCTGTCAGAAAATCATACTGTCAGATCAATATCACGCGCATTAAATGCAGTCTGACAGCCTGTCGCCCTCGCATAAAGTTTGAAGATAGCTCTTGCGTAAAAGAGCTCACGTAGAATTTGAATCTGACTCAGTAGAGTCCTTTAATGAGCCTTGCATAGAGTCTGACTTTACGTAAAGTTCTCAACTTCTTTGACTTGGTCTATGAAGTTTATTTTATGCTTCTACAACATTAAAATTAATATTAATATTAAGTGTTATATTAGAGTTATTAGTTAATGGACTTTAGTCCCACATTGCTTAGAATAATAGGAGAGGAGTCTAGCCTCTCCTATATATATGTCGTCTCTCATCAATAATAAATCATCCAATTATTCCAACTCTACACGGTATCAGAGCCAAAATCCTAGCCATCATCCATCCCTCTCCCCCTCTCTCTCTCTCTCTCTCTCTCTCTCTCTCTCTCTCGCTCTCTCCACAAAATCCTAAATCCTAGCCGTCATCAAAGCCCCTTCTCCCTACCCCTGCTGCCGCCATCTCCACCCTCCACGCTACTGCTGCTACGCCTGCTATTGCTGTTGCCGGCTATCTTCCCCCTGCTGTCTTCCCCGACCCCCCCTGCTGCTACTGCTGCTGTACCGCCCCCACCCCCTCTCTACCAGACCCCACTGGCACCCCCCTCTCAACCAGACCCGGCACTCCCCCCCCACCACACACACACTAGCCAACCCCCCCATGGCTCAAAAACCTAAACCTAAACCTTCCCCCCCACACACACACTAGCCAACCCCCCATGGCTCAAAAACCTAAACCTAACCCTTCCCCCCTATATCAGCCGCCGTCCAACCCCAACAAACCCTAACTTAGTTTCAAAAAAAAATGTTGGGATTATCAGAGGGTAAACATATGTTTGCTGGAACCACTAACTCTCAATGATTCTTTTATAAATTTAACAAAGAGCAAACATATGGTTTGTTTTGCATGAATCTTCGTTTCTTTTCTTGATCTTCACACCAGGATATAACAATGGTTAACAATGAGTTATCTCTCTGTCCTGGCTTGTGATTCATATTCTCTGCTTCCTATGCACATGTGCCGGTTATGACTCCGTTTTTAGCACATTGGCAGAGTTGCTGTGCTTATCAAGTTGGAAAGAATAAATCGACAGTCGAATCACGAACTCTGACAGATGGCAGACTCTACGACAAATAGCAATGCCACATATACTAGAGTCAGCAACACACTAGCGGGACCGACATGCACTAGCACGATGATTTTCTCAATTCGACTTGTCGATCGACGGTTGGAAGGGCCAGAGGGCTACTCGACATGAGAAAGAAGGTCGAGAAGACACTTCGAGGAATGTGGTTGTCCAAACATCTGACTGCAACCCGTCATCAAAGCCCCTTCTCCCTAACCCTGCTGCCGCCATCTCCCCCCTCCACGCTGCTGCTGTTATGCCTGATATTGCTGCTGCTGGCTATCTTCCCCATGTTGTCTTCCCTACCCCCCTGCTGCTACTGCTGCTGTACCGCCCCCCACCCCCTCTCTACCAGACCCCACCGGTATCTCCCCTCTCTACCAGACCCGACACTACCCCTCCACACACACACTAGCCAACCCCCCATGGCTCAAAAACCTAAACCTAGCCCTTCTTCCCTATATCAGCCGTCGTCCAACCCCTACAAACCCTAACTTAGTTTAAAAAAAATATATTGGAATTCTCAGAGGGTAAACATATGTTTGCTGGAACCTCTAACTCTCAATGATTCTTTCAGAAATGTAAAAGAGCAAACGTATGGTTTGTTGTGCATGAATCTTTGTTTCTTTTCTTGATCTTTACACCAGGATCTAACAGTGGTTAACATAGGTTATCTCTCTGTCCTGGCTTGTGATTCACACTCTCTGTTTCCTATGCGCGTGTGCCGGTTATGACTCCGTTTTTAGCACATTGGCAGAGTTGCTGTGCTTATCAAGTTGGAAAGAACAAATCGACAATCGAATCACGAACTCTGACAGATGGCAGACTCTACGACAAATAGCAATGCCACAGATACTAGAGTCAGCAACACACTAGCGGGATCGACATGCACTAGCACGATGATTTTCTCAATTTGACTTGTCAATCGACGGTTGGAAGGGCCAGAGGGCTACTCGACATGGAGAAAGAAGGTCGATAAGACGCTTTAAGGAATACGGTTGTCCAAACATCTGACTACAACCCTCCAGCAGAAGATGATCCCATTTTTTAGCAATGGGAGACAGATGATAGTCGACTGTTTACACAGTTGATGAATTCCATGGAACCATCGGTGGAGGACTTGGTTTAAAATACGGACTCCGTGAAGGAGTTATGGGAGGTACTGTCGACGGTGTTTGATGGTAAACGTAATTTGTCTCGTATATATGACTCGGTCGTTGGTGTATACCGAGCAAATCAGGGAGACAAATCTCATAAAGACCATTTTTAGGCCTTTAAGGCTATGACCGATGAGTAGGGGTGAGCATTCGGTTTATTCGGTTCAAACCGAACCGAATAACCGAAAACCGAATTGGACCAAAAACCGAATAAGCAAAACCGAAACCGAACCGAATTAATCCATAACCGAATCAAACCGAACCGAATTAAATCGGTTCGGTTTTCGGTTTATTCAATTTTTCGGTTTATTTGTATTTTTTTTTTGTTAATATATATAGCAACTAAATATACCTAAATTTATTTAGTATATACATATGTATATTCGGTATATACCAATATATATTAATACATGTGTGTGTGTGTGTGTGTGTGTGTGTGTGTGTGTGTGTCTATATATATATATATATATATATATATATATATATATATATATATATATATATATATATATAAACTAATTTTTCTTATTCGGTTTTCGGTTTTGGACCGAAACCGAAATCCAAAACCGGAACCGAAACCGAATAAGAAAATTTAGTATTTTCAAAACCGACACCGAACCGAATCTCTTATTCGGGGTTCGGTTTTCGGTCCAAAACCGAATAATGCTCACCCTTACCGATGAGATCGACCGCGTATTACCTCTTACGTCGGATATTAATAAAGCAAAGGCTAAACATGAGCAGCTTCATGTTATGGCTTATCTTGCTTCTCTCCGTCCTGATGCAGACTCTGCTCGCTCTCAGATTATTGCTGGATCTGATGTGCCGTCCCTGTTGGAAACACACTATTGTGTCCTTCGGACAGCTAAAGTCGTTGAGACTACTCCGGATGATACTCCTGCTGATCACTCTGCTATCGAGGTCGCTCGTACGAGATTCCGTGGTGGTCGTAGTGGCCGACGAGGTGGACGAAATGCTGGTCGCGATGGGGGACGTGGCAATGGCGGACGTGATGGAGGAAGACCACGTACATGCTTTAATTGTGGTCAGCTTGGCCATTTCTATTGGCAATTCACTAAATCACCGGCTGTTAATATCACCACTGATGCTCCTAATGATGGTGTCCGATCTATTCAGCTGACTTCAGACTCATATACAGAGTTTCTTGATTTCCAGGCTCAACGTCGTGGTGAAGCTTTCACGTCTGGTTCCACAGCCGGATATTCAGCAGCGTGCATAGTTAAGCCCAAGCAGTGGGTAATAGACTCTGGTACGTCCTCCCACATGACTGGTGATGCAGGTAAGATACATGATTATGTTCTTGTCCGTCGTGTTTCTGGTATTTCTGTTGCCAATGGAGGTTCCCTGACGGTCCGAGGACGTGGAAGTGTCAGTCTTTCTTCCGGACTGTCATTCAATTTTGTGCTGCTTACTCCTGGGAACCCGCTCAGTTTAATTTCTATTAGCCAAATTACTTGTGAACTGCATTGCTCGGTGACATTTTTTCCTGATGGTTGTGTTTTTCAGGACCTAAAAACTGGAAAGACTATCCGTAAGGGGCATGTGGTTGGAGGCTTGTATCTGTTTGACACATCATCTTCGGTGGTCTGTGCCGGCATGAAATTTGATCCTTTTGAGTTACATTGTCAATTAGGTCATCCATCAACCCAAGTTCTCCAGAAAATATACCCTTCTTTAGATATTCATGTTTCCTTTCATTGTGAGCCATGTAGTTTAGCCAAGCATCACCGGATTTCCTATCCGGTGAGTCAAAATAAAATCGATTCTGCTCCTTTCGAGTTGGTGCATTCTAATGTATGGGAACCTTGTCCAGTTGAATCCGTAATGGATTTCAAGTACTTTGTTAGTTTTGTTAATGATTATTCACATGTCACTTTTGTTTATCTGATAAAAAATCGTTCTAAATTGTTTAATATTTGGTATAATTTTTATGCTGAGATAAAAACACAATTTGGTATTCCAATCAAATTTTTTCAAAGTGACAATGGTCGTGAGTATTTACCTTGTGATCTCGACAGACATTTGGCCCATAATGGCATCATCTACGAAACTTCTTGTGCGTACATACCACAACAAAATGGTGTGGTCGAGCGCAAGAATCGTCATCTCTTGGAAACAACACGTGCTCTCATGTTTCAAGCACGTACGTCCATGAGATTTTGGTCGGATGCAGTTCTTACTGCTTGTTACCTTATCAACCACATGCCATCTCAATTTTCAATGGTAGCACTCCCTTCTCTAAACACTTTTTTGGACGAGAGCCATTTTCACTGCCTCTCAGAATCTTTAGTTGCTTATGTTATGTTCGGGAGACCCGTCCAACTCTTTCTAAATTAGATCCTAAGGTAATATAATATATTTTTCTTGGGTATCCTAAAGATCAGAAAGGTTATCGGTGTGATTCTCCTGTCCTAAAGAGATATTTTTTCACTCGGAATGTTACCTTTGTCGAAACGAATTTTCTCTACTCTCAACGGGTCCAGCACCCCTCGTCTATCCAGAAGAGGATTTTTTATTATTTCCTGATCAAACAAAACAGCCCCCCGTACGGGTGTCCTCCCTTACCGAGCTAGCTTTCCAGGCCGATGGTCAGTAAACATCTATTCAGTCAGTGACGACATCGCCCATAGAATCCTCCTCCTTCGGTTCTGCCAGCAGCTCCGGCTCCAATAAGTTGCCTCTACCTGTTCCACCAGAAGCTCTACCGGTTTCGTCAACAGCTCCAGTAGTTCCACCTCTAGAACGTCCTCGTCGTACCTGTCCTGATCATCCCTTGTATGTTGACAGCTACAAAGGACTTACCAGTCACACTCAGTCTCTGGTGGCTACTATTGATGGGATTCAGATTCCCAAGACCGTCGAAGAGGGTCTCAAACAACCTGGTTGGCGTACTGCTATGAATGAGGAGATGAAAGCTCTCCAGGAGAATCATACTTTGGACTTAGTCGACTTACCTACTGGTAAACAGGCAGTCGACTGCAAATGAGTGTTCACGATTAAGGTAAAACCGGATGACACTCTTGATCGCCTAAAAGCTCGTCTAGTGGCCAAAGGATATTCTCAGACATATGGTGAGGATTACTTTGAGTCCTTCTCTCCTATTGCCAAAATAACATTTGTTCGTGTCTTAATGACCTTGCATATTCGCTATGATTGGCCGCTGCTTCAGCTAGATATCAAAAATATTGGCCAAAGGATATTCTCAGACATATGGTGAGAATTACTTTGAGACCTTCTCTCCTATTGCCAAAATAACATTTGTTCGTGTCTTAATGGCCTTGCCTATTCGCTATGATTGGCCGCTGCTTCAGCTAGATATCAAAAATATTTTTCTCCATGGGGACCTTGATGAAGAAGTCTATGTATTACAACCTCCGGGGTTCGTTGCAAGGGAGGGTAAAGTGTGTCATTTACGAAAGGTCTTCTATGGCCTAAAATAATTACCTCGTGCATGGTTTGGTCGATTTACACATGTTGTTACACAGTTTGGCATATGTCAACCAAAGAAGAACCATTCAATCTTCTATCGACACACATCTGCTGGAAGAATACTCCTTGGTGTCTACATTGATGATATTGTAATCACGGAAGACAACAGCCAGGGTATTGCAGGCCTCAAAAAGTTTCTGGAAGAACAATTTCAAACCCAGGATATGAGATTCTTGAACTATTTCTTGGACATTAAGGTCACATGGGTAAGCGGGACATTGTAATGTCTCAAAGAAAGTATGTGCTAGACATACTAAATGATGCAGGCATGATGCAAGCAAAGGGAGCAACGTCACCTATGGATTCAGGGGCGAAGTTACTTCCAGACGAAGAGGTCCCGATGACCAATCCAGATCAGTATCATCGAGTAGTTGGAAAACTCAACTACTTGGCGGTCATAACTCGTCCGAATATTTCTTTTGCAGTGAGTGTTGCAAGTAGATTTATGACTTCTTCAAAAGTTCCACACTGGCAGACAATTCTCAGAATTCTGTATTATCTAGTAAAGAATCCAGAAAAAAATTGATTAGAGAATAATGGACACACTCGTATTGAGTGTTTTACTGATGCTGACTGGAGAGCAAGTCTGACAGATAGACGATCTACATCTGGCTACTCAGTATTTATTGGCAAAAATATGTTGTCATGGAAGAGCAAGAAACAAAGTTTGATAGCACGCTCAAGCTCAGAAGCAGAATATCGAGCTATTGCTCATGACACGTCAGAGATATTGTATATGAAGCATCTCCTACAATAACTAGAAGAAGACGCAGGGTCTCAAGCGACAGATCTATGGTGTGATAACCAATCTGCTATTCACATTGCCACCAACCTAGTATTTCATGAACGGACAAAGCATATTGAAATTGACATCCACTTTGTTCGTGATAAATATACAAAGGGAGTGATAAAGTTTAAACATGTGAGGACCGACGACCAGATAGTTGATATCTTCACAAAGCCTCTTTTGGGTCATCGGGTTCAATTTGTAACAAGCTGGACATGATTGACATCTATGCTCCAGCTTGAGGGAGGGTGTTAAGTGTTATATTAGAGTTATTAGTTAATGGGCTTTAGTCCCACATTGCTTAGAATAATAGAAGAGGAGACTAGCCTCTCCTATATATATGTAGTCTCTCATCAATAATAAATCATCCAATTATTTCAACTCTACAATTAACATTAACAATATTATTATTTTAATAATATTAATATTTAACATTAATATTAACATGAAAAAAAATTGAGTAATTAAATTTTTTGGTTAAAATTTGCCACGTCTGCTGCCATGTCAGATAACACATAATAATATTTAAATGTCACGTCGGCTGCCACATAAGGAGGATGTTTGGAGGGATAATTTCAAGGTTTGGATAACATTTTTCAATTTTCTAGGATCTTTAGAATTAAGTTATTAGATTTAGGCAAAGATTATAACCAATTTTATAGATAAGAGTTCATATTCTCGGACATTTTAACTTTTCTAAGAGAAAAAATAAACAATATAAAGTTTTATTAATACTCTTCGATTTATATGATTGGATCACAAGCATGATTACAAGTCACGTCCTTAGTTGTATTTCATTCGAAAGAAATGGGAGGGAAAAAAATCTTCAGATATATTGAAAAATAATTTAAATAGAACTGTAAAAGCACGTGGTTGCACGTAAAATAATTTTTCTCTTTTCTAATCATGACAAAATATAATTTAAATATTTAAATTAAGATTTGTTATATATATATTTTTTTAATTAAGCTTTATCGAAATTTAATTTAAATTTAATTATAATTTGTTATAGATATATGTGAATAAAAGATAGGGTATTCGGTTATGCGTAAAATAAAATAAAAAATATGATATTCGGTTATGCAGCAGAAAATGGGAGAAATTTTAAAATTATAATATTTCATAATTTTTTTAAAAATAAAATAGTTGATGATAAACATACCGCTTGCACGCTCAATCTTGAACCGTTTTGAAGCCCCCTTATATGAGTAGAGATTTGTTATAGATATATTTATATTCTAATTATAATTTACTATAGATATAGATGTAGGTAGTCATATAATATTAGATAGCTAAGTTATTAGTTAGATTATTTTCTTCTTAATTTGTAATTAGATGATGTAACTTACATGTATGCTTGCAACTTTTGTTGCGGTAAATAGAAATCTAGTGTTTGGTTGTGTTTACTATATTAAAAGAACAAAGACATATTAAAAATGGTGTTGTAAATGTTGTCATAATTGATGTTGCGGCTATTTGGTTGCAATATATGTAGTTGGAGAAAATGATGTAATATTTGTTACATCAATTCCACCACTTAGGGGCTGTTTGGATTGCAGGGACTGCTCTGCAAAGGGTAAAAACTGCTGCAAGTGTGAGTTGAAACTCTCGGTTTCAGCGTTTGGTTGCCGCTTGCAACTGAGTAGAAAGTGGAGAATCTCTGACACATACAGTTTCATGTCTCCCCCTTTTTCTTCCCTCTCACTTGCAACCAAAAAGTGGAGAAGGTGTGATGAAAGTGGTGGGGAGTGAGCGGGGGTCAGTCCTTCAGCCACCGTAGCCATTGTCTGAAGCCGTCCTTCCCCTCGTTGATCTGCCTCGAACTCGACCCATTGGCCGTCAGATCCGGTCGACCTCGACGCATCGACCGTCAGATCCGGTCGCCGGCTGATACTCCAACACTCGAGTCGACGAAGCCAGCGGCGGAGCTCCCTGGCTCCTCTCCGGCGACGAGTTTCCGAACCCACCCGCAGATCCGATCGGATCTCAACTACCGCTGCCTGCAGAAAGGGAGGAGTGGGAGGGGGAGGGTGAAGGGGGCGTGTGTGCATGGGAGGGGGAAGCCAGCAGATATTTTTGTTTCTTTCTTCATTTTGGGACGTGAATGGAGAAGTCTCTCAAGAGTCTCCAAACAGCCTCCCACATGTGAAGAAGTCTCTGGAGACAACTCTCTCGAAAAATGACAAAACATTTTATTAAGATAATTAATTATCATAATTAATGTAATTATAATCAGTTTATTTATAGTAATGTTTTTATTATACTCCCTATGATGTTTAATTATAATATGGAGTAGTAGCTAAACTATGGTAACTAATTTTAATAATAATAATAAAATGAAAGTCTCTGGAGAGGAACACTCTCTCCAGAAAATGACAAAAAGTAGTAATTAGTAGTGGTAATTCATAATAATTATATAATTAGTTTAGTTATAATAATTAATTAATTAATTTAATAATAATAATAATACTAATAATAATAATAATAATAATAATAATAATAATTTATATTGTAATATTTTGGTTTAAATGAGAAATATTTAGCTTTAAATAAATTGGGGGTAAGCATACTTAGGTTTATCATCCAACCCCAACATCCACTTTCAACGACCATCCAAATAACCAAACTCATTTTTTTTTCCACTTTCAAACAACCATCCAAACAACGAACACATTTTTCTTCCACTTTCACCAGACAAAAAGTATTACATTCAAACACATTTTGAAAAGTGCCACTTACTGCAAGTGCAAAGAAACTCAACATGATGTAAGTGACACATTTACACTTTCGGAGACCTACCACAAATCAAACAGCCCCTTACAGGAAAACAAACATTGAAACTTGTGAGAATACTGTAACAAATATTGTTTTATTTTTATTTACGATAACCAAACACCCCTTTAATATGATAGGATATGCCCTCAATGAGTCTGTACCATTGTGCTAGAGCCCACAAGCCCACTGGGCAACCGAAAAACTGTAAAGACACATAGGGGCTAAACAATAATCTTGTTCTTACTCCCCAAGCCTTTAAATATCCATCAATTGACAATCATTGCCACGCTTTCTCTTTCAACTTTTAATTTAGGCTAAATTACAACTTGATACTCTTGACTACCACACTTTTTCAACTTAATACCCTCAACTTTTATAGGTACCAACTTGATGACCAAATTGTACCTTCTTTTCTCCCCTAACCCCCCCCCCCCCCCCCCTCCTCTCCGCTGCGGGTGGCCGGCGGGCGGCGAGCACGCACGATCGGACGACGGGAGCAGGGTCGGAACCGGGTAGGGGGTCGTCAGGGCCGGGGGTGGGTAGGGGGGGTGGTCGGTGCCGAGGGGAGGGGAGGGGGGAATGGCCGCCGGGGGGTGGGGGGGGTGGGGGGGGGTGGGGGGGGCAAGTACCAGCCGTGAGGGAGGGGGGGTGTCGGGGCCGGGTTGAAGGGAGGGAGGGGGATGGCCGCGTGAAGGGGGGGGGGGGGGGGGGGGGGGGGGGGTCGGGGGTGGTGGTGTTGGAAATGGCCGCCGAGGGGAGGGTTGGGTTGGGGGGGGGGGGGGGGGGGGGGTTGAGGAGTAGCAGCCAAGGGGTAGGGGTGGAGGTATTTTATGAATAAATTCTTTTTTGGGTATCAACTTAAAAATATTTGTTGAGATAGGATATTAAGTTAGTACCTATCAAAGTTGAGGGTATTAAGTTAAAAATTTTGAATAGTTGAAGGTATCAAGTTGTAATTTAGCCTTTTTTTTTAATTGTGTTCCTCCTTTAGCCATCAGAGGGACGTCCGATCGAGTATTCTGTGCAATCATTGTGCCTTTGCGCATAAACAGAAGGAGCTTCTACCATTTCAGAACTGTCCAATCGAGCCTATAAGCAATTCTGATGTCCAAGTCGAGCTCTAGCCCAAAATCCATTAACGGACCAGCAATACAACATCATAGAACATATTTTAAATACATTTTCTTAATTTATGTAATTTGTTTCTAAGAACATTTTTTTATGCAAATAGGCTACTTAGATTAGATTGCTTCTTTTATTATAAATATGGCCTATAATTATTATTATTATTATTGTTTGTTCATACATAAATCAAATTATCAGGGCACTTTTTGCCAAGGAAATGGTATATGATTTTGTGATGTCATATTTTTCAATAATTTATATTCAACTAATGATATTGTTGAACCTACCTCAAAATGGACTCATAGTTATGGGTTTATATCGAAAAACCAATTCTAAAATATATTCTATTTGAAACGTTACAGCAAAATAATAATTTGGCTTTTTAAAACTAATTCGTGACTTGAGACCTTCAACGATGGTACATTTGCAATTTAATACCTTCTACCATTTTTATGTTCAAATATGTTACCATGTGCACTCAACTACAGCCTTCTTTAGTCCATGTTGCAGTAAGGTTTCGTTTTGTTCGCATAATTATGGAATTGAAAAAGAAAAGTTATTATTTTTCTATGTTTGGGTGTCAAAGGAATTGAGATGGAAAGGAAAGTGATTCTCAATAGAAAAAAAAATTAGAGAAGAAAATAATTTCTTCATCCAAATAAGAAATTATTTTTCTACCTTGAAGTATTCATTTTCATTTCCAATTTTCTTAGCATTTTCAAACATCGGAAAAAAAATCAATACGAATTGTAATTTTTATAATGAAAGAAAATACCAAGGAATTGATTTCTTTTTCATTCTTTTCCACGAAAAGCACATGAACTTTTTAAAAATTTTGCCTTTCAACAAAGTAAATTTACCCCCCCCCCCCCTCTCTCTCTCTCTCTCTCTCTCTCTCTCCTCGTCAAAGTTGGACATAAAAGTCAGTGGATCAAGCATAAACCAATGCGACGTGCACCCCACCATAGTCAACAATGTCGATGAATGTACTACACATGCACAATGATAATTTGTAAATTAAGATTATGGTGAGGGTTGGCGATAATTTTGTCTCTATACAATTCTTTGCAAATGGAAGTCAATGTGGGGTATTGAGAACAAGTTTATTTTTTAGGTTCGTTAAAAAAAAAAAATTAAACACCCATTTTTGAAATGTTTATTAAGTGAAAGTTTTGAAAATAGACTAGCACATGAGCTGTCAAATAAGTGAAATGTGTTCGATTTATATGAAACATAGAGCTAACCAGAAAACTATAAAGTAATTATTTGTGTTTGTGTTCTAAATGGACCCTAGATAAACACAACTATAACAAAAACTGGTCCAAAGTCGCTATGAAGGAAGAGCTCAGGATGACTTGCAAATATATGATAGTTGGTGTATTAAGTTGCATATTTTCTTAAATTAAATATTGTCTAATTTTAGCAGAAGGGTACGATTACAAATTAGTAATGAATGAGGTCCTAGATGTAAATTTCTCCCAACTTGTCCGTTATATATGTACAAAACAACGCGGGCTCGACCAACGGCTCCTCCCGAATTTTATAAACAAACAGACGGAAGCAATAGAAGGTCCTTTCAGAACCTTAATTTTTTTACTAATTTATTCGCTAATTTGCTTTTTATCAGTCAATAAATCAATCATAGCTCCTAAATTTTTCATGTTTTTTCACCATTGGAAATTTGAAATTTGACCCTGAATTTTGTTGAAACCCTAATTTTTCCATGAAGTCCGAGTAAAACCCTAACGGAAGGGACAAATACTCGGTCTTGGAATATTAGATTTTTCTAACTAGAAGATTCCGGGACCTTGATTATATTATAATTATTACAATTGCCGCTTGATTGAATAATTTATGTTAGTGTGCACATCGTTGATGTAAAATCTGTATCATTGTAGCATAGAACTAGCTTAGGGTTTTGTGCTGGCCTAGGGTTTCCAAAATAGGAATAATCTCTGGGTGTTTATTCGGTCGATCCTGATCCAATCCGCTTAAAATT
The DNA here is from genome assembly GCA_029216955.1 of Iris pallida. Taxonomy (NCBI): domain Eukaryota; kingdom Viridiplantae; phylum Streptophyta; class Magnoliopsida; order Asparagales; family Iridaceae; genus Iris; species Iris pallida. The sequence continues at coordinate 10,376,699 of JANAVB010007399.1, read as the reverse complement.
TGAGCAATTTAGTATGCTATCGTCAGAATAGATCAAGGTCGGGCTTTCAGATTCTCTATAGGGGGTTTAGGGATGCGAGCAGGAAGGGTCTAGCTAGAGCACGGCTTTCTGTGAGGTCAGGGCTCAGAGAAGGGGTCCATGGAGATGGAAGGCGGGAGGGGCTTCTCGGACATGCTAAGGAATAGGAGAGAGGAGATGTTTATGAAGACTATGATGGAATATCGGCACCAAGCATGGAGATGCTGGGCTTCAAGAACATCTCGCAGAGCTTCCGAGGGGACAGCGGGGAGCTGTTCACTAGCTGGCTGACGAACAAAGAGGCAAGAATCTATACTTCATTATCTTATCTCCTCTTTTTTTAGTTACCAATCTGAGTACCGTCCCCATTTTGGGCTCACTCAGGATGTAGTACATAAGATTCTTGGGAGTTGACTTAATACTTGTGTTATTGCCGGGAACGCCGGGGCACGCTTTTCGATGGAAAATACAGAAACTGAAACAGTTGTAAGGACAACGTTTCAAATGCAATTCCTTAAAGAAGGTTTTGCAACAGAGATCCAGAAGGATTCTGCAAATTACGAGATCTAAAAAGATATCGTAATACACGAATAATCTAAAGAGATTTTCGTGATCGTAGCAAACTGGCAGTAGTGCCTTCTAAAAAGAAGATACTGACAGAACTACTGAAGGCAACAGAAGGATGACAGACGAGAGATGGAAATGCTGGGGGTGAATGATCATCGGTGCTCAAAGCTTTATTCGCCCTCTGCGAACAGCTTCCAGGAACCAGCAAGGTTGACGGAAAACCTTGGAACACTCCTGCTCTTCTGACTCCTCGGAAGACGGCGAACTCCTCTGGCAATAGCTCTACTCTTCTCTCTCTGTTTGAAGTAACAGAACCCACGCGTACTAAAAAGTACTAGTGTTTGTGTTAAAGAACACGCTCACTACTCTGTTGTGTTAAAGAACACTTAGAGTTTTTTTTCTGGAATTCTGATTACTACTACACTCAGAGAGAGGAGAGAACCTGCATATATAGCCCACGGGGCGGTTGCCAAGCAGTTGCCTGAACTTCAGGGTAGTGGCAGAACCACTCCTGAACGTGTAGCAACTGCTGCAACCGTTCCCGCTCTAATATGCAGCCAGCCATACGCACACTACGCACTCTACGCACACTGCGAACGCTGCGCACACTGCGCACTCTACGCACGCTGCGTACGCTGCGCACACTGGGCGTACTGGGCTGCGTACTGGGCTGCGTAACTGGGCCAGTGTAACTGGGCTCGCGTAACGGGCCGCGCAACGTGGTCGCGCAAGTGGCTCGCGCAACGAGCGCAACTTAAGCGCACTATGCGCCTAGCGACGATGCTGACGTACTAAGTGCAAAGTGCGCCAACAAAACGCCACATTACGCCTCATGAGCCCTTGAGCCCGAGTCCGAGTCCGAGTCGCTAAGCTCCTACGGAGCTTAGCTCCATGGAAATAAATTTCCAAGAGCAAAAAGCTTACAGCTTCTTAATTGTTGATTAAGCCTTTATACCATTAATAATTAATCCCACATGGCACACACCCATGTGCACTACATGTGCATCTCCATAAAGAGAAAAGACTCATATATATGGAGATACACATTCCTTTCTAGCCGATGTGGGACTAAAAACCAAAACAAAAGGCTACAAACCCAACAATCCCCCACATATCTCTATATATATGAGTACGAGTGTTCCCCACAGTAACTGTCCATTATGCTTTTAGGATAGATGCCACTTAAGACTTGAATCTTCCCACGTGAGTCAAAAATTAAACTATAATACAAGAATGGACTAAGCCTTGAATTCTGCATCATAGCTGAAATTCTTTCCACTCACATAATGTAGTTACATGTGCTTCTGGCTACACATTAAAGGCCCTGTGCCAGCCTGGTTTAAGTGTATAATTTTGGGTGTCTACAAGTTTACCCTTAAGAGACGGCCTGATATCTCTGTCATACACTATAGGTGGGTTCATTATAAAGAGACATGGCATGAAGCGCTTTGCGCTTCCCTTGCGGTGCTACGCTGCTATGACATGGCTTAAAGCCGAGGCCTTACCCCGTACCGGGAACCTCATCGTAGTGTCATACTACAGTAGCATAAGGCAACCGCCTCTTTGTAGTACCAAACTACCCAGCATGAAGTCTTAGGCTCCCTTGCGGTGTTATGCCGCAACGACATGGCTTGCAAGGCCGAGGCTTTATCCCTAACCGGGTACCTCATGGTGGTGTCGTGCCACTGTAACATGAGGAACTCCTCCTCTTTGTAGTGCTGACTACACCTCTCTTTATATTTAATATACAGCATTAGGCTAACTGCCTATTTGCGGTGCTACGTCGCTGTGACTTGGCCTGCAAAGCCGAGGCTTTATCCTATTCCTGGGCATCACCCCACATATAGGAACCTCATTGTGGAGTCACCCCACTGTAGCATGGAGTTTCACTCCTTGTAGTGCTGTTCTACCGTGCTTCCTGTAAAGCACTCCAGGCATTCACTCTGCCTGAGAACTCATTAAGGCAATTAAGCCAACCTTCCCACAGGAACCGTTTTCCGCAGAAAACAATAGTAGACAACAGTGGTTATAGGTCCGTAACCTCTCCATGCCCAATAGAACATGTACCCACCGTTCCTGATATTCTTCCGATTAGTGGTCCTCCCTTGAACCAAAAGCTAGATGCCTAGTAGATAAATCTTTGAACTAATAGCATAAAACTTTATGGTAGGAATACAATAATACAATATCAGAATGCCTTCAAGCCCATTTTACAAGCTGTCATCGACCAGCTGGCGCTTGAGGCCCTTGGTGAACGGATCCGCCAGGTTCTCCTGACTCCGAACATCAATCACTGCAATAACACCTCTCTTGATAAGATCGTGTACTGTCCTGTGCTTCAATCGCACAGTCCTCTTCTTCCCGTTGAAGAGGTCATTTGATGCCACCGCCGCAGTCGCCTGGTTGTCGCAGTATATCGATATCGCCGGTATTTGCACCCCAACCAATGGAAGATCATACATGAGCTCCCGAAGCCATTCTGCTTCCTCGGCTGCGGTATCTAGTGCAAAGAACTCAGATTCCATGGATGACCGCGAGAGCATAGTCTGCTTCTTCGACTTCCACGATATAGCAGCTCCACCCATTGTGAAAATGTATCCACCTGTGGACCTCTCGCTCTCCACCTCTGAACACCAACTGGCATCATTGAAGCCTTCCACTACCGGAGGATCTCCGCTGTAGTACAGTGCACATGTCTGAGTCTTCTTGAGATATCTCATAACCCGTTTCACAGCTTTCCAGTGTTCAACACCTGGATTGCTCGTAAAACGACTCAGCATTCCCACGGCGAAAGCTATGTCAGGTCTTGTGGCAGTAGTAGCATACATCAAACTCCCCGATTACGCTTGCATACTCTAGCTGCCTAACGCTTTCCCCTGAATTAGGCTTCAGCTTCAGATCACACCTGTACGGCGTATCGATCCCTGGAAGATCCCGATACCCATAACGAGTGATCATTTTCTCAATATAATGAGACTGTGACAGCGCTAGTCCAGTGTCTGTCCGGATGATCTTGATCCCTAAGATCACATCAGCTTCCCCCAAGTCCTTCATACTGAACTTGCTAGAGATGAACTTCTTTATCTTGGTGACACAGCTAATATCCGTACCTAGGATAAGCATGTCGTCTACGTACAGACAAACGATCACACCTCTTCCATCAGCGAACTTCGTATAAACACACTTGTCCGTATCGCTGATCATGTAGCCATTTGACCTTATAATTTTGTCAAATTTCTCATGCCACATCTTGGGAGCCTGTTTAAGACCGTACAAGGATTTCACCAACTTGCAGACTTTGTCTTCAAGACCCCTGATGACAAATCCCTCTGGCTGTTGCATGTAAATCTCTTCGGTCAGCTCGCCATTTAGGAAAGCCGTATTCACATCCATCTGATGTATCACCATCTTATGTATTGCTGCGAGAGCAATCAACATTCTGATGGTGGTCATCCGGGCTACTGGAGCATACGTGTCAAAATAGTCAATCCCCTGCTTCTGAGAAAATCCCTTGGCTACCAACCTAGCCTTGAACTTGTCAATAGTTTCGTCTGCTTTCATCTTCTTCTTGAAGATCCATTTGCATCCGATGGGTTTCGCTCCTTCAGGAAGATCAACCAACACCCAAGTGTTATTTGAGGTGATGGAATCAATCTCATTGTCAATCGCCTCCTTCCAGAAACTGCGTCTCTGGTCTTCATCGTCTCATCATAGGTAAGCGGATCTGCTTCCACATGATAGGTGACAAAGTCACTTCCGAAGTCCTTCGGCCTCCTCACACGCTTAGCTGACGGCTCAGCTTGTTCTGGTTCAACCGTTGTATCAACAACAACATCTTCTTGGACCACATCTTCATTGAAGACTTCAGTCTCTTGTGCACCCTCATTATTATTCGGAACATCCGGAAGAACAATATTCTTGTGCCTTGCAAACTTGTCTTCAAAATATTCTGCATCGCGAGATTCAATGATATGATTTGACTCAATATCAAGAAATCTCCGAGCATCACTCTTCTCGGCATACCCCAAGAAGATCGTCTTTGTAGTCCTTGTCCCAAGCTTCTGAATCTTTAGATCTGGAAGCTTGACATACGCCAGACACCCCCACACTCGAATGACATTCAAGTTAGGTCTGACCTTGAACCAGAGTTCATGAGGAGTAACGTCTGAAGTTGCATAAGGCACTCTATTTAGAATAAAAGTGGCCGTCAATGCAGCTTCTCCCCAGTAGCACTTAGGAAGGCCAGCAGTCAACAACATTGAATTTATCATTTCTGTCAACGTCATGTTCTTCCTCTCAGCTACTCCGTTTGATTGAGGAGAGTACGGAGCCGTAGTCTCATTGACAATTCCATGTTCCTTACAGAACAATGCGAATTCATGAGACCTGTACTTTCCACCTCGATCACTTCTTATCCTTTTGAGTTGTTGTCCAGTCTGCCGCTCAGCTTCGGCTCTGAACTCCTTGAACTTCTCGAATGCTTCGTCTTTAGCCTTCAGCAAGTAGACGAACGCATACTTTGAGAAGTCATCGATGAAGGTTATGAAATACTTCATCCCGGCCTTTGTAGAGAACTGTTTGAAGTCACAGATATCGGAGTGAACCAACTCCAGAAGATCTGTACTTCGATTAACCCGAGGAAAGGGTTTCCTTGTGATCTTCGTTTGAGCACAAACTTCACATTTCTCTACCTTACCCCCACATTTGGAGATAAGTCCTAGACTAGACATTCTGTTTATTCGTTTACAATGAACATGTCCTAGCCTATTATGCCACAACTCAAGAGTATAAGCAGAATGAGTGACTTCATTAATTACATTAATTACATTGGACTGATTTACAAGCTGAATCTTGAACATTCCTTCGGTATAAAAAGCTTTCCCGAAATATGTTCCCTTAATAGACATCACCATCTGGCAGCAATGATGTCCATCCTGAGGCCTGCATTGCAGAGTAGGCCTCCCGAGACCAGGTTCTTGGCGATAGCAGGTACGTGCTTTACGCCTTGAAGCGTCAGAGACTTCCCCGAAGTCAGCTTCAACACCACCGTCCCGATCCCGAGCACTTCAGCTTGTGCTTGGTTCGCCATCACAACCGCTTCAGAAGTGGGTGTGTAGGTGGTGAACCACTCCTTACTGGAGCAGACATGGCAGGTGGCTCCAGTATCTACCACCAGTCTGAATCAGATCCTACAGCATCAACCTGTCCAATCATAGCAATTACATCAGTAATCATTGAGACTTTGCTAGGCTCACCTTGCTCTGATTTCTTGGCCGGTGCTGTGCATTCACTTTTGAAATGGCCCAACTGGCCACACTTGAAATAAGGCATCTTTGCCTTAGATTTCTTTGACTTGAAAGAAGTTCCCTTAACATTCAAGTTGTTAGGGTTCTTCTTCTTCTTCTGGAAATCTGCACGCTTTCCTTTTCCCTTTGGTTCCCTTGATGAAACCAAGTTTGCGTTAGCCATCGCTTGGAAAGCGTGTCAACTTTATGTTGAGCCCTCATCTGGTCTTCAACATAAATTTTCTGCAGGAGATCTTCAAGGGTGATCTCCAGCTTCCTATGCATGTTGCATAGAACTTACTCCACCAGCGGGGAGCTTTGAGACAATCCCTCCAACAACAAACTTGTCGGGGAGGGGCATAGCCTCGTCTTCCAACTTCTGTCGCAGCTTCAGAAATTCTTTGACCTGCGGCAGCATGGACTTCTTGTCCTCAAAGAGCCATTTGTGATATTTTCAACCACAAATATTTTGCTCCTGTCTTGTCTTCTTGTTACGTTTTTCTAGAGACTCCCATATGTCTCTAGCGATATTCTTCTTAGAATAGGATTCTGCTAGGGAATCCTCCATAGCATTCAGGATAAGCAACCTGCAAATGCTATTCTCCCTTCTCCACTTGGCCTGAAGTTTAGTAGCCGCAGAGATTGCGGCAGCAGACCCAGTATCTGGAACAGTAGGTTCCTCTTCAAGCAGTACGTGATCAACGTCTCTAAGTTGAAGAGTGAGATAAACCTTCCTCTTCCAGACTTGATAATGCTCTCCATCAAACTTCTCTAACTTACAGAAGTCAGTGTTTAGGAGAGAAGAATTAATATTTTCCATCGTAGCAATAAAGCTTTGAGATTGTTATTGCCGGAAACGCCGGGGCACGCTTTTCGATGGAAAATACAGAAACTGAAACAGTTGTAAGGACAACGTTTCAAATGCAATTCCTTAAAGAAGATTTTGCAAAAGAGATCCAGAAGGATTCTGCAAATTACGAGATCTAAAAGATATCGTAATACACGAATAATCTAAAGAGATTTTCGTGATCGTAGCAAACTGGTAGTGCCTTCTAAAAAGAAGATACTGACAGAACTACTGAAGGCAACGAAGGATGACAGGCGAGAGATGAAAATGCTGGGTGAATGATCACCGTTGTTCAAAGCTTTATTCGTCCTCTGCGAACAGCTTCCAGGAACCAGCAAGGTTGACGGAAAACCTTGGAACACTCCTGCTCTTCTGACTCCTCGGAAGACGGCGAACTCCTCTGGCAATGGCTCTACTCTTCTCTCTGTTTGAAGTAACAGAACCCACGCGTACTAAAAAGTACTAGTGTTTGTGTTAAAGAACACGCTCACTACTGTTGTGTTAAAGAACACTTAGAGTTTTTCTCCCTGGAATTTGATTACTACTACACTCAGAGAGAGGAGGAACCTGCATATATAGCCCACGGGGCGGTTGCCAAGCAGTTGCCTGAACTTCAGGGTAGTGGCAGAACCACTCCTGAACGTGCAGCAACTGCTGCAACCGTTCTCGCTCTAATATGCAGCCAGCCATACGCACACTGCGCACACTGCGCACTCTACGCACGCTGGACGTACTGGGCTGCGTAACTGGGCCAGCGTAACTGGGCTCGCGTAACTGGCCCGCGCAACGAGCGCAAAGTGCAAAGTGCGCCAACAAAACGCCACATTACGCCTCATGAGCCCTTGAGCCCGAGTCCGAGTCCGAGTCCGAGTCCGAGTCGCTAAGCTCCTACGGAGCTTAGCTCCATGGAAATAAATTTCCAAGAGCAAAAAGCTTACAGCTTCTTAATTGTTGATTAAGCCTTTATACCATTAATAATTAATCCCACATGGCACACACCCATGTGCACTACATGTGCATCTCCATAAAGAGAAAAGACATCATATATGGAGATACACATTCCTTTCTAGCCGATGTGGGACTAAAAACCAAAACAAAAGGCTACAAACCGAACAACTTGAACATGAAAACTTGAAGTTTCATGTCTTTAGTGGAAATAATGTGTCGTCTTGATAACTGTTTGTTTACCGTTCTGATAAATTTGATTACTACGAGTATGCTACGGTTATTGTTGAAATGCCTATAGCACAGAACCAATGACGGACGCTTATTGGCACAGGATGAGACACTTATTCATGGGCATGCTCTGGATATCCTGCTTTGTGGGAGAATACGGAACCAACTCTCATGCTAACATTTGCCCATGCATAATCAAGGTGCATACTTGTGCTATTAGAGTGGTTATGCTCTCTGTCCATCTTTCTGCAACAATTGGTATGCTATCAGGATGTGTGTACTGTCTATTCCTTGGTCATTTTTTCAAATCTATCGGTTCACTGATATCTTTTCAATATGTTCTATGACTCTGATTGGTTGTTTGTGCATTCAGTTCTTTTTTGTACTAGTCATCTCACTGAATGTTTTACATTCTGAATGCACCAATTCTCATATATACTTAACTAACCAATATCAGTTCATGGAACTTCAGACACACAAAAACAATGATAATTCCTTAGTCCTCACATGTAATAACATACTTTTGCTCAAGAAGCCATCTCAATTTTCTAATTTTGTTTCTCACTACTGTGCCTCCTTTCAGTTGCAAGATTTCTGTGTAGAAACGTCAACATCACATTCTGGCTTTTCTTGTAGGTTAGTATCTTTGCAGTCATTGTGCCATATCTGTCACTGCAGTTATCACATTCCGGCTTTTTGTAGGTTTAGTATCTTCACAGTCATTGTGCTATATCTGTCACTACAATTAAATCTAGTATAGCTAGATAAAGATTGTTATGCTTCATGCTCTACTTCCGTAGTAGCTTAAACATCCTTTTTGCTACTACCTTCCTCCCATCTTGTAGCTCTTAACCAATGTGCACTTTTAAACTTACAGGCTATCAGTCTTAATTTCCTGATTGGCCCTTCTTGTGTGTGTATGTGTAGCCTATAATGGGAATCTTGGAGGAATTATGTTCATACAGGACTACTATTGCATGTTCCGTGGCAGAACTGTTTCCTGAGACCAAGACCGAACTAATGAACCTAGCTCCAAATGGATTTATCCATAAAATTAAGTAAAAACCCCATCGTACTCACCACTTGAGCTAACTCACGTAGTGTGAACAAGTCAATATATGATAGCTTAAATTGAAATATACACGCTTGGGATTTCCAACAATATTCTTGTAGCTTTTGGCTTCCGAAACCAAGAGCTCCGAAATTCCGATTCGAAACCGGCAAAACACTCTCGAAATCACCGATAAGATCGATCCATTGAACCTTGGTTTGAGCATTACAACTTCATATGCATGTGTGAATCATAACCCTTACCAATATATCTAAAACTATGAAAGTGCGACTAACATGATTTTATTTATGCCTTAAAAGTGCAAAAAATATTTGTACAAATGGCACTGTAGAGTAAGTATTATAGATAATAAAAAAATGGAGAAAACCTTGAAGGATATCTTTATATTTTTCGTAACTACGTTCTGAGATATGCAACCTAGCCACATCCTCTGGTTTGTAATCAGTAACTGGTTCTCCAATTATACGAAAATAGTCCACTACTGTGTTTAGTCGATGCATAACAGAACAATCAATAGTGTTCAGTTAATTCAGAGATGCAATAGGGAGAAAACCTTGAGGGATAACTTTAACCCAGTTTGCTGGTTACAAGCTAGCCACATTTTTGTTGTTGAGCAATCAATACTGGATGTCCAAATTCTACGAAAATAGTCTGCAGATGCATAATATTAATGTCAATGCATATGGTCAAAAGGCGAAAAACAGGTTGCAGATGTCATTTTCTCATCCTCTATATGCCAACTGTATCTGTTAGTTCTCCATTGTTCTTCTTGGATATCTTGGATTCTCTAGCTGCAAGTTTAAACTAGTGATGCTTAGGACGAAAATAAATGGGTTTTCAGTACCTGGAAGTCATTTCTGACTGTTGAAAAAGGTCGTATACCTAAGTCAACTAAAGCAGAGGGGAGGGAAATTTGTAATCAGAGTAGGATAGTTGCAGGAAACAGCACATCTTTCAAAGCCTTTTCCTATTAGAAGGGTCAATCAAGTGTGGAGCATGACTCGATCTGTCAGGAAAGCTTAACAAAAGAACTCACTAAGTTCTTTTACCTACCTGATGCTGCGGCTATTAGTTGGTGCTGAACCCCTAGGCCAGGCAACTTTGAACTTAAATAGCTTTTCCAAAACCTCAAAGACCGGCTAGTGTAGCAAGAATGACATTATCACAACAAAATTTCCATATCCATTTACTAAGAGGGGATGAATTAAAAAACTTCAGGTCTTTAATACCCAGACCACCATACTCCCTTGGATAGTAGACTCTTTTCCATTTAGCCAGGTTATAACCTTTGCTCGAGCTTTAGAGCTTTTTCCTGTAGTAATGGTAAACGATGCTAATATCCATATAAGAATGCATAAGTATTTTTGGTTAGAGTGTGCTTACTATGACTATATCTACCAAGTAAGACCTGTCCTTTATAATACAGCCACAGCCTTAACTATAACCAGCAAGATTTGTCCATATATGATATAATGCTGTATATTACTTTTCATTATTGAGTTTGGTTTTACTATGATTATTTATGCTTCTATCTTTCTAGTAAGACTTGTTCTTTCTGAAGACAGCCATTGCCTTAACTATAACCAGCAGAACATGCCCTGACTATATGGTGTTAGCCTCCACATCCTTCTTTGTGTATTCCTATTAAGGACAACATTTGTTGTGTATGCTAGTCAATCCTTTCTTAAAACTTTCATCCATGTTACTATATATATTTCCTCCTCTTTCCGTATGTTAATACTTTCAATACGAATGAAGTCTTGTCTGAGTGCAAATCCTTTCTGTTCTCCTTTTAAGAAATAATCATTGATGTACGCGGACTGAATTTATAAGTGAAATTTGCATATCTTGAGTCACTACTTCATTGGCATTGAGATTTGAAGTTTCTCTAACTACAAGCTTGCAGCGGAGAAAGGGGATCCAACAAAGAAACGCAGGGTGGAACGCTCACACAAGTATGCATTGTCGAACTCAAAATGTCAGCCTTTATTTCAATATTTATTCTTGTAAAATGATATTTCTATAATACCAACTTAGTAGTAGATAATGGCTTGTTGTCTATCTTGGCTTCTCATATAGATTTAGAATTCAGAATCTCATGTATGAATATTGTGATGCGGACAGCGTGCATTCTGGGTTACCTAAATCTTATCCTTTGATGGGATAGCTTTGTCTCCTTTGATGTAAATTAATCGGATGTCACACTCGACCCCATTGGAAAGATTCTGAACAGACGATGACCAAGTAGAAAGTCTTATGCAATTTATATAAGAGTATCCTTCCTTACGGGCTATTACACTCTCTAACGGTCACCTCCCTTCGG